>JAHLGO010000001.1:6357024-6556281 GCA_020615895.1 Ceriops decandra
GGGAAACCAGAACTCTGGGAAACCGGAACTCTTGGAAAATAGAACTCTGGGAATCTAGAACTCTAGCAATTTGAAACTCTAGGAGCCTAGAACTTTGGGAAACTGGAACTCTTGCAAACCAAAATACTAGGGAACTAGAACTCTAGTAATCTGGAACTGTGGAAAACTGGAACTCTGGGAATCTAGAACTTTGCGAATTTGGAACTCTGTGATACCAGAACTCTAGGAGAGCAAAGCTTTGGGAACCTTCATTTGATACTTAATGAAGGGCACTTACCTCCTTTGAGTCTTTACCCAATGAAAATGGTTTTAGGTTTTTAGGGAAAGTTTGATAGCTTCAGCAAAGTCATCATTTTCTATGTTTGGAGATGGTTTTGATCCTAATATGTTTGAAAACAAGTTATTTAAAGGGTTTTTAGTTAGGAGTTTTAGTGTTAACTTGGACATCAGTTTTCTAAATTTATTTTTCTATTTTTGTAAACTGATCTCCAAGGGTATGTAAATAAGTGTTTGAAAAGTTGTTTTGTTGGATAATCATCTCATAAAGTTTTCTAGGATCATTATCTTTTAAGGAACTGTGTAAGGGGTTAAGTTAACTAAGTCATGTTGGTGACTAACCTTAAGTTGCATAAGTAGAGGATATTCAGCTTTTATGACTTTGTCATTTGAAGTGATCCATTCCTTTACTTTATGTCTTTACACAACAAGGTTAGATGTTTTACAAATTGGATATGCAATGTAGTTTTATTTTCATATGCATACAGTACAAACTAATCAAAGAAAAGAATATAAATTTTATTCTAATGAACAAAATCATAAAATTAGATTTGTATGTCTTTGTAATTTTATGAAAAGTTTTTGAAAAACCATATTTTTTTTGCAAAATTGTGTTTTACATAGAAATCATTATGCAAAAGTTTTCTATCAACCTGAAGATCCTTTTCTAAACACATGTAATTTATATGGGAGATTTTTAGTGATTTTAGATGCTACTAGTGAGTTTGGTGTTAACAGGATTTCCTGATTTTGGTATTTTGGATGAAGGATGTTTATTTGTTAGTCAGCATTTTGGAAAGAGGTATTTGGGATATCTAAGGTTAAGAATTTTAGTAATTGGTTTTTCTAAGGTAGATTTATGACTAGCGATGGGTTAGATATCAGTCTTAAATCTATGGTTAAAGAGATGGAAAGGGTATCAGAAAATCTCAAGCTTTGAGATCTTCTATTAAAGGTTAATGTAACCTTTCCATCTTAGTTTTACTGGACTCTAGTGAGCTTAATGTTTGGTTCTGCTTAAGGTGGTGGCTTACGGTTTGTGGCATTTTCAAGGATATAGTCTTTTGGTAGGGTGACATCTTTTCACTAAATTGATCTTAGAATTACAATATTAGAAATAGATAAATCAGTTTACAATAGAAGGGTTTCTCTTTTTGGAGAGCACACCTTATTTTTTGATGCAAATGCAAATGACATGGCCTTGTAGTAAATTTTATAAATCAAGGCTTTTGGAATTGACCCTTTTAACATCCTGTAATTATGGGTTTTTATTTGCAACGCAATAATTTGCAAAACATATTTGTCTTTCAAAGAAATTATGAGGTTTGGAAAAGAGTTAAAGAATACTGGACCACTACAAAGACTTGCTTTACAGTGCTTAACAGTGAATCTTATTTCTTGATAAATCTGGCATCTTGGAGGATAGTAACCATGGAAGTATTCAAACCTTCTTTTGTAAAAGATTTCATTCCAACTGGAACTAGTCCAATATATATGTATTTATATCATGTTTCACAATGGTTTTGAAGAGTTTTTGAAGAAAGAAGATAGGTGGTTTCAAAAGGTTTTAAAAGTTAAACGTCTCTTTCTTTTATTTTAATTGTAAAATCGATTTTCATAAAATCAAGTGTTGATTTTTTATAGATTTGGTTTTTATGAATCTTAGGAATTTCCTAAACATCAATCCCCTTTTGAAAGTTTTTAGTAGTGATTTCTTCACTATTGATCTTTGAAGAAGAAGAAGAGGAAGAAGGAAAACAAAAAAAAAGGAAAAAGAAGAATTTTCAGTGGTAGAAAAAGAAGAACAATAGGTTGTTTTACAAAAGAATATGTTCATTTTTTTAAAGATTAGAAATAGTGATATATTGCTTCTTACAATCTAAGGAGCTAAAGCAGGGAACATAAATGCCTTCAACACGCAACATAAAATCCCAATGCCCTTTAAGGCAAGAACACTTGGAAACAATAAGACAATGTTTAGAACTATTTAGCTCATCTTTAATGGCTAATGTTGGATTTGTTATCAACAACATCTGTTATATTTGTCTTTGTTGATTTGATGTTATGAGTTCCTTTGAGATGTATTCGCAGCATTTACAAAGTGCTAGCAGCTGATTTATTTAAAGGTTAAGGAAGACGGCATACTCTCATTCCTAAAAAGGAGAATTGATAGAGAAAAAGAGAGAAGCAATGGGACTGAATAGCCCAGTAATGGCTAACATTGAGGAGAAGCTGATAGTGGAGGAAACATTTAAGACAACAGAGGTGCCACCTTGGAATAAGCAGATAACATTTAGGGTAATAGCAAGCAGCCTTTTCTTAAGCATAGTGTTCAACTTTATTGTATGTAAGCTTAATCTCACTACCAATGTTATTCCTTATCTCAATGTGGCCACTGGCTTGCTGGATTTCTTGAAGCAGCCTTTCACTAGGCATGAGAATATCTTCATCTAGATATGTGTCATTACTTCCTTTGGCATTGCATTTAGTAATGGCACTACAAGTCATTTATTAGGTATGAGTTAATGCTGACTGTTGATGGTAAGGAAATCCTAAATTCAAGGAATCAATATTGACCATTGATGGTAAGGTAATCCTAAAATTCAAGGAGTCAATGCTGACCATTAATGGTAAGGTAATCCTAAATTCAAGGAATCAATATTAACTGTTAATGATAGGGCAATCCTAAGCTTAAGGTATATAAATACCCATGCTGCTGCCAAAAAAGAAGATAAAACTATAGAGAGGTGAGAACAACGGAGAGAAAGAAACATAGTAGAGAGAGAAAGCAAATAAACATGGTAGAGGGAGAGTAGAGAAACATGGCAAAAAGAAAAAAGCTATGAATGACAAAGAGAAAAACATTGTGAATAGAAAAAAGAAAGAGCTATGAACAATAGATAGAGAAAGGAGAGAACAACAGGAAGAGAAAAGAATGGTATAAAGAGAACAAAGAACCATAGAAAGAAAGGAGAAGATCATATTTTTGCCACAACAACATATGCATATGGAAAGATCTTTCTCAGGAGAGTTTTTGTCATAATCTTTTTGTATAGTTCTTTGTAAAAGGGTGTGAAACCTTTAAGGTGATCGAGAGATCATTGTAAGTGGTTAAAGAGAGATCCTTCCACTTCATCATCTGTATCCCTTGATTGCAAGAGCGGACTATGTGATCTAGGAGAGATCTTATCACACTATGGATGTAGTTCACACATCGTAAGTGACATACGTAAATAATTTTGTGTAGTTTCAAGTGCTTGTGCCTACTTAATATTCATACGGACATTTTCACATAAAAAAGAAAAAGCAAAATAGATGATAGACTTTAACAGGACACAGAGGTTTAATTTGGACAAATTTGTAAAAAGTAAGCATCTCACATTGATTCATCCCTTTCCTCTCTTAATGTAAAACCCAAAAAGATCCTTATCAATTGATATTTGAGCCTTAGGTTCCTTTGTTAATCTATTTTGCTTAGATCTGAAATTTATTTGCTACTACTATGAATCTTTACATCTACTGCTGGTTAATATCTTATAGAGCATAAGCAGCATTAATAGCAAGGGTATTTTCACTTTTGATGAACAAAATTATCAATTATGGAAGAATATAATGCTTTTATATTTGCTTTCACTTGGTTTAAATGTATTTGAATTTGTTATCAGTGGCTTCACTCTTGCTGTTGAAGGTGTTGCTATGACACCTATCAATAAAAAAAAATTAAATTATGATGGAAAGGTTAGAAATGTATTATATACCTCTTTATTAGACACAAAATTCACAAAAATAATAGGGTACAACACACATACAAATTTGGGACAAATTGAAGAATATTTATAAAAGAGACAAGGTTATGAAGGAAGCCAAGCTACAAATTTAGAGGAGCAAATTTAAAGATATAAAGAAGTTGAATGATGAATCCATGGATGCTTTTTTGATAAGAGTAAATGAAATTGTATGCTCTAGTAGAGGCTATAGAGAGGAAATCAACGATGCTATTATGGTAAATAAGATACTTAGAACCTTGTTATAAGCTTCTAATGTTAAAGTTTCCTCTATAGAATACAGAGAATCGGATAGGTTGCCCCTAGATGATTTACATAGCCTATTAGCAGCTTATGAAATGAGAATAGCCCCAATAAAGAAAGAAAAGAAGCTTAAGGCAGATAAGGAGTTGACTTTCAAGGCTATAAAGAAATTAAAAATTAAAGAACAAGAAGAAGAAACCACTGGCAGCTCTTAAGTAGAAGATGATGATACTAAATTTGATAAAGTCATGGCATATAACACCAAAAATATGAGGAAAGGAAAAGGAAAATATAAGGAAAAATTACCCTTGAAGTTCTTTGCTTATAGATGCATTATGGATACATTGGACATTTTATAATGGATTGCCCAAAGAGAAAAAAAAAAGTAGACAATGATGATGATAATGATGATGAGCTTGCCCTAAGGAAAAGATCAAAGAAATCAAGCTATTTTAAAGTTGGGAATTCAAGTGCCAAAGGAAAAAAAGAAATTCTTCAAATTCAAAAGAATTTTTTTAAGCAAGTTGGACGAAGAAAATTCTGAAGAAGAAATTAATGATTATTTAGATGATGATGCTGTAGAAAATGTGCTAGTTGCATAAGTAAATGATGAAAAAGAATCCTTAAGTGATAAGGAATTAGTTAAAAAGGAAAAGAAAGAGATGGTATAGCAACTTAAGAATGAATTTAGAGCTTGTTTGTATAAAAGCAGTATGCTGGAAAAAGAAGTAAAGAATCTCAAAAAGCTAAATAAAAATTCTGATGCTGATAAATTTGATCTTCAAGTGAAAGAAAAGGAGTTTGAAGCAGAAAAGAAGTACTTAAAAAGAATTCAGGAGTTAAATGTACTTAAGGCAGAGCAAGGAAAAATACACAAAGATCTTGACATTAAGGTGATTGCACAAGAGCAAGAAGTGCTGAATTTGCAAGCCTATTGAGCCTATCTTTGATGGCTAATATTGGATTTGTTGTCAACATCTCATATTGTTGTTCTTGTTAATTTAATGTTATAAATACCATTGAGATGTAAAAGGATCATTAGCCAAAACCATTGATGTCAGGTTAACCCTGAAGTCAATGAGTCAATGTTTATCATTGACCATAAATTTTAAGGGTCAAGGCTGACCGTTGACACTTAACTATTGACCTTAAATTTTATAAAGTCAATGCTAACCATTGACCCTAAATTTTAATAATCAAATTTAGTCGTTGATTATAGGTTAACCTTTGGGAATTAATGTTGATCGTTGATAAGTGTGCAACCCTAATCTCAAAACTCTATAAATACCTCTATACATTTTACAAGACTGATGTGTAGGTTACAAAAAAGTCGAGAGAATGACAAGGGCTACAAAGGTGAACAGCAAACCTAAAGCCAAGGAGATATGAATGGCAAACCTAAAATGAAAGATAGGTTGAGCGGCAAAGAGAAAGGCAACCACTAAAAAGAAAGAGTGATCGGTAAAGGCAAAGGAGGCAACCACCCAAGAGGGGTGCAATACCAAGGAAAGGTGCAACCACCAAGGAAGGTGCAACAACTAATAGCCTTACCAAAAGGAGGAGAAGTTACAACAATTGGCAGCCCTACCAAAGGGAAAGGAAAAAGGCAACAACTAACCAAACCCTACCACCCAAGGAAGAAGTTGGAGCAACCACTCAAGGAGAGATGCAGCAACCAGTAAACCAATCAAGGAGAGGTACAACAACTGGCAAACCAATCAAAGAGAGGTACAACAACTAGTAAACCAATAAAGCAGAAGGTGTAATAGCCACACCAAACAAGAGGAGACATACAATAATAATTGTAGCAATAAGCACAACCAATAACAATAGCAACAAGTGTAGGCACAACTAATAGCAAGTAACAAGTGTAGGCATAACCAATAGGAGGTGCAAGTACAACCAGTAGCAGTCACAACTAGCAACTTGTAAAACCGATAGTAGGTGAATCACAACCAGCAACTTGCAACACAACTAGTAACAAGTAGCACTAACAATAGAAGGAGAAACCTTGCCCTGATAACAAGGTGGGCAACACCAATAATAGGAAGACAAAACTTGCCTCGATAATAGGGCAAGTAGCATTAGTAGCAAGTGGAGAAAACTTTCCTCAATAGTACTGGAAAAACCAATAATAGGAAAACAACTTGCCAAGGCAGTAGGTAAAGCAACCTACCAAGGTAATAAGTGATAGCAAGGCAAGCAGCACCAGCAGCAAGAGGAGAAAACTTGCCCCGATAATAGGGTAGGCAAAACCAATAGTAGGAAAATAACCTACTACGGTAGTAGGTAAATTAACCTACCAAGGCAATAGGTGAAGCAACTTGCTAAGGTAGTAGGTGAAGCAACCTACCAAGGCAACAAGTGAGGTAGCATTGACAGCAGAGGAAGAAACCTGCCAAGACAGCAAGCTAAGAGAACCTACAGCCGAGAGAACCTACAAAGGAGAGAGCATATAGAAGATAAACCTGAATTGAAAAAGTATGAAGAGAGCTTTATACAGGCCATAAAAGTGATAAGAGAGTCCTCTTAAGCAAATATTATCAAAAAAGATGCTACCAAAAAGTTGGATGAGTGTCTAAGTAATCAAAGACCTCATTCCATGGGGAAGAAAGGAATTGACTATATTGAAAATTCAAATGAGAAGGTACAAAAGAAGAAGAAAATTGTGTTTGTACCTAAAAGTAAACAAAAAGAAAAGATAAAATTAAAAGAAGTTAAGGTTATGGAGAACAGAAACCAACCCAAGCTAAAATAGGTTAGGAAAGATGTAATGAAAACTCCTATCCAAAGGAGACATGTTATTAAAGATGGAAAAAAGTTTGCCATACCTAAATATCAGGTGGCAAAAGGTGTGAAAAATAATTATAATGCTAATTATTACCAAACATGTGCTGAAAATAGGAAATATGAACTTATTGAAATAAGAAAATTCAGATTTAAAGGATTTTGCTGGTGCTGTAGTATATATAGTGTTGTTCTCACAGCCTTGTATTAGTTGTAATTGTTGTCAATTAGGTTTAAGTGTGCAAGAAAGTAAAGCCACATGGAAGGACAATAAGGTAAAAGCCACAAGGAAGGGCAAAAATGTAAAAGCCACATGGTAAGGTAAGATAGTAAATTCACCCTATTAGGGTTTTATGGAGGAGTATATAAAGGCCAACATAAGAGAGCATAGTGTAGCCGTACAGTGAAGCCGTCGGACGAAGGAGAGAAAAAGGGAGAAGAGGAGCAATTATTGGAACAAGCTGTCGTCAAAAGAAGGAGAGGTTGGCAGGTTGAGCAAATCAGAGCAAACCGGCAGAAAGAGAGAGAAACCCGTTTTCCAAAACACAAGAGATAGAAAATATAGCCATTGGAAGAGAGAGAAAATGAAAATTGAGAAAATCGGTAAGGAGAGAGAGAAACGGACATCACGACTCGATGGTGAGAGAGAAAGCACGACACGATAAGAGAGAGAAATGGGTTGACACGGCTGGATGGTGAGAGAGAAAGCACGACATGGAAAGAGAGAGAAAAGGGTATATGGCAAAACAGAGAAATGGGTCGACAGCAAAATAAAGTGAATGATCGAGGGAAAAATAGATAGAGAAGACCAAAGAGGGGTGGACAAAGAGAGAGATTGTTCGCAGAAAAATAAAGAAAACCAGGATGGTTGAAAATCAGTTTGGGGGTTGAATGAAAAACAAAGGTTAAAAGAGAGAAAAAGAGGGGGATAGCAGAATGATACAGAAAAATAGGGAAGACAACCAAAGGAGAGATGGAATGGTTGTAGAATAGGGGAAGGAGAGAAAAACCCGATACGGCCAAAATCGGGATGGACAGCAAACAGGTGAAAGGCAAAATCAGGAGTGGACGACAAATGAAAAGGGAGCTGGATGGTAGAACGAAGAGTGGACAGCATGAGACTAGAACGTTCGTCGACATGAGACCAAAAATGTGAGATGAGCCGTGAGACAAAGAGATGGGTGAGACTATGAGACAATGAAAGCAAAAGCTGTGTGAAACAACATAGAGAAGAAATTCGGCGAAGCATTGAAAGAACTCAACGTATTTTCAAATTTTTTCAAGAGAGGTTAGAGAACGTTGTGGTGAACTTCTAAGCGACAGTGGAGCAGCCTTTCAATTCAACAGAAGCAAGACAAGCTAGAAGAAGGGTAAACACAGTAAGTTACACTCTTTGTATTGTACTTGCTTAGTAATTGCAATATTGAAAGGAGCAGAAGATTAAGACATCCATTGTAACTAGAATTCTTAAGTATAGTGGATAGTCTCGGTAAAGGAGAGTCCCTACCACCATGGATGTACGTCACATTGATGGAACCACGTAAATCTCGTGTGTCCTTAATTTTCTTTACGTTCGGTATTTTGAATTGAGTTGTGAATGTAACTAAAGTATCAACCAACTCATAACCTAACAAAGACCTGAACAAGAACATTCGAATTATCTATTAGGCAAGGTGTCTGAAATGTGACTTTGGGGACTATTGTGATTAGTAGGTTGCAATAGATCTACCTTAGTCGAGTTTGAGAAAGAGTTTGCTTTTAAGAAGAGGTTGAAGTTGTTCACTTAACTATGAATTACAAATTGTGGTGATACTAATTCACCCCCCTCTCGGTATCACAAACTAGTAGATCTTAGGGAAAAGTTAGGAACTTCAATTGCTATCAGAGCCAGGTTCACTAGTTTGAAGCTTAACAGCTTGGTGTACTAGTTTGAAGTGATCTAAAAGTTTAACTTGTTTAGCATACTGAGAAATGGAAGCCAGTACCAGCACTAGCACCACTTATAGCAAGAAGGTTCCAATCTTCAACAGAACCAACTGCCATATGTGGAGAGCAAGAATGCAAGTGGTATTTGTAACCATGGGCATAAACATGGTGAAATGCATACAGGAGGGTTTATGGCTCTGGAAGAAGGTAAAGACCCAACCCTAGAGGAGTTAAGGTAGTTTGAGATAAATGGGAAGACCTCAAACATCATCATTTCAACATTAATAAATGTTGAGTATGCTAAAGTTATAGACTAGCAAATTTGCGAAGGTGATATGGGACAAATTGTAGAAAATCTATAAAGGTGATGGCAGAATGAAGGAGGCGAAGCTTCAAGTGTTCAAGGGGAGATATGAATCTCTTAGAATGCAAAAAAATGAGACAGTTTAAGAGTTCTTCACCAGGGTGATTGACGCTGTAAAAGACCTGAGAAGTCATAGGAAGAATAAGGACTCATTGATTGTGAAGAAAATTCTAAGAATTCTATCTAAGAGGTTTGCCTCAAAAGTAGCAGCCATAAGGGAGAGTAAAGATCTCAATTCTATATCTTTGCATGATCTCCAATACAATCTCATTGCATATAAGATGAGGATAAAGTTAGCTGAAAGCTCAGCAACAACAAAGGTATCAAAAGAGGTAGCTTTAAAGCTATGAAGCACTTGAAGATAAATAAAGAGGAAGAATCATCCAATGAGGATGATGATGATGATGATAAGGAAGAAAGTAAAGGTAAAGTATTGGCTTACTTCACTAGGAAATTCAAAAAGGGGTCTAAAAAGGGAAAAGGACAGTTGTCCTTGATATGTTATCGTTGTGGGTAGATTGGATACTTTGCTTCTCAGTGCAAAGTGAAACTTGATGATGAAGATGAGGATGGTGATGATGAGAAGTCCAACAAGAAGACTGCTAACCTACAAAAGAAGAAAAGAGGCTTATTCAAGAGTTATGTGAGTTAGATAAAAGAAGTTGATGAAGAGGAAGATGAAAACTCATCAGATGAACATACATTTATGGCATCAGCTTAAGGTAGTAGTTTAACCTCTAAAGAGGAAGAGGAGGTTGATGAAGAAGAACTAGATCTTGAAACTGAGTTAGAAGCAGCTTCAAAGGAGAAAATCAGAAGGGGCAGAACCATAAGAAGGTTTAAGGCCCATATAAAACAAGTTGAAGCAAAGTCTGAGGAAGCTGAAAGTCAAAAGGATGAAATAAGTGCTAAGCATACTAACTTGAAGAGAAGATTTGAGGAATAGATCAAAATATGTGAAGACCTTACAGTAAAGCTTGGCTTAAGGGCTTCAACAATTAAAGAAATAGAGAAAGAGTTGCTCAGACTTCAACAACAACTCAAAAGTAGCAAAGAGAACTTGTAGAAGGTTGAAGTGGTAGGAGAAACAAGCTCTATAAGAGAAAAGAAGAATGAGACTTTGCCACAAAAGTTGATATATGTGGTTATCAAACCAAAGCCCGGGCCAAAAATGATATATGTGGTTAAAGAGCAGCAACCCATAGCTACTACATCTTAGAAAGAAAAGAAAGTCAGCCAGCCAAGGGTAATGGTTGAACAGAAGAAGGAGAAGAAGGTGACTGAAATAAAAGTCACGCAAGCAAAAAAGCCAACTACTTTGTTTATACAGCAAGTGATGAACAAAAAAAGACAAGTTATGATTAGACCTAAGAAGAGGTAAATTTAAGGTCATTGCCTTTATTGTGGAGTTTGGGGTCATA
The DNA here is from genome assembly GCA_020615895.1 of Ceriops decandra. Taxonomy (NCBI): domain Eukaryota; kingdom Viridiplantae; phylum Streptophyta; class Magnoliopsida; order Malpighiales; family Rhizophoraceae; genus Ceriops; species Ceriops decandra. The sequence goes on from JAHLGO010000001.1 coordinate 6,367,827, forward strand.
AGACGAGTAACTGCTAGTGGAGAAGGCCAGTATATGTCTCCAACTTGAGAATATACGATGCTACATATAGGGGGAGACAATACAAAACTCAGAACCTGTCATGAGTTCTTGCATATACTGTAAAAGGCAAGGACACACTGATAAGGATTGTTGGTGAAAGCCCAAACTAGTAGCTTTAAAGAACAATTTTGCTATATTTGCAGACTTGGAACAGTGTGAAAGGTGCGGGCAGGATGGCCATAATGCCAAGAGATGCATGACACTTCTCCCTGAGCAAGAGAAGGCACTCAATGTCACAGTGAAAACAAGCAGTGCAATCAAAGCTAAGAAAAAGGAGAAAGCTATCTTCCAACTAGTTCAAAAGAAGGAATATAAAGCTAAAAGGAAGGTGGCTAATATAGCTAAAATTGCACTCAAAGCTGACTACAAGGATAAGTAGTGGATCCTTGACAGTAGATGCACTTCACACATGACAGGAGACAAGAGTAAATTGTCAAAGCTAAACAAGTCAAGAGAAGGCAGAGTCAAGTTTGGCAATGATGATTCACTCAACATCAGTGGTTAGGAGTAAGTAAAGATTAGAAAAGGAAAGCTGAAAGATGTTTTGCACGTTGAAGGACTCAAATATAATCTAGCATCTGTCAGCCAACTGTGAAACGACAACCACAAAGTGATATTCATAAAAACAAGTTGCCAAGTAAAGAGTAAAGAAGGCAATACTATTGCAGTAAGGAAGAGAACAGCTGAAAATTTTTATGTGATTGATAAGGACAAGACAAACAGCTGTCTACTTACAAAGGAAGAAGAAAATTAGCTCTGGCATAGGAGGCTAGGACACTTATCATAGAAGAACATAAGGAAGCTGACCACTACTCATGCAATCAGAGACATTCCCAACCGAGAGAGAGAGAGAGAGAGAGAGAGAGAGAGAGAGAGAGTATGTTTGCTCAGCATGCTCTAAAGGAAAACATGCCAGAAAGCAGTATAAGACCAAAGAGTTCAGTTTTGAAGTAGTGCTTGACATTGTGCATACTGATTTGTGTGGATCGATGAGAACCAAAGGGTTGAATGGTGAGAGGTTCTTCATCTTGTTTGTTGATGATTATTCGAGAAGGACTTGCATCATGCACCTCAAACACAAGTCAGAAGTTCTGAATTGCTTCAAGAAATACAAAAGATTGGCTAAAATTTAGAATGGAAGGAAGATCAAAGTATTGAGGTTTGATCAAGGCACGGAATTTACAAATAATGCTTTTGAAGATTACCTTGAGAAGCATGGTATTCACCATCAAATGGTAGCAATAAGAACACCTCAACAGAATCGGGTGGTAGAAAGGAAAAATAGAGATGTGGTTGAAGTGGCAAGAACTTTACTACTGGAATCCAATTTTCACACAAGATTTTGCACATAAGCAACATTTACAGCCGTGCATCTACTAAACAAAGTATTACTAAGGCCTGATACTGATAAGACTCCATATGAGCTATGGAGTGGGAAGAAGACAATAGTCAAGTGTCTCAAAGTCTTTGGCAGCCCATGTTTTGTGAAGAATATGGAGCAAAACTTGGGAAAGTTCGATGCTAGGTTTGATGGAGGCATCTTTGTGGGATACTCAACAAAGATAAAACGTTACAGAGTTTTCCTGAACAAGCTAGGAAAAGTAATCACATCCAGTGATGTGAGAATAAATGAGAACTAGAAATCAATGCAGAATGGAGAAGCTAAGGACAATAAAGAAGATGACTTCAAGGTAGATAAAGAATCAGACCAACCTGAAGAAAAGGAACAAGAAGTAGGTTTAAACTCAAAGAAGAGTGAGTCTAAAGATAAAGAAAGAGATTCTCTTGCAACTAAGACTGTGCAAGAGAGAAGGACAAAGAAGATATAGACCAGTGCTCATCAAGGAGATTAAATCATGGGTGACCCATCAGCAGGAGTTACAACAAGAAGAAGAATTGTGCAAGCTACTACTTTACTCTCATAAGTTATACCTAAATCTATTAAAGAGGCTATTCAAGACAAGAAGAAGAAGAATTGAGAAGAATGATACATGGGAGCTGGTTCCAAGACCCACTAATAAGAATGTAATAGGAACAAAATGGGTGTTTAGGAATAAACACAATGAAGATCACAAGGTGGTGAGGAATAAGGCCAAGTTGGTGTGCAAAGGCTACACTCAGATAGAAGGGATAGATGTTGATAAAACTTTTGCACTAGTAGCAAGGTTAGAAACTGTCAGAATGTTCTTAATTTTGGCAGCACACAAGAGGTATAAAGTTTATCAGATGGATGTGAAATCTGCTTTTTTGAATGGGCTCTTGAATGAAGAAGTGTATATCGAACAACCCGATGAAGTACAAATCAGTGAGGATGAGACATATGTGTGCAAGTTAAAGAAAACCTTGTATGGTCTTAAGCAAGCTCCAAAAGCATGGTATAGTAGGTTGGATGAGTACTTAAGAAGGTTGAACTTCAAAAGAGGAACAGTTGATAATAACCTGTATGTATTCAACTCAAAGAAAGGCTAGTTGATAACCATAGTATATGTAAATGACATTAACTTTGGAGGGGATCACTCTAAACTATACCAAGATTTTGCACAGAAGATGAGTGAGGAATTTGAGATTTGAAGAAATGACGTACTTTTTTGGATTACAGATAAAACAATGTGAAGAAGGTATCTTTATTTCTCAGATGAAGTATGCCAAAGAGATGCTAAAAAGGTTTGGCATAGAGGATAGTAGACATGTCGATACTCATATAACAGTAGGCTACAAGTTAACCAAAGATCAAGAGGGAAGGAGTACAAGCGCTATTGAGTACAAGAAGATGATAGGAAGCCTTCTGTACCTTACAGCATCAAGGCTTGATCTTATACAAGTTGTATGCACTGCTCCAAGCTGATCCTAAAGAGTCTCATGTGTTGGCAGTGAAAAGAATCCTAAGGTACCTCAAAGGAACACTGGAAATAGGTTTGTGGTATTCAACTATGAATTTTGTTAAACTATAAGCATACATTGATGCAAACTGGGCAGGAAGTATAAATGATAGAAAATCAACCAGCGACTGCAACTTCTACATGGGTTTAAAGTGTATTACATGGTTAATTAGAAAGCAAAACAGTGTTGTTTTGAGCACAGCTGTGGCTAAGTATATGGCTACTTGTGCAACATGTACACAGGTGATATAGATGCTAAGATAATTGGCAGACTTGGGTGTTAAAGTGAAGTTACCAGTGAGTGTACTTTGTAATAATCAAAGCACTATTGATCTCAACAAGAATCTGGTTCAACATTCGAGAGCAAGCATATTGACATCCAGTATCACTTCATCAAAGATCAAGTGGAACAGGGTATAATTTAGTTGGAGTATGTTGGCACAATAGATAGAGATGACCGAAGAGGGGTGGATGAAGAGAGAGACAATTGGCAGAAAAATAGAGAAAACTAAGATGGCCAAAAATCAGATTTGGGGGCTGAACGAAGAACAAAGGTCGAAAGAGAGAAAAAGAGGGGGGCAACAAAATGATATGAAAAAATAGGGAAAATGACCAAAGGAGAGAAGGAAGGGCTGGAAGGCAGAACAGGGGAGGGAGAGAAAACCCGATACAACCAAAATCGGGTGGAAGACAAACAAGTGAAAGGCAAAATCAGGAGTGGACGACAAAGGAAAAGGGAGTTGGATGGCAGAACGAAGAGTGGATAGCCTGAGACCAGAATGTGCGATGGCGTGAGACTAGAACATACGTCAGCGTGAGACCATAAACATGAGACAAGCCTTGAGACAAGGAGACAGGTGAGACCATGAGAAAGTGAAAGCAGGAGCTATGGTAAAGAAGAAATTTGGCGTAGCATTGAAAGAACTCAATGTATTTCCAGATTTCTTCAAGAGAGGTTAGAAAGCGTTGCAGTGAACTTCTAAGTGGCAGTGGAGCAGCTTTCCATTCAACAGAAGCAACACAAGCTAGAAGATGGGTAGACATTGTAAGTGACACTCTTTGTATTGTACTTGCTTAGTAATTTCAATATTGATAGGAGTAGAGGATTAAGACATCCATTGTAACTGGAATTCTTAAGTATAGTGGATTGTCTTGGTAAGGGAGAATCCCTATCACCATGGATGTGCGTCACATTGACAGAACTACATAAATCTCGTGTGTCCTTCATTTGCTTTACATTCTATTTTTTGAATTGAATTGTGAACACAACTAAAGTATTAGCCAACCATAACCTAACGAAGACCTAAACAAGAACATCCGAATTGTCTATTAGGCAAGGTGTCTAAAAGGTGACTTTAGGAACTATTGTGGTTAGTAGGTAACAATAGATCTACCTTAGTTGAGTTTGAGAAAGAGTTCGCTTTTAAGAAAAAGTTGAAGTTGTTTACTTACCTGCGAATTGCGAATTGTGGTAATACTCATTCATCCCCCCTCTCAGTATCACAAACTAGTAGTCTTAGGAAGAAGTCGGGAACTTCATATAGGCATAAGGCCAATGTGTGCTAGAGTAATAGGCCTATAATAAAGAAGAATGCAAGACAAGAGTGTAAGGGAAGACTCTAATAAGGAAGGAGACAACTTTAAGTGAAAAAAAGCCAAATTACACTAAGAAATAGATTTAATATATTAGAAGAAATTTATGGAAGATGTGAAAAGGCTGGACATACTACTGAGGAATGCTTAACATTATTGCCAGGTTAAAGAATGCAAAGGAAAACACCTACATATGCTCGAACATTTGGCCAAAGAAGAAAAAGAGGAAGCAAAATGGCATTGGTTGTGAAAGTAGCCTTAAAAAATTCCAAGAAAAAAAAGTCATAGATCCTTGACAGTGGTTGCTCTTCACATATAACAGAAGACTCCAAGGTACTAAAGGAAATAGAAAAATATAATAGAGGATTAGTCACATTTGACAATGATGGTGCCTTAAAGATTAAAGGTGTTAATGCTGCTAAAATTGGTGCAAAAAAGTTGGAATCAAAGGAAATGCTTTATGTTGAAAGGCTAAAATACAATCTAATCAGTGTTAGCCAACTTTGTGATAATGGGCATGAAATTACTTTTAGTAAGAGTGGTTGCATAGTAAAAAGATTAAGTGATGGTACTATTCTTACAAAAGGAGAAAGAACAAATGGAGACTTATACCAAGTTTCCAATAGCAAACACATGCTACATGAGTACCAAAGATAAGAATTTGTTATGTCATAGGAATTTGGAACATCTTGAACAAAAAGGGCTGAACAAATTGTCCAAAAATAAAGCTGTGAAAGATTAACTGAGAAGAAAAAGAAATATCATTTGCAACACTTCTCAAAAAGGGAAGATGGTGAATGTTACCCATAAAAATGTAGAGATTCAAACAAAAAAACTATTATTCATTTGGATATTTGTGGGCCTATAAGACAAAAATCATTAAAGGATGATAGTTACTTTATTTCTTTTATTGATGATTTTACAAGAATAATTTGTATTATGATTTTGAAATATAAATTAAATGCTTTCAATAATTTCAAAAGCTACAAGAGGCTGGCTGAAAATCAATTGAGGAGAAGAATTAAAAGACTTAGGACAGACTATAAGATAGAATACACTTGTAATGAATTTAAAAATTATTTGGAGAAGCATGGAGTGAAGTATGAATATGCTAGTTCTTACACACCCCAATAAAATGGAGTGATTAAAAGAAAAAATAAGAGCCTAATGGAGATGGCAAAGACCATGTTGGTTGAGCATGGTAACTTACATGGCTACTAGAGAGAGGCTATCACTATTGCCACTCAAATTCAAAACATATGCTTAATGAGACCATATACAAAAAAGAGACCCTATGAGTTATAGAATGGAAAAAAGCCATGTGTAAAATATTTAAAAGTATTTGGAAGCTCATGTCTCATTAAAATTAAAGGCAAGAATCTTAAAAATTTTGATGAGAAAGCTAATAAAGACATATTTTTGGGCTATGTACCAAATGGAAAAGGCTTCAAGTGTTACAACAAAAGGTTACAAAAAATTGTAAACAGCTTTGATGTTAAAGTGATTGAAAATGGTTCCATAATGCAACATAACATGAGGAAGTTGAAGATGTTATGTGTGATAATGAAAAAGAATCTAATATTAATAAATCAAAGGCTATTCAGCGTACAAAGAATGTTGATTCTCAAATTACAAGTGATAAAGAAAATGAATTAAGGCATTACCATGTTCATGGAAAAGTTAGAGTTGAAGTTAATGCTAAAAACAATATTGGTAACAAAAAGGATTTTGTGTAGATTATAAGAAGGCTAAAAAGTGGCAAACAAACCTCATTAATCTGTAAAGTTGAACCCAAGTTAGTGCAAAAAGGATTAAAGCACAAGGAATAGGTGTGTACTATGAATGAAGAGCTTGATCAAATTGAAAAAAACATCATTGAAACCAAGTAGATGTTCAAAAATAAGCTCAATGAAAATGGTGAGATTGTAAAAAATAAGGCAAGACTTGTCTGCAAAGGCTACTCACAAGTAGAAGGTGTTGATTTTACAGAGACCTTTGCTCATATGGCCAAACTTGAAGCAATCACAATATTTATAGCCATTACTGCTTAAAGAAATTATAAAGTTTATCAAATGAATGTGAAATCAGCATTTTTGAATGGAAAGCTTAAAGAAGAGGTATTTATTGAACAACCTAATAGTTTTATAATTGACCATGATGGTTTAAATGTATGCAAAGTGAAAAAGGCTTTGTATGGCTTAAAGTAAGTCCCAAAAGTATGGTATTCCAAGCTAGATACATGTCTCAAAGAAATGAAATTTAGAAAAGAGAATATGGACAATAACTTATACCTAAAGGAAGATAAATATGGTAAATTAATTGTTGTGGTTTATGTTGATGACATAATTTTTGCTGCTAAAAAAGAGGTCCTTTGCACTACTTTTGCTAATCAAATGAAGAATAAGTTTGACATATCTATACTAGGTGAAATAAAATTATTCTTAAGGCTACAAGTTTTGCAAAGTAAGACTAGAATTTACCTCTCCCAAGAAAAATATGCTTGTGAGCTATTAAAAAGGTTTTGTATTGAGAACTTTAAAGAAGTAAACACTCCCATCACTATTGGAACAAAGTTAAGCAAAGATAAAGAAGATAAAAGGGTTAATAAGAAAGAATATAGAAAGTTGATTAGAAGTTTACTATATTTGACAGCATCAAGGCCTTATCTTGTTTTTGCTAGATTTCAAAGTGAACCCAATGAATCTTAGCTTGTGGCTACTAAAATAATCTTGAGATATGTTACAGACACAACAAATTATGGATTGCTTTATGGTAGAAGTGGACAACTTAATTTATATAAGTATATAGATGCTGATTGGGCTAGAAATTGTGCTGACAGAAGGTCTACATTAGGTAGTACATTTTATTTGGGCAAAAATTGTGTTTCATAGCATAGTAAGAAGCAAAATTCAATGACTCTAAGCACTACAGAGGCTGAATATGTGGTTACTACTCAAACTTGTACTCAAATGCTATGGATGAAACAACTTGAAGATTTGAGGTTGGATGTGTAGCTGCCATTGCTGATTAGTTGTGATAACCAAAATGCCATCAATTTATCAAAGAATCTTGTCCAACACTTTAGATCTAAGCATATTGAAATCAAGTACCACTTCATTATAGAAAAAGTGGAGAAAAATGAAGTAAGTTGGAGTATGTGCCTATTATGGAGTAAGTTGCAGATATTTTCACCAAACCTTTGTTAAGAGAGATGTTCTAGAAGTTAAAGTTAAACTTATGTGTTCAACCACCCCCTAAAGGTTACGGTACACCTTTAACTCCCCTCTCACCTTCCCTCTTTTATTATTCTTTGAATTTGTTGTCAAAGAGGAAGATATTTTGCATAAATCCAAAAAAAATATATACTGATCAAAAAAGGAAGTATCTTGATAAATCCAAAAGGAAAAGTCAAACCAAAGGGGAGAAATTGTCAAAAGGGAGAAGTAAATAAAAGGGGGAATTAAAAAATTAAGGTTATTTCCAATTGGTATCATACCCACATGCAAAAAGGGAGATTAATGCTTTAAGGAGAGTTGTAAATGTCAAAAGTGGAGGTCTTTCTTTTCATTAACATTGCTACTTGTGCTTAATTGTTGATTTATGGATTTAATGTGTTGCCAACAAATCCAAAGAGGGAGATTATTGAGTCCATCTTTGATGACTAATGTTGGATTTGTTTGTAACAACATCTCATATATTTGTCCTTATTAATTTGATGTTATGAGTGCCTTTGAGATGTGTTTGTTGCATTTACAAAGTGTTTGCAGTTGATTTATTCAAAGGTTAAGAAAGACGATTTACTCTCATTCCCAGAAAAGCGAATTGATGGAGAAAAGGAGAGAAGTAATGGGATTGAATAGCCTGGTAATGGCTGACATTAAGGAGAAGTTGATGATGGAGCATTTAAGACAACAAAGGTGCCACCTTGGAACAAGCTGATAATGTTTTAAGGTAATAGTGACGAGCATTTTCTTTAGCATAATATTTAACTTTATTGTATGCAAGCTCAATCTCACCACCAACATTATTCCTTCTTTCAACGTGGCCGTCAGCTTATTGGGTTTTACAATGCTTAAGTCTTAGTCCATTGTGCTTTCAAAGCTTGACTTTTTGAAGTAGCCCTTCATTAGGCAAGAGAATATCATCATCTAGACATGTGTCGTTGCTACCTCCGGCATTGCATTTAATAGTGGCACTACAAGTCACTTGTTGGGTATGAGTCAATGCTAACCATTCAAGGTATATAAATACTCATGCAACTGCCAAAAGAAAAGATAGAATTGTAGAAAGGTAAGAATGACAAAGAGGAGAGAAACACGATAAAGAAAGAGTAGAGAAACACGGAAAAGAGAAAAAAGTTGTGAACAACGGAGAGAAAAAGAGAGTTGTGAACAGTAGAAAGAAAGAGTTATCAATGGTAGAAAGAGAAAGGAAAAAACAACAAAAAGAGAGAAGAGAATGACAAAAAGAGAACAAAGAACCATAGAAAGAAAAAAGGATATCAGTTTTTTACCACAATAGCCTATGCACATAGAGAGATCTTTCTTAGGGGAGTTTTTGTCATAATCTTTTTGTGTACTTCTTTGCAAAATGGTGGGAAACCCTTGTGGCAATAAGGAGATCATTATTAGTGGTTAAAGAGTGATCCTTCTACAGTAGTTAAAGAGAAATCCTTCCACTACATCATTTATATCCCTTGATTGTAAGAGTGGACTATATGATCTAAGAGATATCCTAGCACACCGTGCATGTAACTAACACATAGTGAGTGAACCATGTAAAAATTTATGTGTGGTTTTGGTTGCTTGATATTCATACAACCATTTTCATATAACGAAACAAGATAAAAACAGATCATAGACTTTAACAGGTTACAGAGGTTTAATCTAGATAGATTTATAAAAAGTAAGTATCTTACACTGATTCACCCCCTTTTCCTCTCAATGTGAGACCCAATAAGGTTCTTATCAAGAACCTTAAGCAAATATAATACAACTTACTCCTCCCTCCTAGGCTTTGTTACCAATGAGACACTGAAACATTCAAAAGAAAGTTGGTGATTAAGGCACTAAACCTCGAAAGTCGAAGGCCAAAAACTGGAGCATTGATAAACGTCGAATCAACTCTACCAAAAAATAGTTGAAGGCACTCTTATCCCATCCCAATATCATTTTTATATTAGGTATGGAAAATGGATTTTATATGAATATTATCTACTTTGGGTGACAGTTGTTGCTTTATCTAAACAAATCAAGACTATTAGAGTTTACATCAACAAGTGGCAGTATATCAATGAGCTTCATACAATGTTTCCTTCTAAGCTAATAAAAGTTTAGGAAAATATTGAAGGAGTACCTTCCAAAACAATTCCTTAAATTAAACTAGATTATTACCCTCATATATATTTTATTTATTTATTAATCATCTTCTTACAAATCTTGCTCCCATATCAAAATTTGAAGAACCTACATCTATGGACATTGATATGGACATAAACCTTGACCCAAATACATAAAGATATTATCACATTAAAATAAGATATTTTAGTCTACATTCAACATTTATATTTACAAATTATCTCTACCTAACTTTTTATTTCTACAGATGGATAAAGCCCCAATACATCTTACTTTGCTATCTTACATATAGTTTAAAAACATCATCCTACTAATCTTGCCAAAAGGCCACAAATGAGAATTCCATCCTTGGCCTCCAAGATATCTTAATTAACATGACGAAGTACTCATTAATGCAATCTAGAACCTACAGTCACCAAACTAAAAAAAGATCAAGGTTTGCAACATCATTGTTGAACATCTTTTTTCAAAACATCTTTCACAAAATTTAATTTTTTTGCAATCATTATTCTTCATCTACTTCTATCAGTTCAAATTTTCTTATGGTTTTAAACATTATCTTATTATTTCCAAGTGTTCTTGCGGATTTTAAGTTATGTGTTGAAGTCATTTATGTTCCCTGCTTTAGCTCCTTAGACTGTAGGAAGCAATATATCACTATTTCTAATTTATAAAAAAATGAACCCAGTCTTTTGTAGAACCACTTCTTGTTATATATATATATATATTTGTATTCAAGTAAATTAGAATTCATATTTCATATATTTATGTTCTCTTACATTTTTCAATGATCAAAAAAATTTAAAAAATTATTTAACCAATTAAAAAAAATTTTAAGTTAACCAAGCTAAATTTTATAATTGATTCATTAAATTTTAAAATTTTAGTCATAGTTTTTAATTTTAGAAAATTGTAATTAATTGAATTGATCACATTTTTATTTTATATGTATATTTTTTATATTTTATTCCAATAATACAAAAACTTATTGCTAATTTTTACTAATATTATTATGTTTTAAATAATCATTTATTTATCTTCTATATAATGATACTTATAAGTTTTTTTTTTTTTTAAAAGACATGAAGATTATAGTTTACATTCAAAGTAGCATTTCTAAATTGTTACTAAAATTAATTTTCATCTAGTTAATGAAAAATCCAAATGATTCAAAACTTTTGGCTAAGTAAAATTTTAAGTTGAATTTAGCTTTTAAAATAATTAGATCAAAATTTTCAATTTTATTCAATTTATCACAATTTATTTAGCCATTAACACACTAATATTCATATATTTCTTACTTTAACTACTAATTGCTAACCATTATTTAAAGGAGAAAAAAAAAACAAAGAGATAAAGAGAGACAAAGGAACCATTTATAAAGCATACGTGCTAACCACACTTTTTTAGTTAACGGGGGAGAACAAAATAGAATTATTTTCTATTTTAAGATTGATAATCATTTGTTTATCCTATTTAATTTAGAATTGAAATTATAATTAAAATATTATTAAAGTAAAATTAAAAATAAAATTATTATTTCTATAACATATTTGGTTTACTTTGAAATTAGAATCAAATTCCCTTTATAGTTGTTTGGTTTAGTTAGAAATAAAAATCAAATTTTGTTTTATTAACACTTTGGTTCTTTTAAAAATAAAAATTGGAATATAACAAAAAAATAAGAAATCCATAAAATTTTCATTAATTTACATAAAACTAATTTCATATAAATTTTTATATTAAAATAAAACCATAAATAAAAATCAACTACTCTATATAAACATTAAGATTAAAATTTAAAACATGATAAAATCAAATTTTATTATTTTATTATTTGAGTATTCTAGTCATTTAATGTCCATTAAATAATTACATTTCAAAAGTTATACCAATGATCATATGTGTTAATTGTTCTAATGAACTTTATTTCGATTACATTAATAATATTTTGGTTATCTTCATTGTCACAAAATTCTTCCATGGTATATATAGGCATTTATATCCTTATTAAATTATGTAATAAGCAACATGCCATGACAATATGACCTTAAGTTCATATCAAATAAAATGATAGATTTCTAAAAATTCTCCATTACTCTTTAAGCAAGCCAAAACATCTTTATGTTGAAGTATCCCTTTGTAATTTACAATTGTTTGTCACTCATTTATTCATTTAAGTGATATCTCTACCTTTTATTTGGGGTAAGATATCTAATTTGATTGGTGTAATTGGCATCCCCAAATAATGGCAACCTTTAAGAATACAAAATAGGAGAATTATAAGTTACTCATCTATAAAAGAATATTTATAGGACTTTTAAACAATTTTTAAAGATAAAATATGTTTACATTAAGGAAAACATAAACAATTAGGTTTAGAAATTGTATTTCAAAGAATGCAACCATTTTGTGCTAAACTTTTCCAACTAGGCAATGCATATATAAATTGAAGGTCATGTGAACAAATGCTTCAAACATTTATTGTAAGGATACCCTTTCTCATTCTATATTTAAATATTTCTTTAAAGATTACTACCATACTAATAAATGTGTTATATAAAGCTCCAAAACAAATATGTAATAAAATAAAATGACAAAGCTATGTTTACTAAATGACATCGATTATCATTTTACAAACTATATTCATTTACCTTGAAGCTTCTCCATTTAATATTTGTGCAATCATCTAATATAAACCTTGGCTTTTTAAGCAATATATTATATAGCTTTAAAACCAACATAAGACACCTATTTGAGAATCTACTTACAATTTCTCCACTTTTAATGAAATATATAATAATTGACCTATTTTTATAATGATGCGATATTACGTATAGAAATATTGCTACAATCTTTTTTAATGAAGTATGTCACATTATAGTCAAAGCCCCTCTCTTGCTTACTAACATAGTACCTTAAATGCATGTCTATTCATCTAAAGCTCATTTTTACATGTCAAATCACTTTCTCTTATTATTATATTTAGGTTTACTAATCATAATTTTTTCTATCTTTTTTCTTTATTCTTAAACATTGTTCACTCATAATTATTTCACCCATTTGAAAGTATATATAAAGTATCATATATATCATTATGGTAAAATTTACTATATAGAAATAAATAAAAATTTTGAATAATTTTAAAATTTGCTATCTTTATGCTATTTGCACGAATTCTTTGCTTTTTCAAGGAATCATTTTTGTATAATTTTGAAAAAGAAAAAAAATCAATATATTGAAATAATGATAAAATAAATGCACTGATATGAACCCCAAAAATGTGACTTAAGGACCTAATATGCATAAGGAATCAAACAAGAATCTAAAAAAGTTAAGTAAGGTTTCAATCATGCAAGATGAAGTTCTCAACTTCACCTTAGGATTTACTAGTCTGTGATACTGAGAGGGGGGATGAATCAGTATCACACCCCTTAAACAAAATACTTTGATAATTTAAGCCAAAGTATTCAGCTTCTTTAATACTTTAGCTCTTGTCAACATATAGGTAGGTGAACAACTTCAAACTCTTCTCAATAATGAACTCTTTCTCAGATTCAACTAAGGTAGATCTATTGTTACCTACTAATCACAATAGTCCCTAAAGTTACCTTTTAGACACCTTGCCTATTAGACAGATTGGTTTTTCTTGATTAGGTCTTCTTTTAGGTTATGGGTATGATGATTCTTTAGCTGTGTTCACAACTCAATTCAAAACACAGAATGTAAATTCAAAGCAAGGACACAAGAGATTTACGTGGTTCTGTCAATGTGACGTGCTCCATAATGGTAGGGATTCTTCCTCTACCGAGACAATCAACTATACTTGAGAACACCAATGTGGTATCCCTTATGATTACAATGGATGTCTTAATCTTCTATTCCTTTCACCATTACAAATACAATGCAATCATAATACAAAGAGTGTTACTTACTATGTTTACCCTTCTTCTAACTTCTCTTGCCTTTGTTTATTTAAATAGGCTACTTCACTACCGCTTGGAAAATCACCAAGACACAATTTAAACTCTCTTGAAGAAATCTAAAAATTTGTTAAGTTCTCTTAAATGCTTCACCAAATTTCTTCTCTAGATTGTCTCACCCAACTCCTAGTCTCGCCGTCTCACGGTCTCACCTGTCTTCTGGTCTCACTGTCTCACCATCTTATCGTCTCACCCATTTTCTAGTCTCACTATCTCACCGTCTCACCCATTTCACCCTTTTCTGGTCTCGCCCGTCTCACGTGGTCTCACATCTTACCTAGTCTGGTCTTATGTATCACCTAGTCTAGTCTCACATCTCTGGTCTGGTCTCACGTCTCACCGTTTCTAGGTCTGGTCTCATGTTTCACCGTTTCTAGGTCTGGTCTCACCATTTCATAGTTTCTGGTTTAGTTTCACCCTTTTCACACTTCGCTGGTCTCACCCATTGCACGTTTCACTAATGTCACGTGTTCTCTAGTTTTGATCTGCTCTCACATCTCATGGTTTCTAGGTCTGGTCTCACCATTCCACTATTTATGGTATGGTCTCACCTGTCTCCTGGTCTCACCTCTTCTCTAGTTTTGATCTACTCTCACATCTCACGGTTTCCAGGTCTGGTCTGCTCTCACGTCTCACCTTCTCCAGGTCTCATGTCCTCTCTTTCTGGTTTACTCTCACGTGTTTCATGGTTTCCAGGTCTAGTCTGCTCTCACGTCTCACCTTCTCCAAGTCTTACTATCTTATGATGATCTCCCTAAAAGAGATAAGTCTTGGTTTATATACTTCTTTCTATGAAAACCCTAGTAGGGCTTACTGTAACTATGGCGGATTTCCTTTCTTGCTCCTCTATGTGGCTTCATATTACTGTTTCATTTAAAGTTCAGCATTATCCTCCTTCTTAATTTATTTTCCTTACTCTTTTCTTTTCTACTAAAATCTCATCCCTTGATTGCTTGAATGAACAGCCAGAATTGCCTATGAACAGTTACAACCATGTCACACTATCACATTAAGACTTAAGCAATATTAGACTCCCTCTACAAGTTCACTCCAAGGAGATCACTTTGCAAGGTTATTTGACATGCTAGTCTTATCCTATAATTCCTGATATATGAGCTACTTCTGCTTGCATACTTAAATCTGGTTGACAACAATTAAAACCGATATAGGCTGTGGGAACAACACAAGACTTAGACTCAATGTTTAGAGAAACATGAATTAAAGGTATAAAAAAAGATATCAATATCACACTTTAGAAAATAAAAGACTTAGTAGTGATAAATTGAGTTTAATGCTATAAAAAGAGTTAGTTCTTGATAATTTTTTAGGTTTTAAAAAAAACTAAAATAGAAATTTCTCTTTTTTTATTTTATCTAATGATTTGTCCCCTTTTAACAATGAAATCAAACTTATTTATAAGTCAAATTATCAACCTTAAAGATAAAGACAAACTTCCTAAATAGGTTAACAATAAATATACGCCTATTTTTCTTAAGAAGTGTAGAAATTTTAACAATGACTTGATAAAACCTATTTATATAGTTAATAAGATTTTAATTCACATTAGGATATGCTTTGATACTCTTTAAACTTGAATTAGCTTTTTTGACCCAAACATTTTCAATTCATCCACTAAATGGCCTTTTCATACTTTTAACACTTAAACTTATCATTAACCTTTATTAAATGCTTAATATAGCCTTAGAAATCCTTTATGTATCAGCCCCTCCATGGATTTAATTATTCTCCCTCTCCTTAAAAAGATTTTCCCTTGAATTACCTATATCAAAAAAGAAAGATTGGAAATATTAAATGTTGCATTCACATTATACTCACAGGGAAGGTCTAACTTATAGGCATTGTCATTAATTTGTACCATTACTTGAAATAGACTATTTCTTCTAAGTTGTAGCTTTAAATTTCTTAAGTTAAGAATCTTTCCTTGTGCATATATAGTTAAACCCAATCATCAAGTTCAAACACCACCTTATTTTACCTTTGATTAGCATGAGGTATATGTTGCTTAATTTGTTTTATAATTTATTACCCCACAATTCTTTACCATTTCAACCTTGCATTCACCATTTAAACTAGTATATACATTAATAGTTAAAAAGCATTAAATCCAAAGAAGTCAAAGAATTAAAACCATACACAATTATAAATAGAAAATAACTAAAGGTAGAATGAATACTCTTATTATATAAAAACTCTATATATAGCAAATAATCTTCTCATATTTTCAAATTCATTTGAATAATAACATACAACAAAGTAGAAAAGAGTTTGATTAATTGCCTCAATTTGCATATCCATATGTAAATGGCAAATAATTAAGAACATCAATTTAGTACCTAACTTATCTCTACAAAATCTTTTAGATGTAATTGAAATTCCCAACTTCTCCCTAGGATCTATTAGTTTGTGATACTAAGAGGGGGGGTAAATCAGTATCACCACAATTCGCAATTCACAGGTAAGTGAACAACTTCAACCTCTTCTTAAAAGCAAACTCTTTCTCAGACTTGACTAAAGTGGATCTATTGCTACCTACTAATCACAATAGTCCCCAAAGTCACCTTTCAAACACCTTGCCTAATAGACAATTCGGATGTTTTTGTTTAGGTCTTCATTAGGTTATAAGTTAGTTGATGCTTTAGCTGCGTTCACAACTCAATTCAAAACATAGAACATAAAGCAAATAGAGGACACACGAGATTTACATGGTTCCATCAACGTGACATACATCTGCGGTGGTAGGGACTCTCCCTCTACCGAGACTATCCACTATACTTGTGAATACAAGTTACAATGGATGTCTTTAATTCTCTACTCTTTTCACTATTGCAATTACTAAGCAAGTACAATACAAAGAGTGTCACTTATTATGTCTACCCTTCTTCTAACTTATCTTGCCTCTGTTGACTTGAAAGCCTGCTGCACTACTGCTTAGAAGTTTATCATAACGCTCTCTAACCTCTCTTGAAGAAATCTAAAAATACATTGAGTTCTTTTCGTGCTCCGCTGAATTCTTTCTCTACGTTGTATCACACAGTTCTTGCTTTCACCGTCTTACGGTCTTACTCGTCTCCTTGTCTCACGATCTCACTATCTCATGACTCGCCTATCCGTTTCTCTCTCTTTTGCTGTCTAGTCGAATTTCTCTCTCTTCTCGCCTGATTTCTCTCTCTTAGTGCTAGATTTCTCTCACTATCATGCCAGATTTCTCTCTCTTATTGGATTTCACTTTTCCGTTCACTGTCGGGTTTCTCTCTCTTCCCACTAGTCTGCTCCGATTTGGCTATTGGGTTTCTGTGTAGGGTTTGGTGTTCTCTTTGGTTGGTCAGTTGTCTAAGTTTTGCTGAATGCTCAATATTGCCGACTTCTTTGCACTTTGTCTTCCAAGACCATTTTATACTATACTCCATAAAACCCTAATAGGGCTTATGCAGTGAATTTACTTTCTTGCCCTTCCATGTGGTTTTACCTTTTTGCCCTTCCATGTGGCTTCAATTTACTTATACACGTAAACCTAGTTGACAACAATTATAACCCATAAAAGGCTATGCAAACAACAATCTCCCCCTTTTTAATTGTTGGCAACACTTATAATAAAGGCCATTATGCAGTAATTGCAATTTCAACTCCCCCTAAATATGCACTTCCCCTTTATTAACAGCTCCCCCTGCACTGTTGCTTCTCTCCCCCTTTGTCAACTCTGTGTACAGAGGTTTAGTTAGAATATTTGAAATTTGATCTTTAGTGCCAACATACTCCAACTGAATTATACCCTGTTCTACTTGATCTTTGATGAAGTGATACCGGATATCAATATGCTTGCTCCTCGAATGTTGAATTGGATTCTTGCTGAGATCAATAACAATTTGATTATCACAAAGTACACTCACTGGTAACTTCACTTCAACATCCAAGTCTGCCAATTGTCTTAACATCCATATCACCTGTGTACCTATACAAGTAGCCATATACCCTCAGCTGTGCTCAAAGCAACACTATTCTGCTTTCTACTTAACCATGCAACACATTTTGAACCCAAGTAGAAGTTGCAACCACTAGTTGATTTTCTATCATCTATACTTCCTGCCTAGTCTGCATTAATGTATGCTTGTAGTTTAATAGAATCCATGGTTGGATACCATAAACCCATTTCCAGTATTCCTTTGAGGTACCTTAGGATTCTTTTCACTGCCAACACATGAGATTCCTTAGGATCAACTTGGAACCTGCTGGCAACGTACACAACTTGCATAAGATCAGGCCTTGATGCTATAAAGTATAGAAGGCTCCCTATCATCTTCCTGTATTCTGTAGGGCTTGTACTCTTTCTCTCCTTATCTTTTGTTAACTTGTAGCCCACTATCATAGGGGTACTGACAGGTCTGCGATCCTCCATGCCAAACTTTTTCAGCATCTCTTTGGCATATTTCGTCTTAGAAATAAAGATACCTTCTTCATATTGCTTTATTTGTAATCCAAGAAAGTACGTCATTTCTCCAATCAATGACATCTCAAATTCCTCACTCATCTTCTATGCAAATTCTTGGCATAGCTCAGAGTGATCCCCTCTAAAGATGATGTCATCTACATATACTATGGTTATCAACTGGCCTTTCTTTGAGTTGAACACATACAAATTATTATCAATCGTTCCTCTTCTGAAGTTCAACCTTCTCAAGCATGCATCCTATACCATGCTCTTGGAGCTTGCTTAAGACCATACAAGGCTTTCTTCAGCTTGCACATATGTGTCTCATCCTTACTGATTTGTATTCCATCGAGTTGTTCAATATACACTTCTTCCTTTAGGAGCCCATTCAGAAAGGTAGATTTCACATCCATTTGATAAATTTTATACCTCTTATGTGCTGCCGAAGCTAAGAACATTCTGATAGTTTCTAACCTTGCCACTGGTGCAAAACTTTCATCAACATTTACCCCTTCTATTTGAGTGTAGCCTTTGTAAACCAGCCTGGCCTTGCTCCTCACCACCTTGCCATCTTCATTTTGTTTATTCCTAAACACCCATTTTGTTCCTATGACATTCTTATTAATGGTTCTTGGAACCAGCTCCCATGTATCATTCTTCTCAATTTGATCAATTCTTCTTCTTGTTGTAACTCCTGCTGATAGGTTACCTATGATCTGATCTCCTTGATGAGCACTGATCCATGTTTTCTTTGTCCTTCTTTCTTGCACCGTCTTAGTTGCAAGAGGATCTCTTTCTTCATCTTCAGACTCACTCTTCTCCGATTCTAAACTTACTTCTTGTTCTTTTTCTTCAGATTGGTCTGATTCTTCATCTATATTGAAGTCATCTTCTTCTTTGTCCTCAGCTTCTCCATTTTGCATTGTTTTCTAGTTCTCATCTATTCTCACATCACTGGAAGTGATCACTTTTCCTAGTTTATGTAGGAAAACTTTATAACCTTTTGTCTTTTCTGAGTATCCCACAAAGATGCCTTTACAGACTTAGCATTGAATTTTCCCAAGATTTGCTCCTTGTTCTTCACAAAACATAAGCTACCAAAGACTTTGAAATACTTGGCTATTGTCTTCTTCCCACTCCATAGCTCATATGAAGTCTTATCAGTATTGGGCCTTAGTAATTCTATATTTAGTAGATACACGACTATAAATGTTGCTTCTGTCCAAAATCTTGTGTGAAACTTGGATTCCAGCAGTAGAGTTCTCGCCATTTCAACAACAACTCTATTTTTCCTCTCTACCACCCCGTTCTGTTGAAGTGTTCTTACTGCTGTCATTTGATGATGAATTCCATGCTTCTCAAGATAATCTTTAGAAGCTTTATTTGTAAATTCAGTGCCTTGATTTGACCTCAATACTTTGATCTTCCTTCCATTCTCATTTTTAGCCAATCTTTTATATCTCTTGAAGCAATTCAAAACTTTTGACTTGTGTTTAAGGTGCATGAGGTAGGTCCTTCTTGAATAATCATCAACAAACAAAATGAAATACTTCTCACCTTTTATCCCTTTTGTCCTCATTGGTCCACACAAATCAATATGCACAATGTTAAGCACTGCTTTAAAACTGAACTCTTTGGTCTTGTACTACTTTTTGGCATGTTTTCCTTTAGAGCATGCTAAGCAAACATACTCTCTCTCTCTCTTAACATTGGGAATGTCTTTGATTGCATGTTCTTTTATGATAAGTGTCCTAGCCTCCTATGCCAAAGTTGATTTTCTTCTTCTTTGGTGAGTAAAAAGCTGCTTGTCTTGTCCTCATCAATCACATATAAATTTTCAACTATTCTCTTCCCGGTTGCAATAGTAGTCCCTTCTTTACTTTTTACCTGGCACTCTATTTTTTTGAATATCACTTTGTGGTCGTCATTGCATAGTTAGCTAACATATGCTAGATTATATCTGAGTCCTTCAACGTCTAAAACATCTTTCAACTTTCCTTTTCCAATATTCACTAACCCTTGACCACTTATATTGAGTGAATTATCATTGTCAAACTTGACTTTGCCTTCTCTTGATTTGTTTAGCTTTGATAATTTACTCTTATCTCCCGTCATGTGCAAAGTGCATCCATTATCAAGGATCCACTGCTTATCCTTGCAATCAGCCTTTAGTGCAATTTCAGCTATATTAGCCACCTCCCTTTTTGCTCTATATTCCTTCTTTTAAACTGGCTAGAAGATAGCTTTCTCTTTTTTCTCAGTTTTGACTGCACCGGTTGTTTTCACTGTTCCATTGAGTACCTTCTCTTGCTCAGGGAGAAGTGTCATGCATCTCTTGGCATTATGGCCATCTTGACCGCACCTTTCACACTGTTCCAATTCTGCCAATACAGCAAACTTGTTCTTTGAAACCACTGGTTTGGGCTTTCACCAACACTCCTTGTTAGTGGGTCCTTGCCTTTTACAGTATGTGCAAGAACTCACAGCAAGTGTTCTCCTCTGAGTTTTGTATTGTCTCCTCCTATATGCAGCGTCATATCGTTTTAAGTTGGAGACATATACTGGCCTTCTCCACCAATAGTTACTCACCTTATGACCCCAAACTCCACAATAAAGACAATGACCTTGAAACTGCCTCTTCTTGAGTTTGATCACAGCTTGTCTTCTTCTATTCATCACTTGCTATGTAAACAAAGTAGCTAGCTTCTTTGCTTGTGTGACTTTCATTCCAGTCACCTTTTTCTCCTTCTTCTATTCAGCCATAGCCCTTTGCTGGCTGACTTTCTTTTCTTTCTGAGACGTAATAACTATGGGCTGCTACTCTTTAACCACATACATCAATTTTGGCCCTAGCTTTGGTTTGATAACTATCTTCTCTTCTTCAGTTATCTTTACCTGAGTCATAGCCTTTTCTTTCAACTTCTGTGGCAAAGTCTCATTCTTGTTTTCTCTTGTAGAGCTTGTTTCTCCTACCATTTCAAACATCTACAAGTTTTTCTCACTCTTTTTGAGTTGTTGCTGAAATCTTAACAACACTATCTCTATTTCTTCAATTATTGAGGTCCTTAAGCCAAGCTCTATTGTAAGGTCTTCACATATTTTGATCTGTTCTTCAAATCTTCTGTTCAAGTTAATATGTTCAGCTCTTATTTCATCATTTTGACTTTCAACTTCCCCAGACTTTGTTTCAACTTGTTTTATATAAGCCTCTAACCCTTTTATGGTTTTGCCCCTTTTGATTATCTCCTTTGAAGCTGCTTCCAGCTCAGCTTCAAGATCTGGCTCTTCTTCATCAGCCTCTTCTTCCTCTTCAAAGGTTGAGCTACCATCTTGTGCTGATGCCATAAAGACATACTTATCTGATGAGTCTTCATCTTCCTCCTCATCAGCTTCTTTTGTTTAACTCACATAACTTTTAAATAAGCCTCTCTTCTTCCTCTGTGGGTTAGCACTCTTCTTATTGGACTTCTTTTATTAGAATGATGATCTTTTCCATCTTGAATTCTACTTATCATCACCATCCTCCCCTTCATCATCAAGTTTCACTTTGCATTGAGAAGCAAGATGTCCAGTCTGCCCACAATGATAACATTTCAAGGACAACTGTCCTTTTCCTTTCTTAGACTCCTTTTTGAATTTCCTTGTGAAATAAGCCAATACTTCATCTTCACTTTCTTCTTCCTCCTTCTCCTCTTCATCATCATCATCATTCTCAATGGATGATTCTTCTTCTTCTTTTATCTTTAAGTGTTTCATAGCTTTGAAAGCTGCCTCCTTTGATACCTTCGTTGTTGTAGAGCTTTCAGCTAACTTTATCCTCATCTCATATGCAATGAGATTGCACTAGAGATCATGAAAAGACATAGAATTGAGATCTCTTCTCTCCTCTATGGTTGCTACCTTTTAGGCAAATCTCTCAAGCAGAATTCTCAGAATTTTCTTCACAATCGATGAGTCCTTCTTGTTCTTCCCATGACTTCTGTGGTTGTTTACAACATCAATAACCCTAGTAAAGAACTCTTGGACTATCTTATTTTTCTGCATTCTAAGAGATTCATATCTCTCCTTGAACACTTGAAACTCAGCCTCCTTCATTCTGCCATCACCTTCATAGATTTTCTGTAATTTGTTCCATATCTCCTTGGTAGATTTGCAGTCCATAACTTTAGCATACTCAGCATTTGTCAATGCTGAAATGATGACGTTTGAGGCCTTCCCATTCATCTCAAATTGCCTTCACTCCTCTGGGGTTGGGTCTTTACTTTCTTTTAGAACCACAAAACCCTCATGTACACATTTCACCACGTTCATACCTATGGTTGCAAATACCACCTGTATTCTCACTCTCCATATATGATAATTGGTTCCGTTAAAGATTGGAAACTTCTTGCTGTAAGTGGTGCTAGTGCTAGTACCAGCTTCCATTTCTCAATATGATGAACAAGTCAAATTTCTAGATTCTTTCAAACTAGTACACCAAGCTGTTCAATTTCAAACTGGTGAACCAGTGCTCTGATACCAATTAAAGTTCCTGACTTCTCCCTAAGATCTACTAGTTTATGATACTAAGAGGGGGAGTGAATCAGTATCACCATAATTCATAATTCGCAGGTAAGTGAACAACTTCAACCTCTTTTTAAAAGTGAACTCTTTCTCAGACTCAACTAAAGTGGATCTATTGCTACCTACTAATTACAATAGTCTCCAAAGTCACCTTCCAGACACTTTGCCTAATAGACAATTCAGATGTTTTTGTTTAGGTCTTCGTTACATTATGAGTTGGCTGATACTTTAGTTGTGTTCATAACTCAATTCAAAACACATAATGTAAAGCAATACAATGTATGTCTTTAATTCTCTGCTCCTTTCACTATTGCAATTACTAAGCAAGTACAATACAAAGAGTGTCACTTACTGTGTCTACCCTTATTCTAATTTGTCTTGCCTCTGTTGAATTAAAAGGTTGCTGCATTACTGCTTAGAAGTTCACCGCAATGCTCTCTAACCTCTCTTGAAGAAATCTGAAAATACGTTGAGTTCTTTTTGTGCTTCGTTGAATTCCTTCTCTATGTTGTATCATAATTCCTGCTTTCACTATCTTACAGTCTTACTCATCTCCTTGTCTCATGTTCTCACTGTCTCACAGCTCACCTGTCTGTTTCTCTCTCTCTTGCTGTCCAACTGGATTTCTCTCTCTTCTCGCCAGATTTCTCTTTCTTACCGTCAGATTTCTCTCACCGTCCTACCAGATTTCTCTCTCTTATTGGATTTCACTTTTCTGTTCACCGTCAGATTTCTCTCTAGTCTGCTCTGATTTGGCCATCAAGTTTCTCTCTCTTCCTGATCTGGCCATATAGGTCTTTGCCGTCCACCTACCTTTAGCCGTATAGTCGTGTTGGGTTTCTCACTCCAATGGTCTGGTTTTTCACTCTCTCGTCACCTTCCTTAGCCACCTTTCAGCTGTCTTACGTTTAACGTTCAGCCCCCCTTCGGTCGCCTCCTTCTCTCTCAACATATTTGCCATTTTTGCTCGATTTTTTGACCATCAATGGCTGTATTTTCTTCTCTTTCCTATCGATGGTTGCTCAATTGTTTTGCCATCCACCTTTGTTCTTCGTTCAGCCCAGCCATCAATTGTCTCTCTCCTTCCCATGACAACTATCGTTTTCTCTCTCTCTTCCAAGTGTTTGATGGTTACTCCCTCTAGGTTTTGCCCTACCGGATACACCGTTTAATTTCCGACAACACGTTTAATTTCTGACGACACTGTTCAATTCAGACAATACTGTTTAATTCCGATTAAACTGTTCACTACAGCTACTCTTTTCTTTTGTAGGTGGTGTTCTTCTATGTAGGGTTTGATGTTCTCTTTGGTTGGTCGGTTGTATAGATTTTGCTGAATGCTTAATTTTGCCGATTTCTTTGTACTTTGTCTTCCAAAACTATTATATACTCTACTCCATGAAACCCTAATAGGGCTTACGCGGTAAATTTACTTTCTTGCCATTCCGTGTAATTTTACCTTTTTACCCTTCCATGTGGCTTCAATTTATTTACATACGTAAACCTAGTTGACAACAGTTACAACCCATACAAGGCTGCGGGAATAATAGTAGTTCAAGAACTTTGTATCCTAGTTTGAAACAATGCCACGAGACATGCTATGTAAGCATCTTACCTTTCTAAAGAATAATTTAGTCACATTGTTTACATCATCAATTTTATGACATAAGATTATGTGTCATTTTGAAAACTTATCAACAATAATAAATATAAAATCCCTATCCCTTTTTTATTGCAGCAACCTTAGCATAAAAACTATAAATAAATCAACCAAAAGTTGGATAGGTATAGGTAAAAAGGTGAACAAGCCATAGGAAAAACTTTAGATTTAGTTTGTTGGCATATTATACACTTCTCACACACCTTCTTAACATCTTGTATTGTATATAACCAAATGAAATGCTTAACTAAGACATCTAAAGTTTTCCTAACTCTAAAATAACTTATTAGACCACCTCCATATATCTCTCTCATAACTAATTCTCTTAAGACAATCATAGGTATACATAAACAATTTTTTCTAAATAAGAAACCCCCACACACCCCATTCACATTAGCAAAATCACAATCTTTCACATATAAATATTTGATATATTTAAATCCTAATAATTTTGTACTCAGTGTAGAGATAAAAGCATGTTGGTTAGGTAATATATCAACTATTACATTCTTTTTACCTTATTTATATTTCATGATGTAGAGAAAGATTTCAATGAATTCAACCTATTTAACAAGTCTCTTGTTTAGCTTTTCTTGTCCCTTTAAGTGTTTTAAGGATTCAGAGTCAATATAAATGAAACTCCTTAGGCCAAAGGTAGTGTTAACATGACTTTAAAGCTTATACAAATACATATATCTCCTTATCATAAGTAGGATAATTAAGGGTCACTCCATTTAACATTTTATTAAAGTAGGTAATTAGTTGACTTTTTTACATCAAATAGATATAATGTCAATATCTCAAACATTATAAACAATCTCAAATATTTTTTCAAATTTAGGTAAAGTAATAATTATTCCTTAATCAAATTAAAAGGCTTATCTTTATCACTAATACACTTAAAACTCATGTTCTTTTTAACAACCTTAGTTAATGGTACAATAATGGTGCTAATGTCCCTAACAAAATGTCTATAAAAGCCAGTTAAACTATGAAAGCTATATACATAATTAATTGACTTAAGTGTAAGCCAATCACAGATCACCCTACACTTTTCCTTATCAACCTCAATGCCCTTAGCATTCACAACATAGCCAAAAAAAAATGATCTAATAAGTGTAAAAGGACTATTTCTTGAGGTTATAGTAAACAATTTCTACAAAACATAAAACACTTAGAACATAACGTAAATGATCATGATACTTATTTAAGTTTTTATTATAAACCAAGATATCATCAAAATACACAATTACAAATTTACCAATGAATGCATGTAAAATATGATTCATCAATCTCATAAAAATACTTGATGTATTGGTAAGACTAAATGGCATAATAAACCATTCATACAAACCATACTTAGATTTGAAAGTTTTTTTCCATTCATTCCCCTTTTTAATCCTCATTTAGTGATATCCACTTTTCAAAAAAATTTTTGAAAAGACACACAAATCATGCAATTTATTTAACATGTCTTCTAATTTAGGTATGAGATAGTGATACATTGTAGTGATTTTATCGGCTGTTTAATAGTCAATATATATCCTTTAAATTTCATCCTTCTTAAGCATAAATAATGTTAAAATTACATATAAACTTATACTCTCCCTCATGTATCACTTTGCCATAAGCTTTTTAACTTGCCTTTAAAATTTCTTTGTCTTAATAGGATTACTCCTATAGATAGGTCAATTTGGAATTATTACACCATAAATTAATTCAATTTGATGTTTTGTTCCCTTTAAAGGTGGCAAACAATTTGGTTCTTCAAGAAAAACATTACTAAATTCTTGCGAAAGAGAAAAAACAATACTAAGAAAAAAAGGATTAAGCTCATCAATACTAAAATAAGTTTCTTTGTAACAAAAATACAATTATAGGTTATTTTAAATAAAAAACTCTTTTAACTGACTTTTCTTCACATACAAACTCTCAATTTTTCTCTTTTGCCCTCTTTCTTCTTTTCTTGTCTTAACCTCAATTTCTTTTGTTCTCTCACTTTTTTTTAAAATTCTTAATTAATCTTCATAAACTTGTCTAAGTGTTTAAAATAGTAAGAGGTTTATCATTTATTATATAAAGAAAAGTATCTATTATTAAATCCATCATGCATTATGCACTAATTATATCGTCATAATCTTCCCAACAAAATATATATAATATGCATAGGTACAATATCACACAAGACTTTATTAGTATATATCTTAATAGTAAACAATAATAACACTTACTTATTTACTTTAAGCTCCCTATATTTATTCAACCATTGAAACTTATATAGTTTAAGAAACTACACAATAGGTAAATTAAGTTTTTCACGTAAAATAATACTAGCTACATTTGTATAACTATCCTTATTAATGATTATGTTACATACCTTATCTTTAATATAACACTGTGTATGGAAGATATTATCACTCTATACTTCATCATCTTCTTTAACTTGTGCACTCAATGTTTGTCTAACCACCAACGCATCTCCCTTAATTGGGTACTCCTTACCATCACTTATATCTTATAATGGTGGCACTGAGTCATTATTAAGCTCACTTTTAATTTCACTATTACCATTGCCCTGTAACATCATGGTATACTTATTTGAACACTAAGATGCAATATGTCTCCTTCTTAAACATTTAAAACATTTAACATTATTTTTGCTAGGCTATGAATCAAAATTACCTTTCTTTTTGTTAAGACTCACTTCCTTACTCTTATAAGATTTTGATCTCAAGCTTGTAATAAGCCTTTACCTCATTTTTACTCCAATTTGGGTTTTAAGATAAAGTAAAACCCGAATTACATTCAAATTGTGTAAAACCTTTCCATTTAAGTTACCTCTTAACTTTTATTGCCTAACGTACCATATCTTCTAACTGCATATAGTCTTAAAATTTAATTATGGTAACAATATCTCTATTTACCCCTTACAAAAATTGAGTTATGGTTATTGCTTTATTCTTTTCCACATTAGACCAAATTATGACGATGACCTTCTCCTTATGATTGTCTTTTATACTTTTAATGCCTTAAATGAAATTTTGTAGCCTTTAGTATAAATCCCTATAATACTAATTAGGAATGAACCTTCTCTTAATGATAGCTTTCATCTCTTCTCATATATCATTAAGTCTCTCACGATTCCTTCTCTTATTTAAAAAAAAATTAATTTTACTAAATAACAGCATAATTAGTAAACTCAACAGTAACAAATTTTACCTTTTTCTTTTTAGAGTAATTATGGTATTGAAAGACTAACCCAACTATCTTTTTCCATTTTAGGTAGGCTTTGAGATTCTTTTTCACTTAAAATGGAAGAATTTTTATTATAATACTACATGAATCATGGTCATAGGTGTTTCTCCTCCTAAAATCTTTCCAACCATTTTTGTTATTAACAACTTTAACCAAAGTAGTTGGATCATCAAATTCATTATCTTTTCCTTTATCTTTACGGCCATAGTCTTGTCTTTTTTTCCTTCTTTTAATAAGTACCTTGTGGCCTTTATGTCTCTTTTGTAATTCTATTATTGTATTAACTTGCTTCTTCATTCTCTCTCACATCATCAAATCTAATATTTATACATTCAAATTGTTATTGCATAGTTTTGATTATAAACATATAATTACCTCTCTGCTTAGCCATACCTTCATCTTTATAAGAGATAACGTTAATTTTACACAAAATGGCTAGGATACCTCACAAAATGCTCTCTCATGAGTTTTACTCAAAAATAAGGTCACACACTCATAGGTTTACATTATTTAAGGTTTTTTCTCAATATATGTTTACATATATTTACTTTTACCACTCAAATTTTTGTTTTAACTCTTCAAAGAACTAGAAAAGCTAAATAAGAGGATTAATTTTTAACAAACCAAACTCACAAAATAAAGGTTTAATTTAATAAATAAGAAGTTAAAAAATGAAAAAAGGATGTTAAGAAAAATGAAAGATAAAACTAGAAAATATATGGCAAAATTAGAGTCAAGCTAAAAAAAACTAAGTCATTATTATGGACAATTTGACTAAACTATTTAACTTTTGTCTTAATCACTCAAATTTGACTTTTTTTTAATTTAATAACTAAACACAAAAATACGAATAAAACACTTAAGGTAACAAACAAAATTAAAAACATTACTTCTAATGATTATACACTTAAGCAAATGAGTAAAGTAAGAAAGATTGCAAACAAGCATATTGATGCATTTGAATGGTAATACACTCAATAAATGAGCTAAATAAGAAATAAATAAAATTAATGATAACAAATCAAAGAATTAATGATCTAGCTTGATTTAAAGTCAAACTCTAATACTAATTGATGTGAACTCCAAAAAATGTGAATTCGGGACTCAATACACATATGGAATTGAATAAAAACCTAACAAAACGAAATAAAATTTTAATCATATAAGACATAGACCCAATGTTTAGAGGAATAAAAATCAAAGCTATAAAAAAGAATATAAATGTTTCATTCTAGAAATGAATGAACTTGAGAGTAAGAAGTTAACTTAAATGTCATAAAAAGAGTTAATTCTTAATAAGTTCTTTAGTCTTCAAAGAATTAAAGAAGAAAATTCTTAGTTTTTATTTCATTTAATGATTTGTTGCCTTTCATAATAAAATCAAACATATTTATAAGTTGAATTAATAACTCTAGAGATAAAGATAAACTTCCTAAATGGGCTAACAATAAATCTACTCTTATTTTTTTAGTTGTTGTACAAATTATACAATTACTTAACACAAACTTAATCAACATACTTATACAGTTAATAAAACCTTAACCCACATTAAAATATGATTTCAAACCCTTCAAGTTTGAATTAGTTTCTTTGATTTAAACTTCTTTAATTAACCTATTAAGTGCCTTTTTATCCTCTTACCTCTTAAATGTGTCATTGGCCTTTCTCAAATGCCCAATAGATCCTTAAAAACTCTTTATGTATCGATTACTCTGTAGATCTCACCATACACCAAGAATATATAATTCAAATATAAATGAAAGACTTTGTTAAGTTTCTTTCTTTCTTTCTTTTTTCTAACTCTATGTGAAACCACTTTTATTTGTTTTATCTTAAGGCTATAAGGTGATTTTGGTCAAATTTACAACATTGGAGAACTCTACTAGTATATATATTATTTTTGCCCTTAACATGGTATTACTTGGCAACATATTTAATAATCATATTTTAAGCATAAAAAATATATAAAAGTGATCATATTTATGTACACCACTCATAAATGTACTCCATTTAAATAAACAACAAAATAAAGGAAAAATAAGTCATCAAATGGGGCACCAAAAATATTTGTTGCCTTGTTGATGTTATAATTTTTTTATGAGTTATAATACATCTCCCAATTGCTAAGAAAGTAGATAAACTACCTAAAGTAGTAATTTATAGACCTTAAACTAAGAAAGAAGACAAGACATAATCAAGATTTCAAAGAAACTAAAAAAAAAGTTGATTGAAAAGATAACTTATTAAAAATTCCTAATTAACTTTTAAAAAGAAAGAGAGAAAGAATGACCATATTAAAAAGAATTAAAAAAAAAAGATAAACCTCATTTGATATTGATTTTAATTCAATATAATTGATTCTTATTTCCATACTATTTTTTAACAAAACATAGAGCCTCTCTGTTCTAATTAGTTCTCTACCTAACTAATTCATAGTAAGTTATTAACTATATTAATGTAATCATGTCAACACTTATAAGCCATTGCATTAGAATTAAAGTAAACATAACCCTAAGGTAACATTGATTTACAAGGAGAATATTTTGAAATTAGACTTTAAAAAATATAAATTGTGGTCACAAAGATAAGAATTTTATGGTTAATAACTCAATATTTTTAAAAGTGTACATCGATGGTTAACAAGTTGCACTTTTATAGGCTAACTTAGCGACCAATTATTAATCTTTATCTAATTTTCTTTGAGCAGGTAAGTAGTTATGACTAGTTTAAACTCAAATTAGTTTAACTTTTAAAGGTTAGGATAGTTAGGTAATTATCTTTTTATTATCACTTTAAAAATAAATACTTTTGTATTTATCTTGAATCATACGGGCTAACTTAAGGATAATTTCAATATTCTCCCACTAACCTATATTATTCCAAATAAGTGATATCTTTAATAATGGTTATTCCTTATACTAAATATATGAGGTAGCATGAAATTGTATTTTACTTAACTAGAAATTCTTATACATTGATAATGACAGTTGTGCAATGCTATTGAAAACATTTTCTTTTAAGTAACATAATGTTAGTGAATTTTTAATTAAACACTTAATCAAGACAAGACTTTATCAAAGAGAAAAACTTTATAACTCAATCCATTAAAGTCCTAAATAAGTTTCATGTAAATAATTTTTATGTGTGCAAAATAAAATTTTATATGCAAATAATCAAAAGATTTCCAAAATAAAAAAAATTCAAAAAACATACTTTAAATTTAAACTTCAATAAATCTAATAAATCTCGTATACTTAACATGATCCCTATATAACTTAGTTGACAATCTTTTAGTCATAAAATTAACAACTATAAGTTAAGTACTAACATACTCTATTATATATTTAAGTGCACAAAGACAATACCTTCAATTAAGGAATTTACCATTTTTAACTAGCACTCACAATCTAAATATATTGGAGTAAATGTTGGACATAGATGTAGGATTTACAATAATCTATCTCACACTTGGTTGCTTAATTTTTCCTCTTCAGATTTACTGTGTTTTGCCTTTGAAAATTATTATGTGAGCATCATAAGTACTATTTGCATGCAATCTTTTTCTCTTACTAAAAAGGAACAATGACATTGCTTGTTTTTTTTTTTTATTCATCTATAAATCCTTAATAAAGTAAAAAGAAAAAAAAACAAGAAGAAGAAAATAGAGCTAGAAAAATTATGAGATAAGACGATGTTAACTACTAAAGTGCAAGCAAATTGATTTGAATTAGTTTGATACTTATTTTTAAATTAAATTGTAAATAATGAGTTAAAATTTTTTAAAATTATAATCAAGATAAAAATAAATTTAATTAAACTATTACTAATAATTATGAATCAATTTGATAATTTACAACTTATTCATTGAAAGTAGAATTATCATTCACGGTTTTCAATTTGTTGATTTATCTAACAACACTTCGATGAAACATCGACTTTTAGTATATTAAAATGAGAAAGTAAATTTTTTAAAACTAAGATAAAGGATAATTTATTTAATACTTTGACAAAGAAAATTACATGAACAAGATGACTTTGTTCATTTGTTCATTATGATGGGTGTAAAGGTGCGAGGAAGTGGTGGTTTGTTGTGTTGTCCATATCTCCAATAAAATGCAGTTATGGATATATATACTCAAAAAAGAATTCAGCTCCATTTTGATGATTTTTGAATTCTTAAAATGGTAACTAAATTTTCAAATGCAGTTTTCTAAATCACAAGTTATTTCCAATAGTTTTGATAGCATCAATTAGATTTTTTTTTTTTTTATGGAATTGAGCAACAGTTGCATATGTATTAAGGGCATCCATGCCTAGACGTGGATCAAGGGAAAAATGGGAATCGATGCGACCTCGTGATCATTCGTTACACATTTGTGATCACCATTATCGACGCACTCTTGTACGGAAAAGAAAATAAAAAAACAAAAGACAGAAAAAAATTATTTATTACTTTTTTAAATAGAAACCTACTTATAAAAAAATTAAAATAACTTTTGATTTTTACCTTTTAAGAAAAAAATAGAAGTAAAAGTAATATTTTTCTCCATTCAAGAACAAACAAATAAAGGTGTTTATTTTTCCTTTTAAGAAAATAAAAAGAAAAAATAAATTAAAATCATTGCCTAAAAATATTTAATTCACTAATCACTTGTGACGTTACATTAAACACATATGGCTACAAAGTAATGTTATTTTAAAAATTATAGATTTTTTTATTGTCTATTTTTCCATTGGTAGCAAGTCTATACTATTATCCAATCTTTGGTGATCATTATATGTAAGTATATCTAATTGATTGTGTGGTTATGTCTAGTTAGTCTAGACTAGCTTAATATATATGAAAATCTTATTTTTATTTTTTAATAAAAAAATTAAATTTTCTAAAATAACATAATGGCCAAGTACAATCAATAAAATCTTATTTATTATTTCTTAAATAAAATTTTATTTATTTTTAAATCTTATGTTTAAAAATTGCTTTGTTTTTCTTAGATAGAATCTATTTAAGTTCCTTTTAACTTATTTTTGTTTTTTTAACAAAATAAATAAGAACTTATTTATATTCTTGTTAACTTACTTTTATTTTTAGTAAAATAAACAAAAAAATTCTTATATTTTTATTAATATACTATTATCTCGTTATACTTAACAAAAGACAATAAAGCACAACATAAGTCATCTGTTTGTCACAAGGATACATTGATATGACCCATTCATGTATCCTTATGGTGCAAATTCGGGCCAAGACTAAACCTCTATGGGCTGCCTTGCCCATTTGCTATCCATGAAAGGGCAGAATGAGCCTAAAGAATTCTGGAAGGGACTATATCAAGAATATTCCTTATCTAAAATAATCCTTGTATATACTAAGAATATTCCTTTCTAGGACTTTCTTATGAGTTGTATAAATAGGCTACTCCTCTAATTTATATAACATGAATCCTTTTTTAATACAAATTCACTTGCAAAGCTATCTTGTGCTCTCTCTCTCTCTCTCTCTCTCTCTCTCATTCTTTCAAACTCTTCTAATTCGTTCATTTGCCTATCACAAGTCTTCCGTTGATTCACTCAAACTCTTAAAGGCTTACTTAGCTTATCTTTTCTCACAAGATTGACTAAGTGTCATGCGAGTTAGCACGTCTAAAGCCTAACTCTGTGACAGGTGGTATCAGAGCAAGGTAATCTTAGTTTCTACTTTGTTCTTGTTTGAGTTATGAATATAGCAGGTGAGGAAGGATTTGTTGAGATTACTTTCGATAAGCAACAAGTGGAGCAAGAAGCTCGGGGCGTAAGGAGCAACGTGCTCCAGCCAAACGTGGCAAGTCAAAGGTTCCAGCAAAGGAAACCATGGACTCTCGTGTTGATAACTTGGAAAAAAACGTCACACATAAGCACCCACCCTTATGGGCGACCTTAATGATCAAGTCGATAACTTGATCCATGAGAATGTAGAGATCATATGGGCTACCAAAGTCATAATTGAAGAATTTGGCCGCTTGTTTAAGGGAAAAATACGCTCCCTAAATCAAGGTATGTCTAACCTTTGTGAGTTTGTTGAGGGAGAGATTCATGACCTTCATAGGGAGATGAAGTCTCTACACCAAAACAACTCACTTGCTAGTACAGTTGCCACTACTAACACCACTACTGTACATGGCTTAAAGGTCCCGAAACTTGCCATGTACAATGGCATATGCAATGCTACTGTCATAGAGAACTTCTTGTTTGGCCTTGAGCAGTACTTTGAGGCCATGGGGGTTGTCAACGACCTGGGCAGGATAGGCAACGCCCCAATCTTCCTAAGAGATACTACCCAACTCTAGTGGAGATAAAAGCACTCTAAATGGGAGAAAGGCTTGTGTGTAATTGACACTTAGGAACAATTCACGGCTAAAGTGCGTAAGTATTTCATGCCTCACAATGCGAACAGCGAAGTTAGAGGGAAGTTACATCGCCTATGTTAGACAGGTAGTATTTCTAATTACATTAAAGAATTTACTACCCTCATGCTTGAAATTGAGATGTCCGATAGGGAGCCTCTCTTCTACTTTAAAGACGGCTTGAAAGATTGGGCGAGAGTCGAACTAGATAGGAATATGCAAACCCTGGATGCTGGCATTGCTACTGTCAAGACCTTCGTTGTCTACTCTGCTCACTCCAAGGGCAATAAGCCAACCCCTGGCAAAAGTGGGGGAGAGAAGACCAGACATAAGAAGCAGGATTCTGGTCGCAATAAGGGTGGACAACAGAGACCCTCAAATGACTGTCCCAAGTATAAGAAGAAATCTATAGGTAAGCAAAACTCCACTAATCCTCCTAAACCCTGTTTCATTTATGATGCTGGGTAAAGAACTGTCTCAAATGAAAACCATGAATGCTATGATGGCCATATTCGACCTAGAAAAGGCTAATGACGAAACCCAAGCCGACATGGGATCTATCCAGCAATTGGGTAATCTCTCTCAAAGCGTTTCTCCCTAACAATCGCCAAGGAGAAGGGACTGTTGTATGCTGATCTTGCCGTCGAAGGAAAATTAGCTTGTGCGATGCTAAATATAAGGGCAACGCATAACTTCATTGATGTGCAAGAGGACAAACATCTAGGCCTCAATTTAACGAAGGGATACGGCATCATCAAAGCGGTAAATTTGGAAGCAAGGCCTGTCCAAGGCGTAGCACATGGAGTTGCTTTCCAAATTGGCAAATGGACTGGTAAGTTAGATTTTACCATCGTTCCTATGGATGATTTCAAATTAGTGCTAGGTCTTGCATTCTTTTGCAAAGCTTTGGAATTTCCTTTTCTTGTTCCTGCTTCACGTTCTCTTGTGGTTATCGACAATCGTAAGATTCGCGTAGTTCCCTTGAAGCACAATGAGAGATCTCAACCATCAATGATCTTGGCCTTGCAATTCAAACAAGGTCTCAAGTCAGGTTCTGGCTATATCACTACCATAAGAGAGCTAAGCTACGAGGAAGACGTAATAGCACCAACTCCCGCACGATCGTAACCCATTCAGGCTGTCCTTAACAAGTTTAAGGATGTCATGCCTTTGAAATTGCCAAAGAAGTTTCCACCAAAGTTAGATATGGATCACCACATCGAGCTAGAACTCAGTGCCAGCCCTCCTACCATGGCCCCTTATAGTATGGCACCCCTAGAGCTCACTGAACTGAGGAAGCAGCTCCATGATTTAATCGATTCGGGCTACATTCAAAAATTGAAAGCCCTATTTGATGCCCTAGTCCTCTTCTAAAAGAAAAAGGACGAATCACTACACATGTGTATCGATTACTGAGCTTTGAACAAGGTCACTATCAAGAACAAGTATCTGATTCCTTTGATAACTAATCTTTTTGACCAACTCGGGAAGGCAAGATACTTCACCAAGCTGGATTTGCGATCAGGTTACTACCAGGTCCGCATAGCACAAGGTGATGAGCCAAAAATGACCTGTGTAACACGCTACGAAGTGTTCAAGTTCTTAGTCATGCCCTTTGGCCTCACCAATGTACCAGCCACCTTCTGCACACTCATGAACAAGGTACTACATCCTTTCCTTAACAAATTCGTAGTAGTGTATTTGGATGACATTATGGTATACAGCAACACACTTGAGGAGCATATTGAGTACCTCAAGTAAGTCTTCCAAGCTCTTTAAGAAAATAAATTGTTTGTCAAAAAGGAGAAATGCTCATTTGCCAAGCAAGAGGTGGACTTCCTTGGCCATCGAATCAAGGATGGTAGACTTTTGATGGATCCAGCAAAAGTGCAAGCCATCCAACAATGAGAGCCTCCAACCAAAGTCCCAGAATTATGATCTTTCCTAAGGCTTGTCAATTACTACCGTCGGTTCATCAAGGAAACTTAGCCCCAAGCAAGCTCGTTGGCAAGACTTCTAGACTTAAAAGAAACTTAGCCCCAAGCAAGCTCGTTGGTAAGACTTCCTGGCTGAATTCAATTACACACTACAATATAAGTCGGGTCAAGCCAATATAGTTGCTGATGCATTGAGTTGAAAGGTGGAACTAGTGGCTCTTGCTACTAGTACCCCTACGAACAACCTCCTTGAACGGATCAAGGAAGGTACCAAACAAGACAAGCTAGCCAACAATCTGCTGAGGTTGGCTAGTGAGGGGAAGACTCATCGATTTTGGGTGAACAATAGAGTCCTAACGACGGTCGAGAATCACGTCAAAGTGGGGAAACTTACGAAAGGAGATCCTAAAGGAATTCCATGATTCTCTATGGGCTGGTCACCTAAGTATGGCATAAACCCTTGCTCTTGTCCAACAACATTATTTTTGGCCACATATGCATACAAATGTCGAGGCCTATGTGCGGACTTGTTTATTTTGTCAACAAGATAAGGTAGAACAGTAGCCACTAGCCAGCTTATTTGAGCCACTACCCACTCCTAAGGGGCCTTGGGAAAATGTCTCAATGGACTTTATCGTGACTCTACCAAAGTTCGAAGGGTGTGAAAGCATCATGGTAGTAGTTGATCGGTTCAACAAGTATGGTACCTTCATTCCAGCTCCTGCTAACTTCAAGGTGGACGAAGCTGCTCGCTTGTTCTTTAAACACGTAGTAAAGCTATGGGGTGTGCCAAAGAGCATAATCAGTGATAGATATCCCCGCTTTATGGGCAAATTTTGGTGTGAGCTATTCAAGTTACTAGGAATCGAGTTGAATTTCTCGACAAGCTTCCATCCTCAAACCAATAGGCAAATTGAGCGAGTTAGTGCCTTGCTCTAATAATACTTGAGGCACTATATCAATGCTCACCAATAAAATTGGGCGAAGCTACTCGATGCTAGTTAATTCTCATACAACCTTCAAAGGAGTGAGGCCACATCCAAAATCCCATTTGAGATTGTCCTAGGACAACAACTGCTAACACCAAGTGGTATTGCCTCTCCTTACATTAGCAACAACTCATCTGCCTTCAAGTTTGCAAAGGTATGGCATGAGGAAGCAG
This sequence comes from Ceriops decandra, assembly GCA_020615895.1. NCBI lineage: Eukaryota > Viridiplantae > Streptophyta > Magnoliopsida > Malpighiales > Rhizophoraceae > Ceriops > Ceriops decandra. The sequence goes on from JAHLGO010000001.1 coordinate 6,405,106, forward strand.
ACATAACAAGGGATTGCCTTAACAAAGCGGCCAAGAAGATGAAAAGATGGGCTGACACTACTGCGTGAGATATGGTGATAGTGAAGTTGTTGCCCAACTAATTCATGTCTCTATGCAAGGTATATAAGGGCTTGGTACGAAAGTATGAAGGGCCATTTCCTATCATCAAGCGTGTGGGGATGGCCACCTATCAAGTCCAACTCCCTCCAAAGCTGAAGATCCACAACATTTTCCATGTAAGTCTTCTGAAACCTTTTCATGGAGACGAAGAGGATTCGATCCGAAACGAGTCAAAATGCGCACCAACGGCTGTGGTCACCAAATTCAACAAGGAGGTGAAATACATCCTTACTGACCGAGTGATTCGGAGAAGAGGAGTTCCCAACTATACTGAGTACTTAGTGAAATGGAAAGCTTTACTAGACCACGAGGCTAGTTGGGAACAAGAAGACCAACTTTGGTAATTTGTCGATCACATTCGGTAATTTAAGGCTAAAAATGTGACGAGGACGTTGCAAGATTAAGTGGGGGAAGATGTCATGAGGATACATTGATTTGGCCTATTCATATATCCTTATGGTACAAATTCGAGCCAAGACTAAACATCTATGGGCTACCCTACCCAGTTGCTATCCATGGAATGTCCTAAAAGCATACAAAATGGGCCTATAGAATTCTGAAAGGGACCATATCTAGAATACTCCATGTATATATTAAGAATATTCCTTATTTAGAATAATCCTTGTATATGCAAGAATATTCTTTTCTAGGACTTTCTTTTGAGTTGTATAAATAGGCTACTCCTCTCATTTGTATAGCATGAATCCTTTCTTAATATAAGTTTACTTGCAAAGATCTTTTATGCTCTCTTTCTCTTTCATTCTCTCAAACTCTTCCAATTCGTTCATTTGCCTCTCACAAGTCTTTCGTTGGTTCACTCAAATTCTCAAAGGCTTACTTAACTCATCTTTTCTTGCAAGATTGATTAAGTGTCACGCGGATTAGCACATCTAAAACACGTCTAAAGCCTAACTCCATGACACGTTGCTCTTAAACTTTTAAATTTTCTAGTTATTAATTCAAAAAGTGTTGTAGGTTTTCTTTTAATCTATTCATTTTACAATTTTAATTTAAATTTGCTTTATTAGAGATTAAATTAATATTTTTATTTTGATATTCTTTGTTTATTGACCTTTAATTGATGTCATTACTTTGTAATAAAAAAAATTAAATTAATATTAAAAGAGTAATACTTTATTTATCAAAACAAAATATGGTGGATAAATAAATAGCAAATTCTCATTAGGTAACCTAGCTTGGATATATATATATATCACATGAAATATTTTTATGCATGTTTTTTCAATTTTCTTTCGAGGCCTAAATTTAAAATTAATTTTTGAAAAAAATAAAAAAAAATCATAGTTCTAATATTCCTAATATTATTTTGCATTGATTTTGTCAAATAATATTTAATTATTATTATTATAAACAGTATAATGGCAAAATAATTAAATAGTAAGAATATTAATAATTTTAATTTCATTTAAGACTACTAATTACACTAAAAATGAGTATTAATTATGATATATAATTATATTATTGTTATATTATTTGCAATAGCATAATACTTAAAGTTTATTTCAGCACCTGATTAAATTCAACTTAATACATTTAGTAAAATATTACAAACTAAGAAAAGGAATATAAACATTAAAAATCGCATAATTCAACTTTGAAAATCTATGGACCCAAAAAATGATTTTCCACCAAAAGAAAATCATAAACTTGCGCAGACCAATCCTAATAATTTTGTTTTTCCAAGCACCTGGTGGTCCCTACTTTTTATGATGCATCCTTCGTTGACACGGCGCAATTACAAATAGTTAGTTCTTCAAATTCAACGATGGACCCCGTCATCTGAACCAGTCGCCTCAACCGTGACGCCTGGGTTTAAAAATGGACGACCCCCCCGCCACCCCCCCCCCCCCCCGGCCCACTCCCTCTCCCCCGTGGGGCACTCTAACGAGCTTCAAATTGACGTATTGGATGAAAAGTTCATCCTGAATTCTCAAGTCACGTCAAATACCAATGTCTACATCAATTGTATGGAATTTTTTTTTTGGTTGTTGTATAAATAGAGCAAACCCTATGTAACTAGAAGTGTAGATTCGATAAATTTGCTAATTGAACCAAACAAATCACAATATTGATGTTTCCAGCACTCTCTCTCTCTCTCTCTCGCCAAAAACAATCACAGTTTTAATTTGGGAAACCGATTTCAAAGTTGGCATTTATTTATAAGAGCCATGCTACTGAAGTTTTGTGATCATTTCTATTTTTCTATTTTTTTTTTTTTATCTCATTCATTCATTCATTCCCTGCCTCGTCAATCTTGGACAGAGTTCAATTGAACTTGCTCAGAGTCCCCTTCCCCTTTCTCTTTCTCCGTCTTCCTGTGACGAAGTCAAAGTCCCTACTTTTACGTATAATGTCTGATAAGCTAATACAACTACTCTCACATGCAAACCAGTGGGTACAAACAAATATAAACCTTCTGCATTATTTCTCTATTCAGCTTGCAACATATAGCTCATAGATAGCAATTAGGGTCATTCCTCGGCCTCCTTTCTTTCTTTTTTTTTTTTTTTTCTCCTGTGCGGACTTGATATCTTTGTACTTCTTGTTGATGATTTATTGTCGGAGGCAGTAAAAAATGGCCGGAAAGGAGAACGCCCGATCACTGGAGGAGACTCCCACATGGGCTGTTGCAGTGGTCTGCTTTGTCTTGGTCGCTATTTCAATTTTCATTGAACATCTAATTCATATTGTAGGAAAGGTATGTGCCTGGACATCTTGGTCTAAAGATTAAAGGGTGGCTGGCTAATATGTTTTTGTACTTCACCGATATTAACTTTGATGGAAATTAGTGATTTGTACACAAGTCATCTGTCGGATGGATCTAGCGGAGTCACTCCTGATGGTTTCCTCGTACCCGTTTCTTTTTATTGCAGTGGTTGCATAGCAAAAACAGGCCAGCTCTAGTAGAAGCACTGGAAAAGTTTAAAGCAGGTACACCCAGCTTTTCATCAAATTGCTTCTTTTCAACTTTGAAGTCACAAGTAGTCGTAAAATTTTATTCTGAAGCCAACCCATTATTTTCTTGTTCCTGTTCTTGCAGAGCTCATGCTTATGGGCTTTATATCCTTGCTTCTACCAGTAGTAAAAGGACCAATCTCTAATTTTTGCATACCAGAGAGCGTGGCATCCACTTGGCATCCTTGCAGCAAGAAATTAGAGAAGCAAGTTTCTCAAGATTCAACCAACAATCATCGGAGGCTTCTACAGAACCTAGACTCTGGCGATATTCATAGGCGTAGTTTAGCAACAGCTAAGTACGACAAATGTGCAGAGAAGGTAAGAATGAAGATTTTCAATCAATAAAAGTCACTTCATTATCCCTTGGTGGTCACAGGTCAAATTCTGAACACAACCTGTTTATAAAAACAAAGAAAAGCCCACGGCCCTTTCCCCAGACCCCACAAACATGCAAGCCTTGTGGGTTTCCCTTTTTGGTTTTTCTTTCCCTACTCCCCTACAATTTTTTCTGGCTATTGACAGAGCAAAAGTCTGCCTGGAATTGATAAAGAACGTCGAATTTATAGCTTGTTCTGTTGTAGTAGGTTCAATAATGTATAACCAATTGTTAGATATCTTACATGAATACCTTAAATATTGGAGCAAATGGTAGCGTAACCATGTTTAAATTTCAGGGTAAAGTTGCCTTTGTATCAGTATATGGAATCCATCAGCTTCACATATTCATCTTCGTTTTGGCAATCACACATGTGCTCTACTGCATTATTACCTATGTTTTGGGCAACTCTAAGGTACTGGAACCTTAATTAGTCCTCTCTCTCTCTCTCTCGTCTATCTTTTTTGGTGCATCTTAAATTGTCTTCGGATTGCAGATGAGAAAGTGGAGGCAATGGGAGGATGAAACAAAGACAATCGAATACCAATACCATAATGGTAAATTTTACTCCATAGTTTACCATCCAATTGACAACAACAAAGCTTTAATCTCAAATTTAACTGGGGTCAACTAATACTATCCAATGTACCTAAATATATATATATATATATATAGAAAGAATTCACAGATCGTACAGTTTCCTGAAAGGGTTTTCTAGGCCATTTATTTGCCATAAATTTTCTTGTGACATTGACTTCAAACCCATTTTAGTTAAGAGTCTTATAAAGCTCTTACTCTACCATCCAGATACAGAGAGATTTAGATTTGCAAGGGACACTTCATTTGGGCGGAGGCATTTGAAATTAGGGAGCCAGTCACCCATTTTCCTCTGCATTGTAAGTACTGGAGTACGAATGATTTAATGCAAAGCTATTGTGAGAAAATCAGCATAATAAGATTAAAAGAAAATAATATTGACGTCAGAATCCGTGGATACCAAATGTCGTTATTTGTTGTCAGTTCTAATGGGAATGACTTATTATCTTGTGTCTTTGGCATGAATGTTCATATCAGTTGCCTCAAATTTCAGGTTTGTTTCTTTAGACAGTTCTTTGGATCAGTTACCAAGGTTGATTACCTGACACTCAGACATGGATTTATTATGGTAAGTCAAAATATGCCTGTATGGTATTGCTGTTAGTCTAACAATGAATTCCCAATTCTCATTGTTAACTGGTGTTGTAATGCTATGTTGCACAGGCACACTCGGCCCCTGGAAGTGAAAGGACATTTGATTTCCAAAAATACATTAGGAGATCACTTGAAGAAGATTTTAAAGTTGTTGTGGGGATCACGTGAGTGCTTCTGCGCATCTAAAACCATAAGTTACTTTTGGGTGATTATTTATTCTCACGTGTCCAACTTGATTTTCTTGTGCAGTCCTGTTATATGGTTCATCGCGGTATTATTCCTGCTGTCCAATACATACGGTAAGCACAACAGTTTGGTGAAATTCTGGAATATTACGTCGTAAGTTAATGGTTCAAGAACTAAAGAAAAGGCTTCTTCTGTTCCAGGTTGGCATGCATATCTGTGGCTACCATTTATCCCCCTGATTGTAGGCACAAGTTCTTCATGCCTCTTAAACTAATACTTACAAATCCCTATTTCAGCTACGATGAGCATCAAGAATTTATGCTTTTAATTGGTATTTTTGCAGATAATTTTGGTAGTAGGGACTAAGCTACAATTGATCATAACTCGACTGGGGTTAAGGATTCAAGAAAAAGGAGATGTAGTTAAGGGTACTCCTGTGGTTCAACCCGGTGATGATTTCTTCTGGTTCGGCCGCCCACGCCTTATCCTCTTTCTCATCCACCTAGTCCTCTTTCAGGTACTCGTCCATATCTCTCTGTTCTCAGGCTTCTTTCTACTAACATTTTGTAACTGCGCCTGCTTATGCTGGTGTTTTCGCTGTCTTTGCAACTGCAGAATGCATTTCAGATTGCTTTCTTCATGTGGACTGTGGTAAGCAACTGTATTCCGTCCTTTGACGCCATCAATCAGTTTTAATTTCTATTTAGTCCATATACCAAACCTTTATTTCTCCTCTTGCAGTATGAATTCACCATAGACACATGCTTACACAAACGCACTGAAGGTATTGTCATCGGAATCACAATGGGGTAAGCTTTATATCTAAAATGCTTGCATTAAATAAAATTATTTGCAATTTCATTTTTACCGCCCCTCGGGGCATGCGGTAAATAGCATTTGCACTCGAAAATTGAAGACCACTTTTTGATAACATCATCATAGCCTGCTGCATACTGCAACTAACACCAAGCAAAACTTGAATTCTGCAGGGTCATCATGCAGGTCTTGAGCAGTTACGTGACCCTGCCCCTCTATGCTTTAGTGACACAGGTAAAGAACTGATACTACAGAGACAATAACAATTCATAGTCTGCAAAAATGTGTGAACTCTAATCATAGTTGATTCATTATCCAATGACATTGTCCTTTCATAATCTTGCAGATGGGTTCTAGCATGAGACCAACTGTGTTTAATGAACGAGTGGCAATGGCTCTTAGAAACTGGCACCACACCGCCAAGAAGCATGCAAAACATAGCGAGCACTCTGACTCACACACGCCAATGTCCAGCAGGCCAGCCACCCCCACGCACAGCATGTCACCAGTCCATCTCTTGCATAACTACTGCAGCAGCACAGCTCCTGATAGCTTGCAGTCCTCTCCAAGGATTTCAAACTATGACTATGATCATTGGGACCCCGAAGACGCAAACTCTGTGCATGAGCCTCGATCCCTTGCAAGTTCTGACCCTAGGGAGCAAAACGGTCCAGTAGAAAATCCAAATCCAAACCTTGTGCAATTGCCTCCTGGGCCTGGTTCCATCCTAACCCAACATGAAATTTACACTGATTCATTAGATTTCACATTTCAGAAACAGGTGGAATGACGGACAGATGGACAGCTTTACATTGCTGAGTAGATTGTTTTGTAGGCATTTTCTTGTACACAAGAAAACAGAAGCCTTGTTGTTCTTGGACAGGGGATTAAAGAAAACAGGACTTGGAGTCAGGCGCATCAGTGGCTGGGATGGCTTATGTATCTGGACAATTCATAACTTTTTCCTTTATTTTTGCAGCCCCTTGATCTTTGTCCGTTCCGTTTCTTTCTTTCCGATAGTTCTTTTTGTTTTTTTTAGCACTGGCCATGAAAAGCATATATTCATAAGACTACTTGGCTATAGTAAAAAGATTAAACTCAAGAATACCTCACTTGTGTTAAATTAATTGACACAAGTGACCCTTATTATTTAAAGTATGACTAAATATAAAAAATTTAATATGATGGTCAGTTGGGCATAATAGTAATTTAGGTAATTGGGTTTAAAATTACTTCACCCTCCCTATTTAAAGATAACAATTACAGGAAAAGTGAGGTAATTTTTATCATTACCGACTTTTTCTTTTTTTCCACTATCAAAGAAACCAAAAAGAACAAGGGAAGAATAAGAAAAATTTATCAAGAGCTAAATTAGAAGAGAATTCTCATCTTCATAATAGGAACTCAACATTATGGACAATGATATGTCAAATTCTTTACAATTTGTATATTAGTATTCACATAAAGAAAAAGATCCTACATCATAAAAATAGGAATTTTAAGAAAGAAAATTCTTACAATTGGTATCAGAGCGAATTTGCGAATATTATAATTTGCTATGAAATTAAAGATGTTCCTGTCCATGGTACATTTGCTTTCATTCATTGAATTTTTGTCACATTGAGATCTTGATCAAATATGGAGAATATTATTTCAATGTTTTTGTTTCTAAATCAAAGAAACAACCATAATGGATTCATGTTTTATGAACATAATATGCACCATGTGTGATATTCATGTTGTTTTCAAGGATTAACTTCATAGAAAAATGAATTAAAGCAAATTGGACAAATGTTTTCAATAGTCATTAATGTTTCGGAACTTCATATGCTGATAGTTAAGAGATTTATGCTGCCAGCATTGGGCCGGTATTAAGATTTACAGAAAGAAAATTCTTTATGCCATCTAAAATACTACCAGTGTATAAAGGGAAAATGGTCGGCGTTAAAAGGAAAATTGATTTGCGTCGGCCACTGGGGATTCTATACCACCCGCGTGGAGTAAAGGCCAGCTAATGAAGTAGTACATTGTCGGCGTATTGGCCAGTGTTGACTCCACATAATGAAAAATTTCAACACCGTTTCAAACATTGTCAGTGTACAAACAAACATTTACAAACACAATATAAATATCAAATTACAAACTTGTTTTCCGCATCATTGATAGTTTATTGATATTTTGTTAAATTGAATGATCTTAATAATTGAAGATTTTGAAGTTTATTGAGATCATATTAACATGAATCAAATGTTGAAAGCTTGTTAGTTACCAAAGTAATTTAGCTTAAAAGGATTTAAATATTTAATTGTGAATTTCAATTGTTCATTTCTTTAGATGCTAATAAAATGTTGTACAGATTTGAAATGAACAATTATGGTTCTTAATTATAAGGCTAGGAGATCATTCAAAGATAGATCATTACTTATAATTAATGATACTAAAAGAGATTCATTGATATATTGGGTAAATATGATTGTATATTCAAAGATAACATTCATGTTAACTCTAGTATGATTGATTGATCTATCAAAGTATATTTAAATTAGCATCATCATTGATTAAAGTTGTGTATATGAGAATCACCTAAAGGTAAACTTCAATACATAATCAAAGTTTGTAATGTATGTATTTGAATCCATTTGAATTTATTTAAAGCATTAATGTGTAAATTTGGATTATGTTTACAGCTTCCAATAATATATTTACTTTGGGCAATGCGATGATCAAATTCAATGGGCTGAACTATGCTGAATGGTCTGAGCATATTCAGTTTCATTTAGGTGTTTTGGGTTTGGACTTAGTAGTCATCTCAGATGAAAAGCTTGCAGCTATTACTGAGACCAGTATGGAATCTGATAAGTCTCTTCATGAGGCTTGGGAACAGTCTAATAGGTTGAGTTTGAATTTGATATGAATGACGATAGTTGAAAATGTCAAGCCATCAATGCCTAAGACGAAAAATGCAAGGGAATTTATGATAAGAATTAAAGAATACTCTCAATTAAATATAACTTATAAATCCATTGTAGGAAGCCTAATGAGTGAGCTAACGACCAAAAAATTTGATTGGTCACAGCCTATTCATAATCATGTGACTAGTATAACTAATTTAGCAGCAAAGTTTAAGACAATAGGCATGGATGTGAGTGAATCGTTTTTAGTTCAATTCATCATCAACTCACTGCCTTTTGAATTTGGTCAGTTCCAAGTGAATTATAACACTATTAAAGAGAAATGAAATCTTGAAGAAATTAAGGCCATGTTAGTTCAAGAAGAAGGGAGATTAAAGAAGATGAAGGATCATTCTATTCATCTTACTGTTCATAATGATGCTAACAGTAGCATGTCTAAACCATATAAGAAGAATAAGAAAAAGGACAAAGCCTCTATGAAAGTCATTGGAAGTCAGATCTAAAAGGATCAAAAATGCTTCTTCTGCAAAAAAATTAGTCACTTCAAGAAAGATTGTCCAAAGAGAAAGGCTTTGTTTGAAAAGAAAGGTATGTACTGTATATTAATATGTTTTGAATTAAATGTAATTGAAGTACCTAATAATACTTGGTGGTTAGATTCTTGAGCTACTATTCATGTGTCACATATTATGTAGGGATTCCTTTCAATATAGCTCATAACAGGAATTGAGAAGTTCTTTTATATAGGAAACAGAATGAAGGCATGAATAGAAGGAATTGGGATGTACAGATTGATTTTGGATACTAGGTGTCACCTGGATTTAGAAAAGTGTCTCTATGTTCCTGAATATGTTAGGAATTTAGTTTCTATTATAAAGTTGGATAAAGTAGGATTAACTTTAAGATTGGAAATAGTGTATTTTTATTGTATAGACATTTGTACTATTATAGATCTGGTACTTTGGTTGATAATTTGTACCATTTTAATCTTGATGTTATGTATGCTGATTCTTTATTTCTTGTTAAGCATAATATGGGTAACAAATACAATACATATAATGATAGTTTTACTTTTTTATGACATCAAAAATTAAGTCATATATCTAAAGAAAGGATATTGAGGTTGGTGAAAGGTGATGTCCTATCTCAATTGGATTTTACTGATTGAGAGGTATATGTTGACTATATAAAAGGGAAACAAACAAGACACATATCAAAGAACTCAGTTATGAGAAGTAATGAACCTTTAAAATTAATACACACTGATATTTGTGGCCCTTTTGATATTCTAACATAAGATGGTGAGAAATATTTCATCACATTTATAGATGACTACTCACGATATTATTATTTATATCTATTGGATGAAAAGTCTCAGTCAGTAAACACCCTAGAGGTGTTTATTAATGAAGTGGAAAGACAGATAGAAAAGTGAAAGTGATTAAGTCAGACAAGGGTGGTGAATATTATAATAAATTCAATGAAAGTAGACATTATCCTAGTCCATTTGTAAAACTTCTTGAAAGTCGAGGCATATATGTACTGTATATAATGCCTGGTACACCACAACAGAATGGTGTAGCGGAAAGGCGAAATCACACACTTATGGATATGGTTAGGAGCATGTTAAGTTATAATACTGTACCTTTATCCTTGTGGATGCATGTATTAAAAACTACTATATATCTGTTGAACAAGGTTCCCAGTAAGGTTGTCCCTAAGACTTCTTATGAGTTATGAATAGGTAGGAAACCTAGTTTAAGAAACCTTCATGTTTGGGGTTGTTCAACAAAAGTAAGGATATATAATCCACATTAAAGAAAGCTCGATACAAGAACCATTAGTAGTTATTTCATTGGTTATCCTGAAAAGTCCAAAGGGTATAGGTTCTATTGTCCTAACTATAGTATTAGAATAGTTGAGTCTGGTAATGCTCGGTTTATTGAAAATGGTCAATTTAGTGGGAGTGGGGAATCATAAAAAATGGATATTAGAGAATTACAAAATGAAAGATCTACAGTAAGCACTTCTACTCAAGTTGTTATCCCATACCTAGTGTTTCTACTCAAGTAATTTGTTGTATCATAGTTACGCGACATGCAAAGACAATAAATTGATATTCGAAACACACAAAGTGAACACATAAGAGATGAACCAAGTGACAATGTACAAGTTACAAATGAGCAAATGATACCACAAGAAATGACATTACAGAGGTCTACAAGATAGGAAAGACCAGCTATATCAAATGATTATGTGGTTTACTCACTTGAACATGAATCTAAATTACGCATTGATAAAGATCTAATCTCATTTAAACAATTCATGAAATGTAATGATTCTAAAATGTGGTTTAATACCATAAAGGAAGAGATAAAATCGATAGATGTAAATCAAGTTTGGGAACTAATAAAGTTACCTGAAAGATCAAAATGAATTGGCTATAAATGGGTTTTCAAGACCAAGCGATACTCAAAAGGTAACATCGAAAGGTACAAGGCTAGACTTGTTACCAAAGGTTACACTCAAAAGGATGGTATTGATTATAAGGAAACTTTCTCTCCAGTCTATAAGAAAGACACTTTAAGAATTATTATGGCTTTGGTGGCTCACAATGACCTAGAGTTCCACCAAATGGATGTAAAGACTGCCTTTTTAAAAGTTGACTTAGAAGAGGAAGTGTATATGGACTAACCTAAAGGTTTCATAACCACAGGGCAAGAAAATTTGGTGTGTAAATTAAAGAAATTGATATATGGACTAAAACAAGCCTCTCGATAATGGTATATTAAGTTCAATAATACCATTACGTCATATGGTTTTGTAGAGAACACCATTGATTGGTGTATCTATATGAAGGTCAGTGGGAGCAAGTTTATTATATTAGTCTTATATGTCGATGACATTCTTTTGGTTACTAATGACATAGGTTTGTTACATGATGTCAAGAAATTTCTCTTTGAAACTTTTGAAATGAAAGATATCAATGAGGCATCCTATATGATAGGAATAGAAATATTTTGCAATAGATCACAAGGATTGTTAGGATTGTCTTAAAAAGGCTATATTAATAAAGTATTAAAGAGATTTAGAATGAAAAAATTACTCTATAAGAATAGTTCCAATTCAGAAAGGGGACAAGTTTAGTGAATTGCAATGTTCAAAGAATGATTTGGAATGAAAATCAATGAAATCCATTCCTTATGCATCGCTGGTTGGAAGTTTGATGTATGCTCAAACATGCACTTGGCTAGATATTAGTTTTGGAGTTGGAATGTTAGGCCGATATTAAAGTAATTCTAAAATAGATCATTGGAAAGCTGGAAAGAAAGTACTTAGGTACTTACAAGGCACTAAGGATTATATGCTTACTTATAAAAGATCAAGTCATCTTAAAGTAGTAAGATACTCAGATTTAGATTATGTTGGATGTGTTGACTGGAGGAAATCTACATTTAGTTACATGTTTCTGTTGGCTGGAAAAGCAGTTTTATGGAAAAATGGGAAGCAGTTTGTCATTGCTACTTCCACTATAAAGGCTGAATTTCTAGCATGCTTTAAGGCTACTGTTCATGCATTGTGGTTGCAAAATTTTATCTTAAGGCTTGGTTTGGTCAACAATGTAGAAAAGTCATTAAGAATTTATTGTGATAATTCTACAGTTGTTTTCTTCTCTAAAAATGATAGGTATTCTAAAGGTGTGAAACACATAAATTTGAAATACTTGTCTGTTAAAGAAGAAGTGCAAAACCAAAGAGTGTCCATTGAGCATATTGGTATTGAATTGATGATAATGGACCTATTAACTAAAGGTTTGACACCGAAAACATTTACTGGACATGTTGAACGGATGAGCATTTAGGATAGGTCCTCATTCTCTTTAAAGTTAATATTTTGTACTGCTTATATTATTATAACACTTATGAATTCAATTAAGGTTATGGTTTTGTTTGCACTTTTTGTTATCTACATTAAGTTATATAAGTTATAGTTTATGAGATAACTAGTAGTATATTTGGAAATGACAATTAAAGTTTCAATATTTCTCGGTTAAGTTATTATGAATTATGATGATTATGTAATACATGGAAAGAATCATATCGCTAAAAGATGTGCGACCGCTATGATCCAATCATTTTAATTCGATTAAGTATTATAGTTTGATGATCTCTAAGTATAGTGCACACTTATTTGTTATTGATTCATCATGTCATAACATGGGTCAAGTAGGAGATTATTAAATTAATTGACACAAGTGACCTTTGTTATTTAAAGTATGACCAAATATAAAAGGTCTAATATGATAGTCGGTTAGGTATAACAGTAATTTGGGTCATTGAGTTTAAAATTCCTTCACTCTCCCTATTTAAAGATAATAGTTACGAGAAAAGTAGGGTAACTTTTTATTTAAAGATAATGATTACAGGAAAAGTACGATAACTTTTATCATTATAAACTTTTTCTTTTTTTCCACCGTTAGAGAAACTAAAAGGAACAAGAGAAGAGTTGAGAAATTTATCAAGAGCTAAACTAGAAGAAGATTCTCATCTTCATAATAGGAATTTAACATTATGGATAACGGTATGTCAAATTTATTATGATTTGTGTATTAGTATTTATATAAAGAAAAAGATTTTACATCATAAAAATAAGAATTTTCTTCCTCTAGGTGTTTTTTTTTTTTTTTTGAATTGAATTGAATGATGGGGTAGGCTATTTTCACTTATAACGATCTTCATACGCTCAATGAATTTCCGCTTATAATATGGAAAGCCGCTCAACCGAAGCGCATTCAAACGTTCTCCAACGAGCATAGTCATTTCACTCGAAACAAAACAGCTCTCACACGGGAACCAAGGGGACGAGATCGGGGCCCCCCCCCCCCCCGGGCATTATATCTATATATTTATATATCTATATATCTATAATCAAATAGACGGGGATTGTTTGCATGGATTCACGAGGCCATGCCAAGGGTCTTGCGGTGGTTCTTGTTCCCGGTCACATTGTGGTCCAGATATTGCCTTCCGCCGTTAACTATCTCACTCTTATTCCTGCCAGGTATCTTGGAAAAGAAATGAAATCTCTATCTGCCTTTGCCAAATGGTAATTTTCAGCATTAAAATAATAATAATAATAATAATAATAATAATAATAATAAACAAGAGAGAGAATGGAAGACATATTTTATGTTGACTAAATAGTTCTGCAGATTTGGGTTGGTGAACAATCCACTGACATGCTCCTCCTACTACTATTATAGCGTTGCTGTGTTGAAAAGGTAAAATAAACGAATTGTTCAACTGCCGGATGAAGATTTCTGGCTGCTCTGTTGCTCCGTTCAGTTGTTGAAATGTAAATTCCTGTACAGGTTTTCAAATTATATTATTTTCTGGGTTATAGTCTACTTGTTGAGATTATAGGATAGATGTACATCTCCACGGCCCTGCACCACGGCAAGGTGCACAGGTCATTTCCACGTGGTATTTCATCATAACTGAATGTTCAATGCCATTGCAAAGAACATATTTTTATGAAATTTTCTTCCTTCCTGATATTTGTTTTGCAGGACAATTCCTTTTGCATGGAACCTCATAACAGCTGGTTATATTGAACAATGAATATATGAGGTACGTAATTTTCTCTAACACTGGCATTGCATTTCCTTGCACTAATATTGTCTAAACTTTCTTTTACCTTTTCTGCTTATTTAAACATTCGACCGTTGACTGGGCTTGCATGTTAGGTGGTTGTTTCGTCATGGGAAAGCTGCCTGAACCTGTTTGGGGTTCTAAGGTGTTCTTAAAGTTCATTGCTGTAGTTAATTTTCTTACTTCTGTGTGTGTTTTCATCACTGCTATCTCCTTGTACCACGTAACAAGGCAGGAAATTTATCTGTAGGTATTTGCTTTCAAATTGTATGCATATTTCTATTTTCTTCGGCTGTTGTTCTTCCTCCTGCCTTCACAACTCCATTTCAATTTTACCCTGCCAATAGATTTTCTTCTTCTCTGAATTAAATGAAGGACAATCACAGTTTGACAATAAAAGTTGTACCCAACACAAGTAGAGTGGTTGGCTTTGGCCTCTGTCAATTTCTGTTTTAGATAATTTTGGCATACCTGCCGTGCTGGGTGCAATCTTAACCTTAATTTCTTTTAATTTGTATGTCTTCTCTGTCTTTATCTTGACATTTTCTTTCTGTTTTTGTCTCTTTTGTGGTGGCTACATTCCTGTTTTTGGCTACATCTCTTTTGTGAAGATAATTAAATACTTCTCACTATATGCTGATAAGAATGTTGATATTGAAGATAATGGTGAAAACAATACTTCAAGCTTACATGAGCTGATTAATATTAGTTAAAGGAACATCTCGAGGGAGACATGGCAATTTAAAACTTTGCGTAAATTCAAAGTCTGCATGTCAAAGTAGGTGTACTTTGTGTAAAGACTTGAATTGGTTGGGTAGCAACTTTATCGTCACTAAGTCTCTCTCTTTGTATTCCTTTGGTTGTCGCTTAGCATCAACCCATTTTTTCATCTGTTTAGTAGCTTTGTCAAGGTAGACTCTTGTGATATCTACCTTCTTATGCTATTCCTTTGCAAACTTATAGGTGGCAAGGTTGTTTCCTATGTAAGTAGAGGCAACAACATTTACAATTAGATGCTATTGTTTTGTGATAATTTCAAAGGGACTTTTGCTTGCTGCTTTGCTCCTTTAGAGGTTGTAGGATAAATGGGCAACATCAAGTAGCTTTGCACAATCTCATTGATGGGCACTGACATAGTGCCGTAAGTATTGTTCCAACAAAGTATTAATGTGCTCAGTTTGGCCATTGCTTTGGGGATAAAAGTTGGTTGAGAAGTTCAAATCAGTCCCCAAAAACTTGAACAACTCACGTCAAAACTTGTCTATGAAGTAGGGATCTCTATTGCTTATCATGCTTTTAGGTACTCCTCACAATTTCACCACATTCTTGAAGAATAGATGAGTTGTTTCACCGACTCTGCAATTATTAGGGGCTGAAATGAAGGTGGCGTACTTGCTAAATTGATCAACGATCAACAATCACCATAATGCTTCCAAACCCATCAGACATGGGTAAGACTACGATGAAGTCCATTGAGACACCTTCCCAAAGTCCATTTGACACAATTGGTAGTGGCTTAAGTAGATTAGCGGGGCATTGTTGTTCCACCTTAACTTGTTGATAAACAAGATAAGTCTACACATAGGCCTTGATATCGTCCTACATTTGTGGCTAATAATAGCTTTATTGAATAAGTGCAAGGGTTCATGCCATATCTGGTTGACCAGCCTATAGGAAATCATGACACTCCTTAAGAATATCCCTCCATAGGTTTCCCTACTTAGTTACAAAGAATTGATTGTCAACCGTTATGAGAATCCCATCGTTTAGCCAAAATTGTCGAGTCTTCCCTTCACTAGCCATCCTTAGCAGATTCTTGGCCAAATTGTCTTGTGACATGCCTTTCTTGATTCATTTAAGGAAGTCACTCTTTGGTGTATTGGCGGATAATATTACTAGTTTGGCTTTTCGACTTAATGCATCGATGATAACATTAGCCTTACTTGGCTTATATTGAAGCTTGTAGTCAAGAAATCTTACTAGTAAGCTTGCTTTAGACTAAGCTTTTTTTGCGATTGGAAGTAGCTTATAGTAACATTGTCGGTTATGATCACAAATTGACTTCCAAGCAAGTAATGCCTTCATATTCATAAATAGTGAAAGATGGTAGTCATCTCCTTGTTTTGGACGGTGTATCGCTTCTCTGCATTGTTTAGTTTGAGACTTTCATAGGCAATGAGGTGCCTATCTTGCATTAAGACTCCCCTAATGGTAAAGTTATATGCATCCGTGTGAACTTCAAAAGCCTTTTAATAGTTGGGCAATGACATAATGGGTTCTTTAGAGATTGAATGTTTTAATCTTTTAAAGGAAGATTAACATTCTTTGGACCAATGCCATGTGATGTTCTTCTTGACTAGATTCGTCAATGGTACGGTTATGGTAGAATATCCCTTGATAAACTGCTGATAATATTTGATCAATCTTAGGAACAATCGCAATTCGGGGACATTTGTTGGAGGTTTCTACTCTTAAATGGCATGAACCTTTGCTCAATCCATCATAATTTTGCTATCCTTAATCTTGTAATTAAGGAAATCCACCTTTTGCTTCACAAAAAGAGCACTTCTCCTTCTTGACATACAACTCATTTTTGTAGAGAACTTAGAAGACTTGTTTAAGGTGATCTTTGTGCTTTTCGAGAGTATTACTATAGATCACTATGTCATCTAAATAAACTACCACAAATTTGTTAAGAAAGGGATGAAGTACCTTGTTTATTAACGTGTAGAAGGTAGCAGGGGCATTGGTGAGACCAAAGGGCATAACTAGGAACTCGAAATCTCCATAATGCGTTACGCACGCAATCTTCGGTTCATCACAGGTGCTATATGAGCTTGATAGTACCTCGACCTTAGGTCCAACATTGTGAAGTACCTTACCTTCCCCAATTGATTAAAGAGGTCAGCTATTAAAGGAATTGGGTATTTGTTCTTGATGGTTATCTTATTTAAGGTTTAATAGTCAATGCACATTCGTAGCAATCCATCCTTTTTCTTTTGAAATAAGACTAGAGCACTGTAAGGGCTTTTGATGATCGGATATAGCCTGAGTTAAGCAAATCTTGAAGTTGCTTCCTTAATTCTGTAAGTTCGGGATTTGTCATACGATAAGGGGCCATAGTAAGAGGCTTGGCACTAGGTTCTAACTCGATGTAATGATCCATATCTTACATAGGAGGAAGTTTTTTGGGTAGCTTCGAAGGCATCACGTCCTTAAACTCTTTAAGGACAACTTGGATGGGATGCGACAGTGAAGGAGTAGGCTTTACCATGTCTTCCTCATCCCTTAATTTCCTTATTATGGCAACATAACTTTGATCCACCTTGAGACCTCATTTGAATTACAATGCAAAATCATTAATGTTTTAGATTTCTCCATGCTTTTTAACGGAATCAATTAGATCTTATGGTTATTAAGAATGACAAGGGAACTTGATGCAGGAACAAGAAAAGTTAAAGCTTTAAAAAAGCAATACCTAAAACCATTTTAAAATCGTCCATAGGAACAATGGTAAAGTCTAACATACTATGCCAATCATTAATTTTAATAGTTACTCCTCTTGCTATCCCATGAATTGGCTTTGTTTTGAAATTGACTTTCTTAATGGTGCCAACTCCTTTAGAAAGTTTAAGACTTAGACATTTGATCTCTTGTACGTCCATAAAGTTGTGTGTGGCTTTCATGTCTAGTATAGCGCACACAACTTTGATTTCGATGGTCGTGTTGATGTATTATAAGCCTTTCTCCTTAAAGATAGTTAAGGAAAAAAGATTGGACAGAGTACCCAAGTGTTTGATAACTCCTAGATCGGCTTGAGGCTTATTTTTAGACCTTTCTTTGTTGAGTTCCACCACGATGGTGTTCATTGCCTTATGATTAGGGCAATCCCTAACCCAATGTGATTCATCACAAATAAAGCAAGGCCTCGGAGGTTTACTAACATCACGCTTGCTCGAAGAGTTCTTAGGCTTGCCACTTGAGGGTTTTTGATATCTTTCCTCTTTATGGCTTGCTTCTTTTTTCTTTTTACCCTTCTCTCCTCCACTTTTGTTAAAGTTAGGCTTTTTACTTTTAGAATGGGCAGAGTAGTCAATCAGTGTTTTGGTTGCAACAATGACATCATCCAAAGTCTGCATGTTATAACTATCT
Source organism: Ceriops decandra (assembly GCA_020615895.1). Taxonomy (NCBI): domain Eukaryota; kingdom Viridiplantae; phylum Streptophyta; class Magnoliopsida; order Malpighiales; family Rhizophoraceae; genus Ceriops; species Ceriops decandra. The sequence goes on from JAHLGO010000001.1 coordinate 6,423,489, forward strand.
AGTTTTACTTTTGCCCAATCCTTAGAAGTCCTTATTGGACAAGTCATCGATTTCAAGTATAAGAGTAATGAATTCCTTAATGTATTCAGAAACACTACTTGTTTGCTCGAGATGTTGCAGCTTCCCTTTAACTTTGCTATTCGTATTGTAAGGGATGAAGTGTTTGTGTAATTCGACCTTGAATTGTTCCCATATGTTGATCACATATATACTTTTCTCCTGTTTGGAATGCTTCTTTCTCCACCATAGTTAAGCAACATCTTGAAAAAAGATTGGGACATTGCTTATACTAGCAATGTCATCAACTTCTGTGACCTTAAAGTATTGTTCAAGGTTAAAGAGAAAGTTTTCTACAGCAGTGACATTATAAATTTCATTGTACATGGCAAATTTGGGAACTTTTAAACTGTGCCCAATGATAATGCTGCTCATACCAGCACTACTTGTTAAAGGTGGACTATTTTGACGAAGTGAACTCATCTCTCTACGAAGGTCGTGAATCTATCTTTCAATAAACTTTCGTAGGTCAGATAGTTTTTGACTAAGGGAGCTCAGTTCTTCTTTAAATGCATAGCTAAATTCTCTAATCATGAACTTCACCTGGGTGATTTTAGCATTTTTATAGATCAATTGTTGATTTAATTGCTTAGTTCTCCTACTAAAGAATTCATATTCGTGATGCTCCTTTCTAAGACCGCCGCACAAGATTCTACAAATTCCTTTGTTGCGACCTTAGACTTCCCATATTTAGTTAGAGCACACTGCTCCTCTTGTCTACAAGCTTAAAGCTCAATTTATTGTTCTTCAAGGTAATAATTTAAGAAAATTGACTTAGAATTGATAAAAATTAGGTAATCGAAAGTATAAGAGAGAATTTTACAAATAAAAGAACTTTCAATTCAATAATAATTTTATAAATAAAAAGAGTAAAATATTTATAATAATTACACATTTTCAACATATAAATACAATTACTTATTCTAAATTTTTATAAAATTCTTTAAATCAAGATTATTTTAAAATAATTTAAATATTTACAAAAAATAATTTTAAAAACTTAACACATAAGTATTTATCTAAAATATTTGATAACTTTTTGGGACAACAATCAAGTTAGTCATCAACCTAATTTGACAATACTCTTGGGACGCCCCATCAGACTTGAAACATTTTTCAGATTACAATACAGCTGTATAGTCTTTACGAGCCAGGCCACGTGCAGCAAACCAATGACAGGATAATAATCCATAAATATTCTTCCCCTTTTTCTAGCCAGCTTCGAAGCAACCAGGTAGATCCATCTGATCCGAGACTTGGCGTGCGGCCATGCACGTTTGCTAAAAGCCAGCCATCAAAATTTTTGGATTCAGAACATTGATCTCCATAGGATCAACGATAATAATGTTGACGTTGCCTGCCGGTTGTACGCACAAAGTACATTTGGCATGCGGCTCTGAAAGCCACCTACCTTGGGGGAGAGTCGGCATAAACGTAAGGCTAAAGATTACAAACACCGCTGGTTCCACAAAATCCAAATTGTGCTGCAACTGCCACAGTAACGTACCAACCACGTATCCCACAGTTACGCGGAGTCGTCTTCTAAATATTATTGTCACAGTGAATGGCGGCGTCGAACCTTCCTCACAAAATTGTCGAATATTTCAGACATTGACAGCCACTCTCTTAGGAGCATGGGTCAAGCGGCTAACATAGGATTTAGACAAAGAAACCATGATCCGGTAACATGCCATTGCTGTAGCTGTAACAAACATAATAAGAGATGTCCAGCAGAACTTCAGCATCAGCACAGGATCTTTTCTCGCAGACCCTAATATCCTCAAAAAGACCACTTTGAGCCGTCGATCCCTTAGGATGGATTGACAATCATGAAGGGACATGGATGGCCCACAAGGTGGAGTTGGTTCCCTGCTTCCAGGCCCTCTATTCAAATTTCCTTGGGAACCAGAACTGCTGGTCATGGCACCTTGTCCATGAGTTTGAACCATCCATTGACATAATACATCTGAAATGACTTCGCAAAATTGCTGTCTGAAAAGAATTCCCTCTTTGGAAACAATTGCTCTGACTAACGAAGCTCCGTCCTGTACATTGAAATGCCAAAAAAAAAAAAAACACCCTTTATAATCATATTAGAGGCCTCAACTGACACCAGTCTCAATAGGATACCACGATTCCATATGCTCTGCACAACAATCCCAGTTGGCCACAAAATATTTCATCACCCAACCAACCTCAGAGAAAATAGAATAAATCATGCAAGGTTATTTAGAGCAAGAGTTTCTGGTCTGAAAACACTCACAGCAGTCATTAGGAGTTTTCTGAGTACAACGCCATCACTGGATGGCAAAAGCCTCAAGATTAAGTTAATAGTGTCAAATACACCAGTAGACCTGCTTGGCAAATAATCAAGAGAAGCTTCACTTGTTGATGCTGTCACCCGGTTCAGGACCCTTCTGCAGAAAGAATCAGTGTAATTATCTAGGAGGGTCTGGAATCTAAATAAGAAACTAAAACTTATAAATGAGGAAATTGTAATCAGGTCAGTGGAAGAGTTAGGTAAAGGTGTTTACAATATTATACCAAAATTCCATTTAATGCTTGAGAGAGTACTTAGATGTCATCCTAACCGGATGATTGCATTTAAAAAACTGTCTTTTAGTTGGCTGAAGCATTATTAGCTAGTAAATTGCCTCACTTTCCCTTAATCTTAAAAGGTTTAAAAAAACAAAAAGAAAAAGAGATCAGTTTCTTAAAGATAAAAAGAAAAAAGAAGAAAATTGGACAATGATGACAATAAGATAATTGCCCTGATTGCTAAAAAGTAGCTAGTGCTACATGAGGCAAAAGAGTGTTGACATGCCTCGTCATACCAAGCGTTAGGAATACAGTGAACCTCTCCCACTGCAACTCTTTCCTTTTATTAAGAACCACCTGAATATGAAATTCAATTAATACAGTGCAGACACACACCCAATCAGGATTTTCTGGTTATGAAACAGTTTCAGCATTTTATGTAGCAACAATAATTCACACAGGAAATATCAGAAATATGGACTGAAGACTGGAAAAAAAAAATATTTCAATTAACCACAATAATCAATCAACCAATGCAAGAGGAGTTTCAGCCCTAGAATCCCCTCAAACTTGTAATTGCAATTTACAGACAATAAAATCCAAAACAGACGCATCAAATCAAACATTTAACTTCATCTAGGCAAACCATTTATTATGCTTAAACCTGACCAAAACCTCACGGTTTCAGATTCTTATCATTTAATGGAATATGCATCAAAAGTTTTGCATATTATTAAGATGTGTTAGCTGAGACAAGAATGATAATCAAGAATAGTCCAGTAAAAGAATACAATTAAATATCGTTTACCGACTGCAGAATTTTCCTTGTTTCTGTTGAGTTTTCAGTGAGTAGTTTCTCAACAACAAATGGGTATGCAGCTTCAAATGTTTTGAAGTTTGGATCTGCAGCAACTGCTAAACCTGAGATAAAAGGATGAAGATCAAAGTGAAAAACAATTTCCAGTCATCAGTTAAACTGGATATGAAAGAATTCACAAATGAATTTAGTGAATTCTCATTGCTGATTCATTGCTTCGGCTAAGCAGCTTCTAATGACATACTATTGTGAAAAGAAATGGCTAGTTTTATGCATTTAGCGATTCATAGAATCCAGTAACCACAGATGCATCCTGATGCACAATGCGAAAACTTACCCTCCAGAGATGCAAGAGAACGGAGAACAAGTGTATAGTATGGTGGCATTCGAAGGTGATATCTGAGAGCCACAGACCATATTTTGCTCAAAACCTTCAACATTATCGTTGAAATCAGACAATATATATTAACAACAAAGTGACATAGGGACAGAATTTAAGGGTCCAATAGCAAAGAAGAAATAGTTTATCAATAACTAAATTTAGAGTTCCTAAGAAGCATGAACAAGCAGCTTTGAAACAATTAAACTTTAATGGAGTGAAAAAAAGGTGAAAGGAATAGATCCTCAAAAATACCCATCCATTATAATTTAGCATGCAATATTGGTTGCTACAACATATTAAAAAAAAAAAACAAAAGAAGTGGTCAAGTTGGATTAGCATTTTGCCATCCTGAAAAAGTCAAGAAAGGGTATATAACAAGCAGCAAACTTTGTACCGAGAACAATCCAAGGTCATCAATGATGGATTCTCTGCCTCAATTGCTGCATTAAATTGTAGAGCATAGGTGCCAGGCATCAAAATTTTCACACATCAGTAATAAGAAGTTTGTGATAACCAAAATTTCTAGAGATCGCTTGCTTATACATTCTGGGAATCATTAAAAACTCATCTCAAGTACATTAGACTGGTTCCACCACATGATTCTTACTTTACTGAACTTCACATCAGCAATCCCGTCTTTAAATTTCACCTCCCCCAGAGCATCTTCAAGTTCCTGCATCATTTTCAGAACAGTCAACAATAACAATGGGAATCAATAGTTAAAGTCTTGTTTGTTATAAAAACAAATGTGTATGAGCAACAAGTCTTGTCTAAAAATTTTCACCCTGTTGCAGATCATAGTAAGACAAAATCAACCATTAATGCAGAGATGTTGCACCTACCATTGTAACAAGACGGATATTGGTCCCTGGCCTTACAACGTCCATTTCAACAAGAGCACGCACAAGAGATGCCCAGTCTCCATTTACGATGTGCACTATTGATGCAAGCATTGCAAACCTATGCTTCCTTTTCATTTGGCACAGTAATCCAAAATCCAGGTACCTGGCCAAAAAAAGTAATAATAACTAGCATAAACAAAGCACAACTATTAATAGTTTCTGAGTTTTACAGCTGCAGATAAGACTGGTATGGCAGAAGCTCTGATATGATAGCAACCAAGTAATGTCACTCAGCCCAGAAAAGTCAGAGTGACTTTATATCTATTCTAAGATGCAGTAGCCATACCCTATTTGTCCTGTCGACATGTAACGTAAGTTTCCAGGATGTGGATCAGCATGCAATAATCCTGTTTCAAGCAACTGAACCAATGATGCTTCCACTCCTTTGTTAACCTGGAACAGTATTAAGTACAAGGAACATCTTCACATAGCTTACATTGAAATTGGCTCATCAATATACTTTTATAAACCACATGTTGCAAGACAAAGGAACACCAGACAGGAAGGGTAGAATCTTAAGTCTAATGAAAATGAAAAGGGAAGTAAAACCATGGTATGATTGTTACAGACCAGATCAAGAAGATGCTTCTTTGCCTTAACTTTCTGTCGCTCTGAATATGCAAAACCTTGATAAACAGTGCCACTGGTTGATATAGAGAGTAAATCAGTTGGACTATCACCAACCACCCATTCCATGGTCAGAACTCTCTTTCGACTTAAATGTTGAAATACCTTCGGAACATGTATAAATGAGAAAGATGAATGAGCTTCCTGCAGATTACGTAATAATTTATAGTCAGTAGGAAGAAAGAAAACATGATCCCAAACACTAACAGGCAATTTCACTTGTGTGGCTAAATCCTCACACAGCAGACTAGCGATTAAAACATCTTGGGATTTGTTCATCTATTTCCTACTCCACTAAATTTCTACACCTCAAAACAAAATAAAAGGTCATGCAATTAAAAAGAAAAAATCATTAATTGATTGCTTTTGCAGAAAAAGCAAAGTTTTACACAAAATCACTGGAAATGGCAAAGCCAACACCTATTTTGAAGCATCTGACACCTATTCCAAATACCAGCAAAGCCATCAACATCCATTAAATTGATGCCTTTTCTACAATGTAACAGAACTGGAAGCAATTACACTTTGTTAGAAAACCAATAGATACCAGAAACTTGGAGGCATTGGCAGCCTCTAAAGAGTAGTCTAGCTCCCCAACCAAACCTTTCCCAAGCTCATCAGCATAAAGGCGAAGATCACTTTTTCTTTTCGCTATCTTTTGTACCAGCCCAAGCTGAAAACCAAATGACTAAATAATTTAGGAACTAAATACTAAATTAAGGCGGAGGAGAAGGACAAAACCTGGATCAATACCAACCCCAAGGCGAAGAATATAGATATCTCGGATGACCACATGAAGAAGATTTGGACGCTGGACTTTCACTGCAACATTATATCCATCATGTGTATTTCCATGATAGACCTAGCATGTATGTGATACGTATGTAATGAGACTTAAGAGAATATTCAATGATACACACATAAACTTCTATGAGCATTCACATATATTGCTCAAAAATTATTTTATTCATCCAACAGAATAACTAGGTTACGAAGGACACCTGACCAAATGATGCTGCAGCAACAGGTTCTTTGGAGATATCGCTAAAAAATGACTCAACAGGAGAACCCAATTCTTCCTCAATGATTTTCATAGCCACAGTCCTAGGAAATGGAGGAATCCGATCGTGCAGTTCAGAAAGTGCCTGCAATCACTTATTAAAATAAATATTCCTTAAAAGTTAGCTCCAACATTAGAATTCATACTAGAAGGACTCTCCATCAAAGAAGAAACCTCTACAAGATGAAACTCATTAATCATAAGGTATCCTTATTGTTTTTCACACACAAATCATATCCATATATACAAATTTGCAGCCCTAGACAGATGGAAGTATTCTAGGAGTCAATATAATCAGCACATCTGGAAGATCTTCACACCACCTGATACAATTTTTTTAACACAAATACAGTAGGAAACAAATGGTTCTCAATCATCATGCTCACAATGAAGCATGAAAATGCCATGGTATACACATGATGCACCAAAAAGCAGGAAATGAATACCAAGGTCATGTATCATTTCCAGATGCTAATTCTCTTTGTGACAAGTGCATTGTACCACCCATGGTTTAATATGCCAACATAATTAGCCATACAAGCTCAATATGAAAATATGCAATATATAAAAAATGATACTTTAAGCAAACTCAAATACAAATTGCCACCCATCTGACCTTGGAAATTTCAGTACCAATTATATCTGGCCTTGTGGAAAGGGACTGACCAACTGCATCAGCAAACAGATGCAAGTAAATACAATATTGGTAATCTTGTGACTACAGAAAAGAGTAGAACCCAGCACATCTCAACAGCCGTAATAGAAGGAAGGAGGGTGAAACATGAGGATAACAAAGCACAATTGGCAAAGGAATGTCAACTGTCAACTCATACATTCAAAATTGAAATTTTGTTCAGCTAAGAATTGAAACCTTTGATAAATGTGGGACCCAAAGTTAACAATGTTTCTTTTAGGACCCTCCCAAAGTCATACTGTGAGATGTTTCCATCTGTCTCCTGGTCTTGACTTGACCTCAAAAACTTTCTGATGCCAGCGGTTCGAATTCTGATTGTGGCAAAAGCAAAAGCAGAAAAAACCTTCCATAGAAGAACATAAGAAAAATCCAGTAAGAATGTATTTTGCAGCATAATCCAGATAGCAGCTATACATGAACATGAGATAGCTGAGCCTGATAAGTGAATTAAATAACTTATCCCAAACATCACATGACAAAGGAACTCCTACACCAAAATGAATCTTAAAAATCAGCTAATACTTAAATTTTGGCATTGCAACACCTGTACAATCATCTCAAATGTGCATGCTGTGATAAAATGGCAGTTGTTACTGAATATTCAGTACAAGAGCCATATCCAGTGGAAATTCTCATTATGCTTTCGGGAAAGTCATTAGCCTAGCAAGAAAATGGGAAGTACATTTGCAAAGATCTGTGTTATGATTAAAATAGTTAATCATCTTAATTATACCTCAAGAAGCCTAAGGGTGACTATATGCGGCCTGAGAGTGAAATAGTCAGCAACATCTCTGGGATCATAGCATTCAGGAAGTGGCTTGGACCAAACTTTTGAGAGATGATAATAGTAGCTGGCATATGCATTCAAGGCTTTAAGATCAGCCATTAACAAATCCACACCAGAAAGATCTGTAATCACATGTCACATTCCGATATCAATAATTACAAACTAAGAACTAGCAAATACTCACAGAGGCAAACCAAGGGATGACCAATAATAGATGATTCAGTCATCTTTTAATTAAGCAGTAATGTGTCACACCTTTTATTCATGATTCAGTCATCTCATGCATTACTTACCTCCACCATTTGTGCACACACAACTACACCAAGAAAATTCCTATCCTAGAAAAAAGACAAACCAAAAGCAAGAAATCCCAACATTAAAAGCTGCAAAATGCAAAGAGGACACTAAGCCAGCATACTGCTTAACATTCAATCATGCAAATGCCAGAGGCAATGTAGGATGTGCTTTGCTTGAATTCAATGTTTAAAAACCATCTAAACATGTGGAATATCGATTATATCCAGTCACATACAGTAAATGATCGTTAGACTAGCTAAATTCCCATATAATATCCAAAAAAATTAATAAATCAACTAAAAAGGACTAAGAGTCCAGAGAGCGTGTGTATATAGATACAACACTGAGATCACATAACCAAATCACACTATGGCAAATAGCCACGCCAACATTCAGTTCAAATATACGCAAGTGCACCAACTAATCAGTGCGCGCCCAGAGACCTCAGAGTAAATGACCTGGATACGAAGGAAGAGGCCAAGGCTGGGGGTCCAGAGGAGGAGCCCGAGGATCCTCAAGAAACCTCAGCCACAAAGCGTCGTCTAGGGTTTTAAAGACTTGAGGAATGCGAAACGCCTCATTCGCCCGACCGATTCCTCTGCCGATCCCCTCCTTCAAGAACTTCCAGTCATTGCGCAGCACGTCTCCCAAGTGGCTGAAGTTCCCTATCATGGGCGATTCCCGCCTTTTCAACTTCTTCGCCGCCATTTTGTACTCTGGCCTCCCGCGAAGCACACAAGTCGGCGGCGCCAACGAGGACGATGCGGAGGCCACCGCAAGAACAGTCATCTTTTCGTTTTCGTTTTTCTGTTTTTCTTTTTTTTTTTTTTTTTTGTGTTCACCGAAAAGATTGATGTTATCTTGGTAAGTTTTAATTTAAAGTTAGAATTGGGAAGCCCAGAGGGGGAGACGGAGGCGCTGCTGGGGGTGGTGGTGGTGGTGCTAGTGGTGCCGGGTAGAAAAGGTGTGAATGGAAATTAATGGCGGCAGGAGCCGAAGGATAGGGGCCAAAAAGGCGTTCCCATCTGGCAATCTTAGAAGGCTAATCATCATCATCATCATCATCATTTACCTTTCCCGACTTTATATTTGTCCTCCAAATTACTTCCTCCCTCGGAATTAATTAAATTATTATCGAGAACTTGAAAACCACACCAAAAAAAAAAAAAGAAAGAAAGAAAAAAAAAAAGAGTTACCATGATTTTTAAATTTTTTCATTCTAATAATTCTCATACCCATAACATTACGACAATCTGTACTAGATAGAATTGAATTTTGAATTTCCTTTTTTTTTTTTTTGTTTTTAACTCTATCATAATAGTCAACTAGTCCGATATTAGGGAAAAAAAAACAAAACATTCCCAAAGACACACAACACCCCCCATATCCCTCCACTGCAGTTATCTTGCCCCTGAGATAAGATACTTTAATAATAATAATAAAAGACGTTAAATTTTATATTTATATTTTGAAATATTAAATTTTAATTTTAAGAAAGGATTGTAGAATTTATTAAGATTTTAAGAAATGTTTAATCCCCATAATATGATTTATAATTTAATAAATTAAAGACAATAATAATCATTGTTATTACCCGTAACATTCTTTGCACTTTGTTAAATCTGCACCTGCGAATGCCACGTAGACGAATATTACACCATAGAAAAATAACCCACCGCATTTAGTTCTTTTGAAATTTAAACCGACTTCGGTTGACTCGGGTAGGTAAAAAAAAAAGAAAAAGAAAAATAAATATATATAAAATTTAAAATTCAAAATCTTTAATTTCACATTCAGTTGCCGCTAAGATATAAAATAAAGATTTAATTTACTTCAAATTTTGTTGGCTGAAGCTTTAAGTAGCCACCACAAATAGGAATATTAAGAAAACAAAAAAATATATATATTGTTGTTGAGGCGCATGAAAATGGTGGGCCATACCCAAGGAGGTACGTAACATGTCTGACGTGGACACACGCCTAACACGTTTCTTCTAGCATGTACTCGACGTGATAAAACACGTGCGCCTAAAAAAAACAAAATTTTAGATCTGTGCGTGTCAAGCACATTGAGGAGATTTGTGTAATTTTGATGACGAAAATTATAATCTAAATCTGGGTTAATCAGTAGCCACGTGAGAAAGTCATAGGTATTTTTTGTTTGATGGCAAATCTTTCCTTAATGTATTTGTCGTGCGCCGATTTCTTCTCAATTTATAAAAGAAAAAATATTTAAAATTTTAGTTTTTTTCTCTTTTTATTTTTTTAAAAAGTAAAATAATTAGTTATTTAAGAATTTTCTCTATTCATCTATACTTTTTTTTATTTTATTAAAAATGAAAAAATATTATTCTTTTTCATTTAAATTTTTCTTATTATTCATTAGAAAAAAATTATTTTAAAAATATGATAATTAATGAGAACAGTTATTCTCTTTTTTTAAAAAATTAATTATCAATTTAGTGTCTTCTCTTTGCCTATATAAATATAAAATTGTATTTTTAAGAGGTCAACTTTATAATTGATAAATAGAAGTTGTTATTTCGAGAGAATTTAAGCATGTAAATTAACTTACAAAAAATTCTTATATTTGCAATTTTTCCTTCATTTATTTTTATTAATGGTTTAATTAAGCCACGATATACTTTGGTTTGTTAACAATTTCAATATATATCAAGTTGCGATTTACATGAAAATTTATACTAATTTGAAAGAATGTAAAGTATAACATAACTATATTATTACATTTTGATGATAAATATTATATTAAAAGTCTCTTTTTTTTTCCCATATCTTATAAACTTTATGAGAATTCTTCTTTATCTCCTTTTTAATTATGTTAATTAGAAGTAATTCATAAACAAAATGAGTACCATATAAATATAAACATGTTAAGATCTTAATGATTACTCACATAAAAATAATTAAGAAAATATAAAATAAAAATAAAGTCAAATTTGATTGAAAAGTTTAAGTAACTTATAGGATCAAATATATGATATTTAAAAATACTTGGCCTAAAAAGTATGTTGAGTATCTATATAATATATACATTCTCATAACAAAGACTTATTAGGTGACATAATTCATATGTTTTTGAAACTAATCCCATCATTTAACCCATTAACTTCAAAATAATTCATTGTAATTTATGGAGAATTAGAAATGACACCAAAAATCAGAGAAAAATAAGCTCATTGTAATTTATTTTCTATTTTTTTCCTTTTCTCTGATTATAATGAGGCACCGGACCAACACATGCATAGAGAGAACATAAAAACATGAGAGAGAGTGATAAAGGATTGAACCCTAACTCTATCACAAAAGTTAGTTCAAGAATGGAGGGTTAACTCAACCCTTATAAACAACCTAAAGACCCCTTCAGGAACTGATGTGAGATACATCATTCCCAACCCCTTTAAATTGCACGTCTCGCTGCTGCCTCAGTTATTGATCGGCACGGTGTGCTACCTCAGTTGGCGATTGGAACGGTGGCAAGGAACCTTTGTACATGCGTCCATCGACCCTCAAAGGTTTGGCTCTGATACCACCTGATAAGGGATTGAACCCTAACTCCATCACAAAAGTTAGCTCAAGAATAAAGGGACTTAACCCTTATAAGCAACCTAAAGACTCCCTTAGGAACCGATGTGGGACACATCAGATAAAGAAAGAAAGAGAGAGAAGGCAGACACAGATGGTGAAGAAAGAAATATTATTGAAACTAATGAAGGATATTTTATATGGAAAGTTTACATAGAGAAAGGAAGAGAACTTAAAAGGAACAAAGTGAGATGGGGATTTTTCTAAGGGTGTTATCATCTAGATCGAAAAGCACAAAGAGAAAAATACAAAAGGGGTGTTTTAAGGGTCTTTAGCCATATGTCTTCCTTCCTTATGTATGCTCCCTTTTATAGAGACTTGAAGAGCTTCTTTGAGTGGGAGTCATCATGGTTGTTTTGTCTTTTTTTGACGTAATGATAAGTGGAATCCATTTTATCAAAAGAAGTCTTTTGAGTTAATAAACAATTTGCTTTCCACCTAAAGTAGTTTTTTTTTTTTTTGTGATGGTGGTTTTCTACTGAAAGATGTTTTGTCTTTTTTGTAATGATAGTTCTTCAGAAGGAATCTGCTTTTTTCACTAAAAGACATTTTTTCTTTTAGTAAGCTAGACCTTTTTGGGTTTTAAGATAGGCTTAGACCTTTTCTTTTTTGGATAAGTTAGGCCTTTTTAGGTTTTGAGATAGGCTTAAATACTTTTGTAGGTTTTAGTTTAAGGTTTTATGGATTTTGGTTTTTGTGTGGCCCTTTTTGAGTGGTTTGAATAAGTTAGGCCTTTTTGGTTTTGTGAGTTTTAGAGGAAATTTTCTTAGACTATATTAGTTTAAGGTTTGGTTTTGTATGGTTTTGAAGTGGATTAGGCATTAGGTTTTGGATAAGGTTTAATGGTCTTGGTTTTGAGAAGGGTGGATATGCATATATATATATATATATATATATTCTTTTTCTCATAACAAAGGAAATATAGAGTTTATTCTTTCATGACATTGTTTACACTTTTATCTTTTATTATAGCTTTAAGGTTGTAATAGTTTTCATTTTCTAAGTTAGGATCTTCTTCCTATGGATCAAATCTTTCTAGGTACGCATGGTCTGGGATTTCTTCCACCAATGTCTCTGATTGTCCCATTTCTTTTTTAAGTTTGTTATAGTCCATGTGAAATGCTAGGTGGATGTAAAGGAAAGCAATTTTTACAAAAATGCTTTAGATGTTTTCCTGAATATAAAGATTGTATTTTAGATAATCATTTTAGTAATACTGCCAATTATTAATGTAGACTCTAGCAATCTTAATTTGCTTAAATAATGCAACAATTGCTTCCCAAGGTTGATCAGATTCATGCAGAATCCACTCCTTATGTGTGACGTAAAAATGATATTTGACTGGGATGAGAGTGCCTTTAACCATTTTTAAAGGAGTTAATTTGATGTTAACAAGTATTCCAATGTTTGGTTTTTGGCTTATCAGGTTTAGTGCCAAAATTGTTAGTTTTCTCTCAAATGTTTTGGTGTGTTAGATTTCAAGGAAAAGAATTTCACCTAGAAATCCATAATCCAATAATGTTTGTATGGAGATCGCTAGCATTAACTGTGTGGACCTGATTTTTTCTATATGCACATGTGCCTTATAGATACTAAAAAGAAGTTGACAAGCATAGTAACCTTGATTGTAACCAAATTTGCACTTTTTTATGCATACCTTTAAAGTGTTGTAGAGGTTATGTGTGGAGACCATTATTCCCAGTACTAAGATTTTACGACTCATGATGCTTCTGAGAAATTGCTGGATCTCCTAGATCTTGTTGTTGAATTATTGATGTTGAAGATGGTAAATTGTGTCTTGGATCTTTTGTGAGAATTTTTCAAGGTATATTTTTCTGAAGAAAAACATCCTTGGGACGGTTCTTTGAATGGAATTAGAAAATTTTAAATTTAAAGTGGTCAACTCTTTTACCAGCCTTTTATCTGGTGGAAATGTAATGTCTAGCTAAAACTCGCTCACATTTCCTTTTCCTTTGTCGAACTTATGGAGTGGAAGTGTTATGGATTGCCAACTACTCTCTGTATCACCTAATTTCTCTTGGAGATTTTTTATTTCTATACTATTGATACGAACTCTGATTATATATAAAGGGAACCCAACACTAATGTTGGTAAAGGTTTGTTCTAAAAAAAGTTAAGGGATTTAGAGTTCTCACCCAATGATTATAAACAATCAAGAACCAGAATTATAATATTCAAATGTCATTCCTAACAATAACAATGTTGAAAAAGATAAGTCTATTGAACCAATACACTCAAATATGAAAGTTCATAATTAATTCTCAAAGAACTAGAGAAAATAACTTATACATTCATGAAAATAAGTTTGCCCCCTCCAGCCACCCTTTTTGCCCTTTTTATATGTTAACCCTAAAAACCTCAGTGAATAAGATGAGCTTATTAAGGAAATTCATCCAACCCACTAAATAATAATAAAAACCCATGAAAATAACCTATTAAGATGCTGAAATTCATTTAACCCATTACATAACAATATAATCCATGAAAACAATCCATTTAAATGCCCAAACATAAGCTCTCAAATCCAACTTCCTTCCCAAGGCCATGGTTTTCAAATTTCTCCACAAAAGACATATTTACAAGCCATGGTGAAGCCTTTATCATCCTTAACTTGTACCTAGCAACTTTTTAATAGTAAATGTTGCACAATAAGTTGTTGAGAACTTCCTTTATTTTCTTTGACCTTGCCTTTATTGCTGGTTCTTCAAGGTTTTACAAAGTATCAACCCCTTTGTTGATTAGAGTTGGTATAATATGGCTTTCATCATTCCTGCTCTCTGCAAAATGATTTGTTCTCAAATTAACACCTACATCATCAAAGAGAAAAGGAGAAAGTTTAGAAACATTAAGTATTACACTCACATTATACTCACATGGCAAGTCAAGTTTATATGCATTATTGTTGACTTTTGCCACCACTTGAAAAGGACTATCTCCCCTTGGTTGTAACTTTGATTTCCTTTGTATAAGAAATCTATCCTTCCATAAATGTATTAAAACCCAATCACCAGGTTCAAAAGTGATATGCTTACAACCTTTGTTGGCTTCTGTTTCATAATGTTTGGTTTTTCTCTCAATGTTAAGCCTAGCTTTCTCATAAAGTTACCTAACCACTTTAGTCTTCTTTTTCCCATCTAAATTAACCCTATCCTATATAGGCAATGGTACTAAATCCAAAGGAGATAATGGATTAAAACTATAAACAAGCTTGAAAAAAGAATAACTTGTAGCATTATAAACAACACGATTATAGGCAAACTCCATAAAAGGCAAACATTCTTCTTAGGTTCTAGAGCTCTTACCAATAATAGCATATAATAATGTACCAAGAGTTTGATTTACTACCTCAGTTTATGGATGACAAGTTGTAGAAAACAACAACTTTGTTCCAAGCTTTTTCTTCCAAAAATGGCTCAAAAATTTTGCATCACGGTTTGACACAATACTCTTTAGTACTCTATGTAGGCAAACAATCTTTCTAAAAAATAAGTCATGTGTATGGCATCATCCATTTGGTGCAAGTAATGAAATGTGCCATTTTTGGAAACTTGTCAACTATAACAAGAATACAATCTCAGCCCTTCTTGGACCTAGGCAACCTAAGAATAAAATCCACAAAAATGTTGGTCTAATGTTCACAAGGAATTTCTAAGGGCATATACTTATCATGAGGCAAAACCCTAGACTTAGCTTGTCTACAAGTAATACACTTGGCACAGACTCTTTCAACATCCCTTTTCATATGTGGCTAAAAGAAATGTTCATTTAAAACATCAAAAGTCTTTTGAATGCCAATGTGTCCTATTAAACCACCTCCATGAGTTTCTTTCATAAGTAATGCTCTTATAGACCCTTGAGGAATATAAAGCTTATTTACTCTAAATAAATACCCCTCATGTCTATAAAATTTACCAAATACAGCTTTCTTACATATAGCATATACTTTACTAAAGTCAGCATCATTAGTATACAAATCAATAATGTGCTCAAACCCTAGCAACTTAATGCTCAAAATGCTAATCAATGTGTACCTACATGACAATACATCAGCAATAACATTTTCCTTACTTGATTTGTATTGAATTACATAAGGAAAATTTTCAATAAACTCAACCCATTTTACATGTCACTTATTTAACTTACCTTACCCTTTTAAGTATTTTAAAGACTCATGATCAGTATGAATTACAAATTCTTTAGGCCAAAGGTAATGTTGCCACATTTCTAAAGTTCTAATAAGTGCATACATTTCTTTATCATAAGTTGGATAATTCAATGTTGTCCCATTCAACTTCTCATTAAAGAATGCAATAAGTCATTTCTCTTGTATGAGAACTCCCCCAATCCTAATGCTCGATGAATCACATTCAATTTCAAAGATCTTAGAAAAATCAGGCAAAGCAAGAAATGATGCATTATACAACTTAGACTTAAGCAAATAAAAGGCATCTTGTTGTTCCTTATTCCACTTGAATCCCACACTTTTTTAATCACCTCAATCAATGGTGCAGCTATGGTACTAAAATCCTTAATGAACCTCCCATAAAAGCTAGCCAAACCATGGAAACTCCTCACATCACTCACACTTTTAAGTGTAAGCCATCCTTGAATTGCCTTAATATTCTCTTTATCAACTTTTATGCCATGAGCAGATACAATATAACCCAAGAAAATGACATGATCCTTGCTAAAATCACATTTCTTCAAATTGGCATACAATTTCTCTTTCCTCAAAACATCAAGCACACAATGCAAATGTTTAACATGATCTTTTAAATTCCTATTGTATACTAATATATCATCAAAATAAGCCACAAAAAATTTTCCTAAGAAAAGTCTCAAAATATGATTTATTGATCTTATAAAAGTACTAAGTGTATTAGTCAAACCAAAAGGCATATAAATAACTATTGATATAAACCATGCTTGGTCTTGAATACAGTTTTCCATTCATTTCCTTACCTTATCCTAATTTGATGATATCCACTCATAAGGTTAATTTTAAAGAAGTAACAAGCACCATGTAATTTATCTAGCATATCATCAAGCCTAGGTATAAGATGCCGATACTTAACTATTATTTTGTTAATAGCTCTACAATTGACACACATCTTTTAAGATCTATCTTTCTTTGGCATAAGCAACATTGGCACTACGCATGGACTTATGCTCTCCCTTACATGTTCCTTCTTCATCAACTCATCAACTTGCTTCTGAAGCTCCTTTGTCTCCTGAGGATTACTTCTATATGCTGACTTATTGGGAATGGGAGCTCTAAGAATAAGATCAATGTGATGTTCAATCCCTCTCCTTAGTGGTAAACCATATGGGATCTCCTTAAGGAATACATCATTATAATCCTGTAACAAAGATGAAATAGCACTAGGTAAAGATGAATCAAGGTTAGTGTTAGAGAAATAAGAATCCTCGTAAAGGATTAAGATCATTTGTTGCCTAACTTGGAAGACAACCCTAACATCTACTCCTTTTGCAAACACACTCGTTTTCTCTCATCTTCACTCTTATAAACATAACCATTCTTATACTTAGCACTCTCAAATGCTTTCACCTTGTTTTTCTCTCTTTTACTTTCTTTTCTCTCGACTCTCTTTTTCTTTTCACTCCTTCTCTTTTGTTCACTTTTATAAAGTTTTGGTTTTTATACACCTAGTTTGGAGTCAATGGAACAAATGTGAATGGTTTTCCATTCATGGTGAAAGAATAATGGTTCTTGTAACCATCATGCAAAACTTTTCTATCAAATTGCCAAGGACAACCCAATAACAAATGCCCGACTTGCATAGATACAACATCACAAAACAATCCATCCTTATATCTACCAATAGAAAATGGAGTCACAACTTGTTTAGTCACTTTCACCACTCTATTATCATTTAATTATTGTAAATTATATGAGCTAAGATGTTTGATTGTAGGCAAGTTCAATTTTTCCACTAACTCTATACTTGCTACATTAGTACAACTACCTCTATTGATGATTAAGCAACATAGTCTATCTTGAACTAAACATCGAGTATGGAAAATATTTTCCTACTACATCTCAACATCATCCTCCTTCTTAACCTACACATTAAGGGCTTTCCTTGCTACTAAAATCCTTCCACAATTCTCTAGATACTTTATCCATTCATTAACATCACTAACATCCTCCAGTGGTGGTATTTGGTCTTCATCATTCTAAGGGTAGAGGTCACTACCAGACACATAGTTACCATTCTCCTTAAGGTATATGGCTCTCTTGTTAGGACATTGTGAAGCCATATGACCTCTACCTAGATATTTAAAGCATTTGATTCTCTAGTTTTTCCTTGGGTGCTCTCAAGTTTTTCTTTAAATTTGCCCCTTTCAAGGCTACCCCCATTAGTCTTGGGTTTATGTGAATTAGTTGTAAGTTTAGAAGTCATTTTTTCTTCCTTCTTCCTCTAGTTTGACTTCCAAAAAGATGAACCTGAGTTCTGCTTATATCTAGAAGTACTCCTTCCCTTAAGTTGCCTCTCAACTTTCATGACAATATGTACCATGTCTTCAAGTTCTACATAGTGTTGCAGTTCTACCACATCAGTTATACTTTTATTTAACCCTTAGAGGAAAATAGCCATTGTTACCTCCCTATCCTTCATTGCATTTGCCCTAACCATAACAATTTCCATTTCCTTATGGTACTCTTCCACTCTCTTGGAACCTTGTGTAAGGCTTTGTAACTTGTTATACAAATCCCTATAATAAAAGTTGGGAACAAATCTCCTTCTCATCACAGCCTTCAACTCATTCCAAGTTTTTATGGTTCACTCAAAATTTCTTCTCCCAGTGGTAACTTGTTGGTCCTACCATATTACAACATAATTAGTGAACTCTGCTATAGCTAACTTCACTTTCCTCTCCTTAGAGAAGTTTTAGCACTTATATATTAATTCTACCATTCGTTCCCAATCCAAATAGACATCAGGGTTAGCTTTCCCTTGGAAAGAAGGTATTTTCATTTTAATACTACTAAGATTTTCTTCTACTCCTACCTCCACTCTATTTTTATTATCCCAACCTCCATTGTACCTATCATAAACATTTTCATTTCCTTTTACTCCTCTACCATTCCTATTACCACATCCTTCTCTAAATCCACCTTTGAAGTTTCTACTAGCATTATCACCGTCATCATAATAATCATCACCATTTTCACCAAAATCATATTCAAATTGCTTTTTCACGACACTCCCAGCTGGCCTATTTGGATTGACACTTGATTCCCTTTTAGTTTATCCATCTTGTCGTGTACTTCCCAATACATTTGGTCAATCCTATCAAACTTTTGCTTTAAAGATTTCATAACCAATTTGAAATCTAGAACAATTACTTCCTTCTCTTAATGTGGGAAATTACCTTTTTTAGCATTAGACATTATATGTGCAAGATTATTAATAAATAAAGAATATACCTCACAAAACTCACTCCCTTTTATGTTTGCCCTCCACTCAATTATAGTAGTCCTTAACTCTTGTGTTTCATGCAATGAATTATAAGACTCTAAGAGCTCTTTCAATAGTTCCAAGCAAACTAAATTTAGAACAAACAAAACTTGAATATATCAATCATAGACTTACCTCTTTAAAGAAGTGACATGATAAAAAAAAGGGCAATAAAGTAAACAAAATGACAAGAAATTTAATGATATGAGTAGTGCAATCAAATAAGAATTAATTATCGAATATAATTGAGTAAAGACCAATTAAGCAATGAAGCGTTTTTTTTTTTTTTTTTTTTGAAGAACATAAGTCTATTGAACTAATACACTCAAGTATGAAAGTTCAGCATTAGTTCTTAAAGAACTAGAGAAAACAGCTTATACACTCATGAAAATAGGTCCACCCTCTCCAGCCACCCTTTTTGCCCTTTTTATATGCTAACCCCCAAAAACCCTAGCTAATAAGATGGATTTATTAAGGAAATTTGGAAATTCGTCTAACCCACTAAATAATAATGAAAATCCATGAAAATAACCCATTAAGATGTTGAAATTCGTTCAACCTACTACATAACAATATAGCCTATGAAAATAATCCATTTAAATGCCCAAACATGGGCTTCCAAATCCAACTCTTTCCCAAGACTATGGTTTTCAATTTTCTCCATAGATGACACATTTGCAAGCCTTGGCGAATCCTCTATCATCCTTAACTTGTACTTAGCAACTTCCTGATAGTAAATGTCGCATAATAAGTTGTTAAGAGCTTCCTTTGGTTTTTTTGACCTTGCCCTTGTCATTGGTTTTCCAAGGTTTTGCAAAAGCATCAATTCCTTTGTTGATTTAAGCTAGTACAATATGGCTTCCATCAATTATAAACTTGCAATGTTTGCTCAATAATTTCTAATTTTTCCATTATTTTTCTAAAATGTTGTATAAGAGGTGTACAATGATTACAAACTTGAAAATCCTCCTAAAGATGTTTTGAAGAAAGATGTTCAACAATGGTGTTACAAACCTTAATCTTTTTTTAGTTTGGTGATTGTAGGTTCCAAACTACATTAATGAGTGCCTCGTCATACTAATCAAGATTTCATGAAGGATAAGGATAGAATTTTTGCTTGTGGCCTTTTGGAAGGATTTTAAGATTTACTAGTGCTCTAACCATCTAAAAAATGAAAAGTTAGCTAAACATATAAATTAGTAAATAAAGATGTCAAATGTAAACTACAATGTTCTATTTTAATGTAATAATATCTTTTTGTTTTTAAGTTAAGGTCCATGTCTATATTAATATCCATGGATATGAGTTCTTCAACTTTGATTTAGGAGTAAGATTTGTAAGAAGATGGATTAATAGATAAATAAAATGTATACTGAGTGTAATAATCTAGTTTAATCCAAGGAACCACTTCAAGAGGTGCTCTTTCAATGTTCTCATGGAAATTGGTTAGTTAAGAAGGAAACATGGTATACAACTCATCAATAAGATGATTTTTTTCAACTTGATCTGAAAAATCCATACTAGAAATAGACTTTACAAATTTTTCAATAGACATTGTAAACACAGATATTATATTATACAAATATGTAGTAATAACAAAAGATAAAGGCAAAATATCAATAAATAAATAAACGAATATAGATTATACCTTTGATCTTGATGACCAAAGGGATGTGACTTTTCACCTTTAGTTTCTTAAAAACTAAAACACAAGGTACAACATAACATAAAAAGATAGAAAAGTAGAGTTCTTAGAAGTAGAAGAAGAACAAGAAGTTGTTTTGCAAAAGACAGTTTATTTTTTCAAAGATTAAAAATAGTGATATATTACTTCCTACAACCCAAGGAGCAAAGTAGGGAACACAAACGACTTTAACACATGACTAAAATCCTAAAGCGCTCTAAGACCTTCAAAGTTATTCTTTTTCTTTTTCTTTTTTCATAACAAAAGAAATACAAAGTTTATTCTTCTATGACATTATTTACACCTTCATCTTCCATTATAGCTTCAAGGTTGTAATAGTCTTAATTTTCTAGCTCAAGATCTCCTTCCTATGGATAAAATCCTTCTAGGTATGCATGGTCTAGGATTCCTTCCACCAATGTCTTTAATTGTCCTATTTCTCCTTTAAGTTTACTATGCTTCGTGTGAAAAGGTAGGTGGATGTAGAAGAAAGCAATTTTTACAAAAATACTTTGGATGTTATCTTAAGTATAAAGATTGTATTGCGAATAACCATTCTGGTAATACTATCAATTATTGATGTAGACTCTAGTAATCATGATTTACTCAGATAGTACAACAATTGCTTCCCAAGGTTGATCAAAATCATCTAGAATCCACTCCCTATATTTGGCATAGAAATGATGTTGGGCTAGAATGAGAGTGCCTTTAAACATTTTTGGAGGAGTTGATTCGATGTTGACAAGTACTCTAGTGTTTTATCTTTGGTTTATCAAGTTTAGTGCTGTAATCGCTAGTTTTCTCCTAAATGTTTTGGTGTGTTGGATTTTAAGGAAAAGAATTTCACCTAGAAATTCGTAATCCAATAATGTCTATATGGAGATCATTGGCATTAACTATGTGGACTTGATTCTTCCCATATGCACATGTGCTTTGTAGATGCTGAAAAGAAGTTGATAGGCATAACATTTCTTATCATAACCAATCTTGCATTTCTTTTTGCATATCCTTGAAACATTATAGAGGTGATGTGTGGAGATTGTTATTCCCAGTACTGAGCTTTTACCAGTCATGATGCTTTTGAGAAATTGTTGGATCTCTTAGATTCTTTTATCAAATTGTTGATGTTAAAGATGGTAGATCATGTCTTGGATCTCCTATAAGAATTTTTTAAGGTATATTTTTCTGAAGAAAAATATCCTTAGGATGGTATTTTGAAAGGAGTCAGAAAATTTTAGACTTGGAGTGACAAAGTCTTTTGCCAACTTTTTATATGGTGGAAATGTGATACCTAGTTAGAATTCACTCATCTTTCTTTTTCCTTTATCATACTTATGTAGTGGAAATGTTATGGATTGCCAACTACTCTCTGTATCACCTAATCTCTCATAGAGATTTTTTATTTCTATGCTACGGACTTACAATGTTTGCTAAACTATTTCTTACTTTTCCTTTATTTTTCTAAAATTTCACATAAGAGTTGTACAATGATTGTAAAAATATAAGTCCTACAAAAGATGTTTTAAAGAAAGATGTTCAGCAATGATATAGCAAACCTTGATCATTTTTGGGTTTGGTGATTGTAGGTTTCAAACTGCATCAATGAGTGCCTTGTCACATTGATCAAGATTTTGTGGAGGCCAAGGATGGAATTTTTGTATGTGGCTCGTTGGTAAGATTAGTAGAGCAATGTTTTTGAACTATATGTAGGAAGCCCAATTAGGATTTACTAGCGCTTTATCTATCTTTAGAATAAAAAGTTAGCTAAATGTATAGGTTAGTAAATAAAGATGTCAAATGTAGACAAAGATGTCCTATTTTGATGTGATAACATCTTTATGTATTTGGATCAAGGTCCATGTCCATGTCAATGTTTATAGATGCAACTTCTTTAAACTCCAATCTAGGAGCAAGATTTTTAAGAAGACAAATTAATAGATAAATGACATTTATATGAGTGTAATAATCTAGTTTAATATAAGGAATCACTTCAAGAGGTGCTCTTTCAATATTTTCATGAAAATTTGTTTGGAAAAAAGCATCATATGAAGTTTATTGATAAGATTTTGTTTTTCAATATGATCAAAAAAATCAATATTAGAAATAGACTTTACAAATTTTTTAATAGACATCGTAAACACATATATTATGTTACACAAATATGTAGTAATAACAATAGAGAACGATATAGGCAAAATATCAAGATACAAATAAACAAACATAGATTATACCTTTACCTTAATGACCAAAGGGATGTGACTTTCCACTTTTAGTTTCTTAAAAACTAAAATATAAGGTACAACATAACAGAAGAAGATAGAAAAGCAAAGTTCTTAGAGGTAAAAGAAGATAAACAGGAAGTTGTTGTGTAAAAGATTGAGTTCATTTTTTCAAAAGATTAGAAATAGTGAAATATTGCTTTCTACAATCCAAGGAGTAAATCAGGGAACATAAACACCTTTAATACACAACTAAAATCCTAATGCCCTCTAAGGCCTTCAATGAGAACACTCAGAAACAATAAGACAATGTTTAAAACCTTAAGAAAATTTGAATTGATAGAATAGATGAAGAACAAAGTCCTGATACAACTCATTCCTTCCCTCTAGGCCCTAATACTAGTGAGGTGTTGGACCAATACATGCATAGAGAGAACACAAAAACATAATAAAGAGAAAGAGAGAGAGAGAAGACTTAGATACCAATGAGATGTTGGAATAATACACACAAAGAGAAAACACAAAAACATGAGAGAGAGTGTAAGAAAACTTAGAGATAGAAAAGGTAGGCACAGATGGTGAAGAAAGAAATATTATTGAATTGATGGAGGATGTTTTACATGGGAAGTTTACATAGAAAAAGGGAGAGAACTTAGAGGGAATAAAGAGAGATAGGGATTTTCCTAACCAATCAAACATCGAACCAACACACGTACAAAGAGAACACAAAAACATAAGAGAGAGAGTGAGAGAATTTAGAGACAGATAAGGTAGGCATAAATGGTGAAAAAAGAAATATTATTGAACTGATGGAAGATGTTTTATATGGGAAGTTTACATAAAGAGAGGGGGAGAACTTGGAGGGAATAAAAAGAGATAAGGATTTTCTTAATGGTGTTATCAACTAGATGCATTCCTTCCTTATGCATGCTCCTTTTTGACAAAAGGCTTGAGGACCTTTCTTAAGGAAGAGTCATTATGGCTATTTTGTCATCTTTTGATGGTAGACAAGTGGACTCCACTTTATTAAAAGAAACCTTTTAAGTTGATGAGGAATTTGCTTTTCACCTAAGTAGTTTTGTCTTTTTGTAATAATGGTTTTTAAAAAGGAATATGCTTTTCCTAGAAAGACATTTTGTCATTTTTTTAGTTTTATTGGAGGGAATATTCCAAAATAGTTATCTTCATTGTCTTGAAGCATGTTTGTTAAATCTTTATCTTTATATGTGCTTGAGTTTTGGGCTTGGGTAACTTGGGCTAAAGTTCCCTCTGAAGAGGTTTTAGATTATACTATTTGTTTCATTATTACAAAG
Organism: Ceriops decandra; assembly: GCA_020615895.1. NCBI lineage: Eukaryota > Viridiplantae > Streptophyta > Magnoliopsida > Malpighiales > Rhizophoraceae > Ceriops > Ceriops decandra. Next base: position 6,447,973 of record JAHLGO010000001.1, read on the forward strand.
TGAATTGTCCTAGGCCTGGGTTAACCTTGTCGTTACTTGGGACTTTTGGGCTAGGAATAGGATATAGGCTTTTGCAAGAACTGGGTCTAATTGGTGGACCTTTTGGTTCTTCTCCAGTCATTTTTGTACAGCTTCCTTAGTGAGTTTTTTGAATTTCTAAAGGCATCCCACCATTTTACTTCGAATTTTCTTATTATAACAAGGGTATCCTTTTGAGTATGGAATTTATAATACTAGGTTAATACCCATGGTAAAAAGAATTTTACATGAAATTAAAACAAAGGAGAGAATATTTTGAAAATCACTTTTTTCAAAATATTTTAAGTGTTTTGTGAGGAAATCATTTTCAAAGAAAGGTTTTTAAAATCATTTTGAGACAGGGGTTTTGAAGAACTTGTCTTCTTTTATGAAATGAGTTCTCAAGCTTTACCTTTGAGACTTTTAATCTCTGTGCAAACTTCTTGAATGGCCTTGTATAGTTCTAGGTTTAAGTCAAGGTTTTCTAACCATTTTTGGAGTTGTTAGGCTTTTTTATACTTTTAGACCATGTTAGCCTAAGTTTTTTTTAGGTTTTTCTAAGACTATTTGGCTAGGGATTATTAGTTCTAGTTTGGTGAGTTTTGGAGAAGAATGGGCTTTTTTTTTTTTGGGGTTAGGATTGCTTTTCCTTTGTTTGTTTGAGGCATGTTTTTGGGTTTTCTTATAAGAATTCTCAAGATAGAAAATCTAAAATTGAGTTTTTCTCTCCCTTTACGAATTTAATGTAAAAGTTGAAGACTGATAATATCACTTACCATTTAGTATAGACTTGCTTGGATTCCAAGTTTTAAACATCCTTTTGGAGGACCTTTTTTGTCGATTTATAATCAATTTGAAGTATGAACTTCTTATTGAGTAAATTGCCTTGAAATTTTTGAATTATAAGAATTTCCTTCTTAATTATTGAATAATGTTTTTTGGTAATCATTCCATTGTCCAAAAGTGAATTGGATAATTCTTTCTTTGCCATCTTAGATTTACTTCAAAATGCTACTATAGCCAATTTTAGAGGCATTACTTTGAACAATATTTTGAAAAGAGGGGTTTATAATTTGAAGACAAGGTGTCTCTTTAACCAAGGATTTCACTTGCTGAATAATAGCAAGGTGATTTTCTATCGAAGGACTAGGACTTTTCCTTAGCCTATCATGTAAAAGTTTTATGAGGTTTTGAATATTTGGGATAAAATTAATGATATAGTTTAGACTTCCAAGGTATCTTTGAAGTTGAGTTTTGTTTATGATTTTATCTGAGAATTTTTTAGAGAAGGCTAAAAATATTTTAATGGGAGTGATGGTTCATTAGGTGATATAATGATCAAGGAAACAAATTTTTGTTTGGAATAAAGAGATCTTTGATTGAGAAACCATAACACCATTTTTCTTAGTAATTGAAAAGAATTTATACAAATGTTTAAAATATTTTTATATTGATTTTGAGAAAATTGAAATATCATCAATGTAAATGATGCAAAATTTTGAATAAGGATGAAAAATGTCATTCATGATTCTTTGAAATTCAGGAGGAGTATTTTTCAAACCAAAGGGCATGACATTCCATTCATATTGTCCAAATGGAATAGTTTTAGTAGTTTTATAATAGTCTTTTGGATGAATTTGAATTTGCTAAAATTTGATTTTATGTCAAATTGTGAGAAAATGCATGCTGAATGCAATTTTTGTAACAATTTTTTTTATTAGGTATCAGATGCCTAATCCATTTGAGAGCCTTGTTCAAAGGTTTGTAGTTGATAAATAACTTGGGCATTCCTCATTCTTTCTCATAAATCTTGTTGATGTAGAATGTGGCACAAGACAATAGAGAATGAGACTTCGAGATTAGCCCTTTTGATTCTAAATCCTTAATTTCATTTCTTCAGTGTTGTTTTATGTCTGTAGACATTTTAATAAGGTGTGCTTTTGTGAGAATTTGGTTTTCACTAAAGTTTGGTTTATATAGTAGGTCAATCATGTGTTCTTTCCTATCCTAGAATGCATTTGGTAAATCTATATAGAGTTTAGTTTGTAAAATGATTTTAAAAATTTTCAATTCTTTTTTGAAGAAAAGAGTTTTGTAATTCTTTTTCAATTTGTTTTTAAAGAAAATTGGTTTTGGAATTCAAAAAGATGAAAAACATTTCAAAATATAAGACTGTAAATCTTATTCTCATAAATTGAACGAGCTTTTATGAGATTAAGATTTTTTGTCTTTGATTTTTCTAAAAATGGAAAAAACATTTTTGTGATTTTGTCTTAAAAAAAAATGCTATCATAATTGGTAGAATAAGGAGTTATAAGATTTATGAAATAAGTCCTTAGAATAACAACATGATGAATATTTTCAATAAGAACAAAACTACTTTTGATTTTGAAATTCTAATTTTCAATAAAAGCAGTAGCTTTGCTAGAAATTACTATTTTGGAATTATTGACAATATATAGTTTTTCATTTGTTTTTTCTTGAAATCTTTTTGGTATTATGCACTATTAAATACACTTTAGATCTGTACCAATATCAAAAAAAGTAATATTATCAATTTTAAAATCATAAAAAATAAGAGAAATTGTTATCAAGTATTTCTTAGAAGTTACCTACTCAAGGGCAAATAAAAAATCTTTTGGGATTTTTTATATGTTTTCAAGGTTTTGGGATTCCTCTTATTCATTTAGTTCATCAGGTTTAGAGTTTTCATAATGTTTTGAGAGAAGAAATTGTATGACTTCCTCTCCCTTTTTTTTGTTTTCATTGAGCTCTTTGAGTTCAATTTTAAGAGTTTTAATGTCTTTTTAGAGGTCATAAAGGGTTGGGCTTAAGACTTTTGATTTTTGTTTTAAAAGGATTTCAGTAAGATTGTAAGGAACCTTACTAAGGTTTGGATGTTCATGTGTTTTAGGTTGGTTTTCAAGGGTTTTAGAAGTTTTGCAAGGTATTTTTTTACAAGGAAGGGTTAGTAATATGCTTAATAATGTCAAACAATAATTTTTGAACCTTAGTAAGCATATTTACTTGTTTTAGGTTATTCTCAACTTTAGATGAAGATGTCTGAAGTTCATCCATTTGTTCTGATTCTTCATTTGTGCTACCTATAAGCTTAGATTTAAAGTCAATAACAAATAAGTTTTGAATTTTTTGAAGTGTTTGTTCTTTTAGGCTTAATTCCTGAAGCCTTTTGGCAATTCTATAGTATTTTACAGTGTATCCATTTTTCCCACATCAATAACAAATGATATCTTTGAAAATTTATGGAAAAAAGGGTTTTTGTGGGGCTTTTTGGCTTGTTTTCTTTGGTTTTGAGCAACAAAGAGATTCACTTGGTTTTGAAAATCTTTTGAAAGGTTTGGAAAAAGATTTTTTGTAGGTTTAGAAGACTTAGGAAACCCTAAATCGAATTGTTGATAGAACGTACCTGTCTTAAAATGTGATTGCTTAAGTTCTCATTTGAGGTGTTTTTGGAGCTTTAGATTTTGAAAGATCCTAAATACTTCCTTTTGTATATAACTTACCAATTGTCCATAAGTCAGTCTGTTATATAAGACACAATTTCTGGATGCATTTTTTTAGAGCATTTCTTACTTTTTCACCTCAAAGAGTAGAAAGACTTATCAAGAACTTTTCTTTCCAAAAAGGTTGGTTAGACTCATCTCTAAGCATGATTCCAGTAACAAAGGTGGTTTTGTAGCTTTGGAACTTAGAGAGTTTTTTGCATTTAAAATTACTGAGTAATTCAGTATTTTTTCTTTGAGGTAAGAAGGATCTCCAATGAAATTAAGAGAGATAGTAAGGATGAGACAAGTTATCGCGTCTTTGATCAAATTACTTAACATGTTGAGGATAGGAATATTGCCTTTTGTGGTTTTGATTGCATTTCCATTTTTGATTTTTGTTCATTGGTAAGGTGAAAATCCCACCATCCTTTGATCTACCTTAAAAATCTTGCAATAAAATACTTAACGAAATTTTGTCACTAACTCTATTTTGGAATTTATAAGCAGTAATAGCCATAGTTATTTGTTGTAAATGACTAATGATGTTATATTTAGACATGCCATCAATGTTCCATTCATAAATGGAAATTCATTGAATCTGTATTGGGCAAAGGTGTTTGGTTTGTTTTCTATATTTATGTTTGGAGTAGTTAGACTTGATATAGGTTTGGGCCAAATCAATTTGTTTATCTTTAAAGATTCTAAGTTTTAAAAACTTTCATCTGATACCTGATTAAGGGCACTTACCTCCTTTAAGTCTTTGCTTGATAAAGATGGTTTTAGGTTTTTTAAGGAGAGTTTGATGGCTTTAACAAAGACATCATTTTATGGGTTTAGAGATGGTTTTAAAACCTGATATGGTTTGAAAATAAGTTGTTTAAAGGATTTTGGGTTAAGGGTATTGGTGGTAACCTGGACATCAGTTTTCTAAATTTTTTTTTCTATTCTTGTAAGTTGATCCTCAAGGGTATGTAAATGAATATTTGTAAAGTTGTTTTGTTAGATAATCATTTTAGAAAGTTTTCTAGGATCATTATTCTTTTAAGGAACTTTGTAAGGGGTTAAGTCAACTGAGTTTTGTTGGTGACTAACCTTGAGTTGCCTAAGTGGAGGCTGTTCAGCTTTTATGACTTTGTCATTTGAAGTAATTCATTCTTTTACTTTATATCTTTACACAAAGGGTTAGATATTTTGTAAAATGGATATGCTATACAATTTTTAGATGCATATAGTTCAAACCAATCAAAAAAGAGAATATGAAATTTTATACTGATGCATAAAATCCTAAAATTGATTATGTATGTCTTTATAAAAAAACCATATTTTCTTTGCAGAATTATGTTATGCATAAAAATCATCATGCAAAAGTTTTTTGTCAACTTAAAAATCCTTTTCTAACATATGTAATTCATGTGTGAGATTTTTAGTTATTTTAAATGTTGCTGGTGAGTTTGGTACTAACAAGATTCTCTAGTTTTGGTATTTTGGATAAGGCATGTTTATTTGGTAGTCAACATTTTACAATGAGGTATTTGGGATATTTGAAGTTAAGAATCTTAACAATTGAGTTTTGTAAGGTAAATTTATGATTGATGAGAGGTTGGATGCCTGTCTTAAATCTATGGTTGAAAAGATTGAAAATGTATCAAAAAATTTCAAGTTTTAAGATCTCTTATTAAATGTTAAGGTAACCTTTCCATCTTGGTTTTGCTGGACTTTAGTGAGATTAATGTTTGGTTCTACTGGAGGTGGTCGCTTAGGGTTTGCAGCAATTTCAAGGATCTTATCCTCTAGCAGGGTGATGTTTTTTTATTGAATTGATCTCGAAATCACAGTATTAGAACATGATAAATTAGTTTGTAAAAGAAGGGTTTCTCCTTTAGGAGAACACACCTTGTTTTTTTTTGTTTTTATGCAAATGCAGATGACATGACTTTATAATAGATTTTGTAAATCAAGGCTACTAAAATTGATCCTTTTAGCATTTTGAAAATATGAGCTTTGATTTGTAACACAACATTTTATAAAATATTTTTGTTTGTTAAAGAAATTATGAGGTTTGGAAAACAATTGAAGTATATTGGACCATTACATAGACTTGACTTTATAATGCTCAATAGTGAATCTTCATACTTTAGAAATCTAACATCCTAGAAGACAGTAAGTGAAGTTCCTGACTTCTCCCTAAGATCTACTAGTTTGTGATACTGAGAGGGGGGGGTGAATCAGTATCACCATAATTCGCAATTTACAGGTAAGTGAACAACTTCAACCTCTTCTTAAAAGCGAACTCTTTCTCAGATTCGACTAAGATAGATCTATTGCTACCTACTAATCACAATAGTCCCCAAAGTCACCTTTCAGACACCTTGCCTAATAGACAATACATATGTTCTTGTTTAGGTCTTCTTTAGGTTATGGGTTGGCTGATACTTTAGCTACGTTCACAACTCAATTCAAAAAATATTTATATGGTTCCGTCAACATTACGTATATCCACAGTGGTAGGAACTCTTCCTCTATCGAGACTATCCACTATACTTGTAAACACAAGTTACAATGGATGTCTTTAATTCTTTGTTCCTTTAACTATTGCAATTATTAAGCAAGTACAATACAAAGAGCGTCACTTACTGTGTCTACCCTTCTTCTAGCTTGTCTTGCCTCTATTGAATTGAAAGGCTGTTGCACTACTTCTTTGAAGTTCGCCACAACGCTCTCTAACCTCTATTGAAGAAATCTGGAAATACGTTGAGTTCTTTACATGCTTCGCTGAATTCCTATGTTGTATCACACAATTCTTGCTTTTACCATCTTACGGTCTCACCCATCTCCTTGTCTCACGATCTCACTGTCTCACGATCTCACTGTCTCACGCTCGTTTGTCCATTTCTCTATCTCTTGCTGTCCAGCTGGATTTCTCTCTCCTACCGCTGGATTTCACTTTTCCATTCACCGTTGGGTTTCTCTCTCTTCTCACTGCTCTACTACGGTTTGGCCGTCCCCTATTCATTGTTCTTCGTTCAGCCTGAACTTTTGGCGTCTCCTTCTTTCTCTCTCACGACGTACTGTTCATGACAGCATTGTTCATGACGGTCTTGTTCACTACGATTCGTACTTTCCGGTGGTGTTCTTCCGTGTGAGGTTTTTGGTGTTCTCTTTTGGCCGGTTGTCTAGGTTTTGCTGAATGCTCAATATTGCCAACTCTAATCTTGGTTTTTTATGACCATTATACACTCTACTCCATGAAACCCTAATAGGGCTTACGTAGTGAATCTACTCTCTTGCCCTTCTGTGTGGTTTTACCTTTTGGCCCTTCCACGTGGCTTCAATTTACTTGCACACGTAAAGCTAGTTGACAACAATTATAACTCATTCAAAGTTGTGGGAACAACAGTAAGTATAAAAGTATTCAAACCCTTTTTTGTCAAAGGTTTTATTCCAACTTGAACCAATCTAGTATAGATGTATTTATACCATTTTCATGACAATTTTAAAGAGCTTTTGAAGAAAGAAGATAGATGGTTTCAAAAGGTTTTCGAAAGTTAAACATCTTTTTCTTCTCTTTTGATTGTAAAATCAGTTTTCATAAAAATAAGTTTTGATTTTTCATAGATATAGTTTTTATGAATCTTATAAAGTTTCCAAACATCGATCCCTTGTTGAAAATTTTCAATAGTGATTTCTTTATTATTGATCTTTGAAGAGGAAGAAAAAGATAAAGGAAAAGAAGAGGGAAAAGCAGAGTTCTCAGAGGTAGAAAAAGAAGAACAGAAAGTCATTCTATAAAAGACTAAATTCATTTTTTCAAAAGACTATAAACAATGATATATTGCTTCTAAGGAGTAAAGCAGGGAACACAAATGCCTTCAACACACAACTAAAAACCCAATGTCCTGTAAGGCCTTCGAAGAGAATACTCATAAACAATAAGACAATATTTAAAATTTTAAGAAAATATGAATTAACAAAATAGATAAAGAACAAATACTTGATACAACTCACTCTTTTGCCTTAAGTTCTGAAACTAAAGAGATACCAAACTAACACACACATAGAGAGAACACAAAAACATGAGAGAGATAGTGAGAGAACTTAGAGGGAACAAAGAGTGATAAGGATTTTCCTAAGAGTGTTATCAACTAGATGGAAACACATAAATAGAAAAATACAAAAGGGTTTTCTAAGGAAAAATACAAAAGGGTTTTTTAAGGGATTTGAGCTAAATACAATTTGGCTAGAGATTTTTTCCTAATGGTTGCAAGCTAGATAAAGAACCCAAGGAGGTAAACAAAAAGAAATACAAAGGGGTTTTCTAAAGGATTATAGTAAGATATCTTCCTTCCTTATGTATGCACCCTTTTATAGAGGCTTGAGGAGCTTCCTTGAGTGAGAATCATCATGGTTGTTTTGTCTTCTTTTGACATAGTGACAGATAAGTGGAATCCACTGAAAGACATTTTGTCTTTTGTAATGATGGTCCTTTATAGGGAATTTGCTTTTTTCGCTGAAAGATGTTTTTTCTTTTTGTGATGATTTCTTTTGGTGGAAATCTCTTTTTCCATCGAAAGGAGTTTTATCTTTTAGTAAGTTGGGCCTTTTTGAGTTTTGAGATGGGCTTAGGCCTTTTTATAGGTTTTTATTTCAAGGTTTTATGAATTTTGGGTTTTGTGTGGCCTTTTTAAAGTGGTTTGGATAGGTTGTGCCCTTTTGGATTTTATGGGTTTTTAAAAGAGTCTTTCTTAGACTATATTAATTCAAGTTTAAGTTTTGGTTTTGTAAGGTTTTAAAATGGAATTGGCATTAGGTTTTGGATAAGGTTTAATGGTCTTGATTTTAAAAGGAGTAGATCTTTATATATATATATATATATATATTTCATAACAAAGAAAATACAGAGTTTATTCTTCCATGACATTGTCTACACCTTCATCTCCCATTATAACTTCAAGGTTGTAATAGTTTTCATTTTTTGATTTAGGATTTTCTTCCTATGGATCAGATCTTTCTAGATACATAAAGTTTGGGATTCCTTCCACCAATATCTTTCATTGTCCCATTTCTTTTTTAAGTTTGTTATGCTCCGTAGGAAATGGTAGATAGATATAGGAGAAAGCAATTTTTACAAAAATACTTTGGATGTTCTCCTGAGCATAAAGATTATATTACGGATAACCATTCTGGTAATACTGTCGATTATTAATGTAAACTCTGACAATCTTGATTTGCTCAAATAATGTGACAATTGCTTCCTAAGGTTGATCAAATTCATCCAGAATCCACTCCTTATGTGTGACATAGAAATGATGTTGGGCTGAGATGAGAGTGCCTTTAGCCATTTTTGGAGGAGTTGATTTGATGTTGACAAGTACTCTAGTGTTTGGTCTTTGGCTCATTAGGTTTAGTGCCATAACTGCTAGTTTTCTCCCAAACGTTTTGGTGTGTTGGATTTTAAAGAAAAGAAATTCACCTAGAAATCCATAATCCAATAATGTCTATATGGGGATTGTTGGTGTTAGCTGTGTGAACTTGATTCTTTCTATATGAAAGTAAGTTGACAGGTGCAAAAACCCTGATCGTAACCAATCTTGCACTTTTTTATGTATACTTTTGAAGTGTCGTAGAGGTGATGTATAAAGACCGCTATTCCCAGTATTGAGATTTTAGGAGTCATAATGCTCTTCAGAAATTGTTGGATCTCTTAGATCTTGTTGTTGAATTGTTGATTCTTAACATGGTAGATCATATTTTGGATCTCCTATGGGAATTTTTAAAGGTATCTTTTTATGAAGAAAAACATCCTTAGGATAGTGCGGTGAAAGGAGTTAGAAAATTTTAAACTTGGAGTGGCCAAGTCTTTTGCCATTCTTTTATGTGGCAAAAATGTAATGACTGGTTAGAACTCGTTCACCTTTCCTTTTCCCTTGTCATACTTATGTAATGGAAATGTTGTGAATTGCCAATTGCTCTCTGCATCGCCTAATCTCTCTTGAAGATTTTTTATTTCTATGCTACAAACCTATAATTTCTAATTTTTCCATTATATTTCTAAAATTTTGTATAAGAGTTGTACAATAATTGCAAAAATGTAAATCTTGCGAAAGATGTTCAGTAATGGTGTTACAAACCTTAATATTTTTTTTAATCTAGTAACTGTAGGTTTTAGACTACATCAATGAGTGCCTTGTCATATTGATCAAGATTTTGCAGAGGCCATGGATGTAATTTTTGTTTATGGCTTCTTGGTAGAATTGGTAAGGTGATGTTTTCAAATTGTGTATAAGAAATCTAATTAAGGCTTACTGGTGCTTCATCCATCTATAAAATGAAAAGTTAGCTAAAAATATAGATTAGCTTAACAAAGATGTGAGATGTGGACTAAAATGTGATGTTATCAATAATGTATCTTGTCTTTTTTTTTAAAGGATGTAAAACAAATGTCATAAGGTAAAAATGTAAATGTATATGTGAAGATATGTCTTAATATACCAAGTCTTGTGCCCATGTTCATGTCAATATCCATAGATCAAACTTTTTCAAACTTAGAAGGAACAAAGAGAGATAGAGATTTTCCTGATGGTGTTATCAACTAGATGGAAACACATAAAGATAAAAATACAAAGGGTTTGATAAGGTGCTTCTTAAATCTCACACTGAGAAGGAGATGGGGTAAATTAGTGTAAGGTGCTTACTTTTTACAAATTTATTCAGATTAAATCTTTATAACCTGTGAAAGTCTGTGATCCAATTTTATCTTATTTCTTTATGTGAGAATGGTTGTATGGACATCCAGCAAGTGTAAGCATTCGAGAATACATAAAAGTTTTATGTGGTTCACCCATAATGTGAGTTACATCTCTAGTGTGGTAGGATAACTCTTAGATCACATGATCCACTCTTGTTATCAAGAGATATAGCTGATATTGTGGAAGAATCTCTCCTTAAAGACTATGGAAAAATCACTCCTTAACCATTTATGATGATCTCTCGATCACTCCAAGTGTTTCTCACCATTTTCCAAAAAGTATATAAAAAGGTTATAATAAAAACTTCTTTGAGAATGATCTTTCCATGTGTACAAGTTGCTGTTGCAAAAAACTAATCTTTTCCTTCCTTACTATCAGTCTCTACTCAAGCTTTCTACCATTCTCTCCTTCTTCACTACTGGTCTCTACTTAAGCTTTACCAGTCTTTCCTTCTTCACAGCTAGTTTCATAGCTTTCTCTTTGCCATGCTCCTTGCTCTCTCTCTCTTGTGTTTAATAACTTTCTCTTTGCCTTTGCCTGTCTCAACTCTCTGCCGGTTTTGAACTCTTAGTTGCTCACACTTTTCGTTAGTTTTGAACTCTTAACCTCTACTGACCTTAATTTTCTGCCTCTATTAGGTTTCTCTCTTGCTTGTATTGGGTTTCTTTTTACCTATTTTTACAGCTTTCTCTACCTATTTCTGAAGCTTTATTTGCTTGTTTCTATAGCTTTTTCTGCTAATTCTATCCTTTATAAGTTCTCTCCTTTGCAGCTTTACTCTAATGGTTCTCTCCTTTTCTTTTTACTGATGTTGCTATCTCTCTTCCATAAGTCCTCTCCTTTGTAGGTTCTTTCATCTACAGGTTCTCATCGCTACAAGTTCTCACCTTTATAGGTTCTCTCCTTTAAAGGTTCTTTCCTCTATAAGTTCTTGTTTAGCCCATTTTTTATGGTTAATATTGGATTTGTTGTCAACAGCATCTTACATTATTATTCATATTAATTTAATGTTTTGAATGTCGTTAAGATGCATAGAAGTCATTGGGCAAAATTGGTGTTGGTAGGTCAACCCTGAAGTCAATGAGTCAATGTTGACCATTGATCCTAAATTTTAGGAATCAAATCTGGTTGTTAATTGTATGGCAACCTTTGGGAATCAATGCTGGTCGTTGATGAGTATGCAACCCTAATCTTAAGGCTCTATAAATAACCCTATACACCTTGTAAGACAAGTGTGTGCTATAGAATTTTGAAAGAGCTGGCTAAAAGAGAGTGAATGGCTAACCTAAAGGCAAGGAGAGGGTGAACAATAAAGAGAGAGGTAACCACTAAAGAAGAGTGACCAGCTAAGGCAAAGAAGACAACCACTAAAGGAGGTGTAGCAACAGCTGGCTAAGAGAGTTAGCACCAAGGGAGGTGTAAGGACAAGAAAGGTGTAGTAGTAGTTGGCCAAAAGAATTGCCACCAAAGGGGGTGCAGTTGATTAAAGAGAGAGCGGTAGACTAAGGAAGGTGCAGCAACAGCCAGCCAAAGTAGAAGTGACAACAACCATCAATGAAGGAGGCAACCATACCAATTAAAGGAAGAGGTTTAATAGCCAACAGCCACATTAAACTAACAAAGGAGAAGGTGTGTAGCAGGGACACCAAAGAAAGAAGAAGGTAGCAGTCAACCAATCTAAATGGAGAAGGAACCTATTGCAGTAAGGGCAGGGAGCTATACCAACAACAACTTGCAACATTAGTAGCAACCTATAATAACTAGCAGCAATTCACAATCCTAGCAATTACAGCATGTGCAATAGGCAATTCCAATAGTTGTAACACGTCCAAGAGGCAAACCAACAACTGTACATTACAAGAGCAGCAGTAATGTCTAGGCAGAAGGTGTAGGCAAACTAGCAACTATAGATTATAGGAGTAACAGCAAGGTTCGAGCAGAAGGCAACTATAGATTGTAGGAGTAGTAGCAAGGTTCAGGTAGAAGGTGCAACCAAACTAGCAAGTGTAGAAAAACTAGCAATTGTAGATTTCAACACTAATAGCACATCCAACAACCTGTAGTAGGTGCAACCAGTAGCAACCATAACTAGCAATTGTAGTAGCGGGAGAAAGCAAGGGTAACACAGCTAATACATGTAGGTAGTGATAGTAGAACATACAGGCAACCATAGCAACACGTGCAAGTAATGACAATAGAACATGCGGGCAATGATATTAATACGTGCGGACAGCAATAGTAGCATGTATAGGCAATGATAGCAGAATATGCAAGCAATAATAGTAGCATGCGTAGGCAGTGATAACACCACGTGCAGACAACAATAACAGAAAGTGCAAGTAATGATAGTAACATGTATAGGCGGTAATAACAACATGTATAGGCAGTGATAGCAAATCATGCAGGTAGTAATAATAGCAAGTGCAAGCATGATCGATAGCAGGTTTGGTAGCCTACAACAATAAAGGAAAAAATATGCCTAGCAATAGGTTCGACAACTTGCAGCAATAGAGGAGAAAATGTGCCTAACAACAGGTTTGACAACTTGTAGTAGCAGAAGAGAAAATGTGCCTAGTAGTAAGTCTGATAGCTTGTGATAGTAGAGGAGGCAACCTGCTAAGGTAGTAAGGCAACCTATTAAAGCAACGAGTAAGGGAACCTGCCAAGGTAACAAGTAAGGTAACATTGGCAGTAGAGGAAAAAACCTACCAAGGTCAAAAGAGGGTACTGGCAGTAGGACGAGGGAACCTGCCAAGGCAATAAAGGAGGTAACATCGTCAACAATGGAGAGATCCTGCTAGGGCAGTAGAGGGAGAGAACCTGTAGAGGAGATCACCAACAGTAAAGATTACCTGCAGAGAAAAGACCGGTAATAAGGAATGAGAGGATCTGTTTACTATAACAATAGCTTGTACATATACAACTCTTAGGAAAGTTTTAGTCTAAACTCTTTATGTATTTCTTAAATAAGGGTAGGAAACCCTTGGAGTGATTAGAAGATTAGTCCTTTGAGTGATTAGGAGATCAAACCTTAGAATGATTTGGAGATCAACTCTTCTAGTGATCGAAATATCAAACCTTTGAGTGATCAGGAGATTAACTTGTCAAGTGATTGAGAGATCATTGTAAGTAGTTAAGGTGTGATCCTTCCATAAGTGGTTAAAAAGTGATCCTTCCATACCATAATTGTGTCTTTTGATAACAAGAGTGGATTATATGATTTATGAGTGATCCTATAACACTGTTGACATAACTCACAAATTATGGGTAAACTACAATAAAATTATTGTGTTCTTAAGTGCTTGTGTCTGATTAATATTTGTACAACCACTCTCACGTAAAAGAGAAAGATAAAAATTGAATCATTGGCTTTAACAAGTTACAAAGGTTAAATTTAGAAAGGTTTATAAAAAGTAAGCATCTTACACTGATTCACCCCCTCCCCTTTTCAATGTGAGACCTAAGAAGGTCCTTATCAAGTGTTATCAATGTTAGTTTCCTTTATTGTTCCAATTTGTCTACTTTGATTTGATAATGTTTATTACTACTATGAATCTTTACTGGTTGATATGACTGATAGCTTGAATAGTTTTAATGATAGAGGCATTCCCACTTTTGATGGACAGAATTATCAGTTATAAAAGAATAGAATGCTCCTATATTTGATGTCACTTGGTCGTGATGTATTTGAGTTTACTGTTAGTGGCTTCATTCTTGTTGCTGAAGGTAATGCTATGACACCTTTTGATAAGAAGAATTTAGAGTGTGATGGAAAGGCGAGAAATGCCTTGTATGTTTCTTTATTAAACAAAGAATTTACTATAGTGATAGGATGCACCACAACCAAACAAATTTGGGATAAATTGAAGAACATTTATGAAGGAGATTGTAAAGGAAGTCAAGTTACAAATATGGAGGAGCAAATATGAAGACTTAAAGATATAGAATCATGAATCAATGGATGCCTTTTTCATAAGAGTCAACAAAAGTGTGTGCTCCATCAGAGGTTATAAAAAGGAGATCAACGATATTACTATAGTAAGAAAATACTCAGAACCTTATTGAAAGTTCATAATGCCAGTGTTTTCTCTATAGAAGATATAGATTTAGATAGACTGCCCTTAAATGATTTACACAACATATTGGTGGCTTATAAAATAAGACTAGCCCCAATGACGAAAGAAAAGAAGTCTAAGGCGGAAAAGGAGTTGGCCTTTATGACAATAAAGAAATTAAAGATTAAAGAGCAAGAAGAAGAATCTAACAAGAAGTCTAAAGAAGAAGATGGAGATACTAAACTTGATAAAGTCATGACATACATCACCAATAATATACAAAAAGCAAAAGAGAAATATAAGGGAAAATTACCCTTGAAGTGCTTTAATTGTGGAGACATAGGGCACTTTGCTGTGGACTAGCCAAAAAAAAGAGAAGCAGATAATGATGATGATGATGAGCTTGCCATGTGGAGGAGAACAAAGAAATCTAGCTATTTTAAAGTTCAAAATTCAAGTGCCAAAGAGAAAAAGAAACTCTTCATATCGAAAAGAAGAAATTATTTGAGTAAGTTGGATGAAGAAGATTTTGAAGAGGAAGTTAATGCTGATTTAGATGATGATATTGCAAAGAATGTGCTGGTTACTAAAGTAGATTATGGTCTAGAACCTACAAGTGATAAGAAATCAACCGAAGAGGAAAAGGATGAGTTGGTGTAGCAACTTGAGAATGAATTGAGAACTTGTTTACCCAAAAATAGTAAGCTGGAAAAAAAGGTAAAACATCTCAAGAAGTTGTATGAAAATTTTACTATTGATGAATTTGATCTCCAGGTGAAAGAAAAGGAGTTTAAACCAAAAAAGAAGTACTTGAAGAGAATTGAGAAATTAATAGGTAGAGCAAGGTAAGATACATAAAGATCTTGGTGCAAAGGTGATTGCAAAAGAGCAAAAGGTGATAATTTTGCAAGCCAAGCTCCATAAGGTTGAGTCTGAACTGAAGAAGCATAAAGAAAGCTTTATGTAGGCTATGAAAGTGAGATGAGAGTTGTCTTTAGCAAATGCCATCAAGGAGGCTGCTACCAAAAAATTGGATAAGTGTCTAAGCAAACAAAGATCTCATTCTATAGGGAAGAAAGGCCTTGGCTATATCAAAAAGTCAAATAAGAAGGTAACAGAGAAGAAGAAATTTGTGTTTGTGCCTAAAAGCAAGCATATTGATGTGATGGAAAAAAGAAACTATTCTAAGCAAAAATGGGTTAGGAAAGATATGGTGAAGACTCCCACCCAAAGGAAATAAGTTATCAAAGATAGAGAAAAGGTTGCCACAATAATTGCTGAAGAAAGGAGACATGAATTTGGTGGAAGAAGATAATCCAAATTTGAAGGATTTGGCTAGAGTTATGGTAAGTATGGGCATAAGGCTAATATGTGTTGGAATAATAGGCCGAGAATAAAGAAAAATGTAAGGCAAGAGTCTAGGGGGAGACTCTATAAAAAAAGGAGACAATGTCAGGTGAAAAGAAGTCATCTTCCACTAAGAGATAGATTTGATTTGCTGGGAGAAATCTATGGAAGATATGAAAGGGCTGGACACATTATTGAGGATTGCTTGACATTACTGCTCGGTCAAGGAGTGTAAACACATGCTCTTACATTTGGTCAAAGAAGAAGAAGAGGAAGAGAAATGACTATAGTTGTGGAAGTAGCCTTAAAAGCCTCTAAGAAAGAAAAGCTATGGATCCTAGACTGTGGTTACTTTTCATATATGATGGTGCCTTAAAGATTAAAGGTATCAGTGTTGCTGAAATTAATGCAAAAAAACTAAAATCAAAGAAAGTGCTTTATGTTGAAGGACTAAAACACAATCTCATTAATGTTAGCTAGTTTTGTGATAATAGACATGAAGTCACTTTTAACAAGAGTGTTTACACAGTAAAGAGATTAATAGATGGTGCTATTTTTAATAAGGGAGAAAGAACAAATAGGAACTTATACCAAGTTTCTACAAGCAACAACACATGATACATAAACATTAAAGATAAGAATTAGTTGTGGCATAAAAGATTGGGACATCCTAGATAAAAGAGGTTGAACTTAAGTATTTAGCTACCCCCTAAAGGCTGAGGTATCCTCTAACCCCTCTCCCCTTCCCCCTTCTATTGTTCTTTGAATTTGTTGTCAAAGGGGGAGATATTTTGCGTAAATCCAAAGAGAGTATATATTGATTAAAAGGGGAAGTAGCTTGATGAATAAAGTGGGAGAAATTGTCAAGGGGGTGAAGCAGAAAAAAAAAAAAAAAGAGGAGTTAAAGATTGTTTCAAGTTAAGGGAGATGCATGTTTCAGGGGGAGATATTCCTAATCAAAGGAGATGTATGTTTTAGGGGGAGCTATGAATGTTTGTTAATGTCAAAGGTTGTTATATGTGCATTGGTGGATATAATGTGTTGCCAACAAATAGAGAAGGGAAAATTATTAAGCCCATCTTTAATGACTAATGTTGGATTTGTTGTCAATAGCATCTCACATTGTTGTTTGTGTTGATTTGTTGTTTTAAATGTTGTTGAGATGCATAGAAGTTATTGGGTAAAATCGGTGATGGCAGCTCAACCTTAAAGCTAATGAGTCAATGTTGACCCATTGATCGTTGACCTTAAATTTTAAGAAGTCAATGTTGACCATTGACCCTAAATTTTAGGAATCAAATCTGGCCATTGATTGTAAGAAAACCTTTGGGAATCAATGCTGATTGTTGATAAGTGTGCAATCTTAATCTAAAGGTTTTATAAATAACCTCATGTACCTTACAAGACAAGTGTGTGTGCTACAGAATTTTATGAGTGTTAGCCAAAGGAGAAAGAATGGCAAACCTAAAGGCGAGGAAAGGGTGAATGACAAAAAGAAAGGCAACCACCAAAGGAGAGAATGACTGGTCAAGGTAAAGAAGGTAGCCACCAAGGGAGGTGCAACCGGCCTAAGCAGAGGTGACAACAACCATCAATGAAGGAGGTAGCCATACTAATCAAAGTGGGAGGTTTAGTAGCCAGCAACCACACCAAACTAGTAATGGAGAAGGTGTGTAGTAGCCACACCAAAGAAAGAAAAAGGTAGTAGTTGGCCAATCTAAAAGGAGAAGGAACTTATTATAGCGAGGGTAGGGAATTATACCAGCAACAGCCCACAATAACCAATAGCAACTTGCAACACTAGTAACAGCTTTTAACAACCAGCAACAACTTGTAATCCCAGCAATTGTAACATGTCTAGCAGGTAATTTCAGTAATTGCAACACATCTAGTAAGCAATCCAACAATTGCAGATTGTAGTAGGAGTAACTAGGTTAAGACCGAAGGAGTAGTAGTAAGGTTTAGGCAGAAAAAGCAATAGTAAGGTTCGGGCAAAAGGAGTAGGCAGACCAACAACTATAGATTGCAAGAGCAGCAGTACGGCTTGGGTAAAAAGAGCAGGCAAACTAGCAATTGTAGATTGTAGGACTAGTAGAAAGGTGTGGGTAGAAGTGCAGGCAAACTAGCAAGTGCAAAAAAAATCAACAATGGCAAATTTTAACACCAGCAACATATCTAGCAACCTATAGCAAGCGAACGACTAGCAATAACCACATCTAGCAATTGTAGTAGCAAGAGAAAGCAAGTTAGGACAATTACCAAGTGCCAACAATGATAGTAAAATGTGCAGGCAACCATAACAGCATGTTCAAGCAGCAACAGTAAAACATGTATGCAGTGATAATAGCATGTACGAACAACAATAGTAGAAAGGGCAAGTAGCAGTAGCAACATATGTGGATAGCGATAGTAGCACGTATGGACAGTGATAATAGCATATGCAGACATTAATAACAAAAAGTGTAGGTAGAACAATAGCACATGTAAGCAATAATAGTAGCATGTATAGGTAGTGATAGTAGACAGTGTAGGCAGCAATAGCTGCAAGTGTAGGTATGACCAACAATAGGTTTAATAGCTTATAGCAGCAAAGAAGAAAATATGCTCTACAGTAGGTCCAGTAACTTACAGTAGTAGAGGAGAAAACATGCCTGACAGCAAGTTCGATAGCTTATAGCGATAAAAGAGGCAACCTGCCAAGGCAGCAAGTGATGTAACACTGATAGTGGAGGAAGAAACCTACCAAGGAAGCATATGAGGTAGCAGAGGAAGAGAACCTACTAAGGATGAGTGAGGTAGCATTAGCAGTAGGGGAAGAGAACCTGCAAAGGTCAAAAGAGGTAGCACTGGCAACAAGAGGAGACAACCTATCAAGGCAGTTGGGGAGACATCATTAGTAACAGAAGAGAGATCCTATCGAGGTAGTAGGTGAGGCAACACCAACAATAGAGGGAGAGAACCTGCAAAAGAGATCACCAACAGTAGAGATAACCTACAGAGAAAATATTAGCAAAGCTTGAGTAAAGACTGGTAGTGAGTAAAGAGAAGATCCATTTTTTGTAATAGTAGCTTGTGCACATTGAGTGATCTTTTTTAGGAAAGTTTTAGTCTAAACTTTTTATGTATTTCTTGAAAAAGGGTGGGAGACTCTTAGAGTGATCAAGAGATTAGTCGTTTGAGTGATCAGGAGATCAACTCATCTAGTGGTCAGGAGATCAAACCTTAAAGTGATAAAGAGATCAACTCTTCTAGTGATTGAGAGATCAAACCTTCGAGTCGAGAGATCAACTCGTCAAGTGATCGGGAGATTATTGTAAATGGTTAAAGAGGGATCCTTCCACACCATAATTGTGTTCCTTAATAACAATATTGAATTGTGTCTTACATATTATGGATTGTGATCTTATCACACCGTGGACGTAGTTCACATATTGTGGATGAACCATGTAAAAATTGTTGAGTATTCTTGGGTGTTTACATTTGATTGATATTTGCATAACCGCTCTTACATAAAGAAGAAAGATAAAAATTAGATCATTGGTACTAACAAGTCACCAAGGTTAAATCCAAAATGATTTATAAAAGTAAACATCTCACACCGATTCACCCCTCCCCCTCTCATTGTAAGACCAAAGAAGGTCCTTAATAGTTCTCTCCTTTGTAGGTTCTCTCCTTTGCAGGTTCTTTCCTTTGTAGATTCTCTCCTCTATAGGTTCTCTCCATTGCGAGTTCTCTCCTCTACAGGTTCTCTCTACTATAGGTTTTCTCATTTACAGGTTATCTCTGTTACAAGTTCTCTCCACTCTAAGTTTTCTTCTTCTTTTTATCGCTATTGCTTTTTCTTTTTTTTTTTGCTAGAGGCTTTTTCTTTTCTACAGCTGAAGGCTCTTTCTTTTTTGCTACTAGATTTCTCTGCCATTTTCTTTGTTGATTTTCTTTTCCCTTTTTTTTTTCATGCTACTGCCTAGTATGCTTTTTGCCATTCCCTTCTTTTCTTTTAATGGTTGCTCTCTACTATTCTCCCACTCTCTATTGGTTTTCTTTTGCTACAATTTTTTGTATTGTTCTCTACTACTGCAATTCTTTATATCATTTTCTACTACTGCAATCTTTTTGTTCACCTATTGCTTATCATGGACGTATTAGTTTCTATTTACAACTGTGCAGCATTTAGCTTTCACTAGGCCCTTCGTAAAAGCTAAGTTTGCCTTCCTCCTTGGATAATGAAGAGAGAGTATAGCACCACAAAAACATAAGAAAGAATGATGGGAGAAAGAAAACACTATATTATATTTAAGAGAGAGTACAAGTAAATTAGATGCCTTCCACCCTTGGGGTTAATCCCCTTTATATACAACTCTACCTCCTAAATAGATAGTTAGGATTCATCTAATCTCACGACTACAATCAAGGTTCTAGATAATTCTACAAAGATCTCTACAAGTCTACATAATCAAGAGAATTCTAGAATAAGGTGGAATGTTCTAGGGTCCTAGTAGCCTTTTTATCCTTCAAGATTTTACTAGGCTCATCTAGAACCTTACAAGGCATTTTATGCTTATTGTTCCCACAGCCTTGTATGGGTTGTAATTGTTGTCAACTAGGTTTAAGTGTGCAAGAAATTAATGCCACATGGAAAGGTAAGAAGGTAAAAGCTATGTTGAGGGGCAAGAATGTAAAAGCCACATGGAAGGGCAATACAGTAAATTTGCTACAAGTAAGCCCTATTAGAGTTTCATAGAGGAGTATATAAAGGCCACTGGAAGACAACAAATAAAAAAGAAGTCGACAATTGAGCAAAATGGACAGAAAACCTAGACAACCAATCGACTGAAGAGAGAAAATGTGAGGAAGGAGCTGACCAAATAAAAAGACGTCTAAAGCAAACCACTCGGCAAACACAAGGGAGCAAACAGCAAACCACCACCTGCAAAGGAGAAGACACAGCTGGACAGCAACCAAAGGTGAATGGCAAATCACAAATCAGAAGGTGCTGTATAGCAAAACACAAAGGGTGACCAGCCAAAGAGAGATAACAAAGTGGAAGACACAGCTGGACAGCAACCAAAGGTGAACGGCAAATCGCAAATTAGAAGGTGCTGGATGGCAAAACACAAAGGGTGATCGGCCAAAGAGAGAAAACAAGAGAGGAATGGCTGGACAGCAAGAGCCGGATGGCAAAACACAAAGGGACAGCCAAAGAGAGACAACCGACCAACTAAAGGTGAACGTCCAAACCAATCTACACACCCAAAGGTGAACATCCAAACGAACCTACATGACCAAACAAGGTAAACATCTAAACCAATCTACACGGCTAAACAAAACCAACAACAAAGGGATGGACGGCCAAGCAAGGAGGAGAACGGCCAAAGCAAGGCTGGATGGCAAAGAGGTGTGATGACTGGAGAAAATCATGTGACTCACATAAGAGAAAAGACAGCACACCATCCGTAAGGGAAAAGAGGAGAAATCTTGAAAGATGAGACCACCGGGAGAGCAAACCAAGTTGTCCGAAGGTGTGAAATAGACAAGTGCAAACCAGAATGGTGGTAAGGCATGTGACCAGCAAGGTGTGCAAATCAGAAACGTACGTGAGACATGAAATGCCAAACCAGAAGTGTGTGTGAAGTGTGTGATCAACAAAGGATGCAAACCAGAAATGTGCATGAGATGTGTAACGCCAAACCAGAAATGTGAGGCAAGCCGTGAGACAGTGAGATTGTGAAATGGGAGATTGGTGAGACCATGAGACGGTGAAAGCAGGAGCTGTGTGAGACAACCTAGAGAAGGAATTCGACGAAGCATCGACAAGAACTCAAAGTATTTCCAGATTTCTTCAAGAGAGGTTAGAGAGCGTTGTGGTGAACTTTTAAGCGGCAATGGAGCAGCCTTTCAATTCAACAGAGGCAAGACAAGCTATTAGAAGGGTAGACATAGTAAGTGACGCTCTTTGTATTGTACTTGCTTAGTAATTACAATAGTGAAAGGAGTAGAGGATTAAGACATCCATTGTAATTGGAATTCTTAAGTATAGTGGATTGTCTCGGTAAGGGAGATTCCCTACCACCATGGATGTACGTCACATTGACGAAACCAAATAAATCTCGTGTGTCCTTTATTTGCTTTACGTTCTATGTTTTGAATTGAGTTGTGAATGCAGGTAAAGTATCAGCCAACTCATAACCTAACAAAGACTTAAAGAAGAACATCTGAATTGTCTATTAGGCAAGGTGTCTGAAAGGTAACTTTAGGGACTACTATGATTAGTAGGTAGCAATAGATCTACCTTAGTCAAGTCTGATTAGTAGGAAACAACCTTTAACTTCCCTTTTCTCTACTTCTCCCATTTGGCAATTTCTCCCCATTTATTTGATTTTCTCCTTTAAATTTATCAAGCTACTTCCCCTTTTGATCAATATATACTCTTTTTGAATTTATGCAAAATATCTCCCTTTTTGACAACAAATCCAAAGAACAATAAAAAAGGGAAGGGGGTGGTTAAAGGCATAGCTTAGTATCTAAAGGGTGTTTGAATAAATAAGTTCAACTTTAACTTTTAGAGCATCTCTCTTGACAGAAGTTTGGTGAATATATTTGAATAAATGAGCTCTAATGTCTTCTTTGCTTGAATCTCCATATTTTGGTAGGTAGCATTCACCATATTCCCTTTTTGATAAGTGTTGTAAATGATATTTCTTTCTTTTCTCAATTTGGGTACATCTTTTACAGCTTTAATTTTAGACAATTTTTTTAGCCCTTTTTGTCCAAGATGTCCTAATCTTCTATGCCACAATAAATTCTTATCTTTTATGATCATGTAGCATGTGTTTTTGTTGCTAAAAACTTGGTATAAGTTTTTATTAGTTCTTTCTCCCTTTGTAAGAACAACACCATCACTTAATCTTTTCACTGTGCAATCATTCTTGTTGAAAGTAACTTCATGCCCATCATTATAAAGTTGGATAACACTGATTAGATTGTATTTTAGCCTTTCAAGATAAAGTATTTCCTCTAATTTTAGCTTTTCTACACCAATTTTAGTAGCACCAACACCTTTAATCTATAAGGCACCATCATTGCTAAATATGACTGACCCTTCATTATATTTTTCTACTTGTTTCAGGACCTTGGAGTCTTTTGTCATGTGTAAAGAGTAGCTATTGTCCAAGATCCATGGCTTTTCTTCCTTAAAAGCTTTTAAGGTTACTTTGACAACCATAGCCATTTCCTTTTCTCTTTTTCTTCTTTAGCCAAACATAAGAGCACATGTAGGTATTCTATTTTGCATTCTTTGACTTAGTAGCAATATCAAACACTTTTCAATAGTATATCTAGTATTTTCACATCTTTCACAAATTTCTTCCAATATATCAAATTTATTTTTAAGTGAAATTTGGCTGCTTTTCACTTATAACTATCTTTTCTCTTGATAGAGTCTTTCTCTAAACTCTTGCCTCACATTTCTCTTTGTTACAGACCCATTACTCCAGCATCTATTTGCCTTGTGCCATATTTACTACAACATTAACAAAATCTTTCAAATTTGAATTTTCTTCTTTCAACAAGTTCATATCCTCTATCTTTAGTGCTTGTTATGGCAACCTTCTTTTTGTCTTTGACAACTTATCCCCTTTGGATAGTAGTTTTCATCATATCTTCACACTTTTTCAATTCAGATTCAGCTAGTTGAGCATGACTTGCAAATTCTACACTTCTTGCTCTATTGTAATCACCTTAGTGTCAAGATCTTCATGTATTTTGCCTTGCTCTGCCTTAAGTGCATTTAGCTCATCAATTCATTTCAAGTACTTTTTATTTTATTTTATTTTAAACTCCTTTTCTTTCACTTGGAGTTCAGATTTCTCAATAGCAAAATTTTTATTTAGCTTTTTGAGATTCTTTACCTCTTTTTCTAACTTGCTATTTTTGTGCAAACAAGCTTATAATTTATTCTCAAGTTGTTACACCAACTCTTTTTCTTCCTCTTTAACTGATTCCTCATCACTTAAGGTTTCTTTTTCATCATTTACCTATACAACTAGCACATTTTTTGCAATATCATCATCAGCTTCTTCTTCAGAATCTTCTTCATCTAGCTTGCTCAAGAAATTTTTTCTTTTAGATCTAAAGAGTTTCTTTTTCACTTTGACACTTGAATTCCTAACTTTAGAATAGTTAGATTTCTTTGTTCTCCTTCTTGGGGCTAACTCATCATCATCATCACTGCCTGCTTCTTTTCTCTTTGGGCAATCTATAGTAAAGTGCCTAATGCCTCCATAACTAAAGCACTTTAAAGGTAATTTTTCCTTATACTTTTCTTTTCCTTTTCTTATATTTTTGGTGATGTATGTCATGACTTTAGCAAATTTAGTATCACCATTTTCTACTTCAAAGGTGTTGTCAAATTCTTCTTCTGGTTCTTTAATATTTAATTTCCTTATTACCTTGAATGCCAACTCTGAAGTTCTTGACTTCTCCCTAGGATCTACTAGTTTGTGATACTGAGAGGGGGGCTGAATTAGTATCACCACAATTCACAATTCGCAGGTAAATGAATAATTTCAATCTCTTTTTAAAAGTGAACTCTTTCTCAGACTCAACTAAGGTAGATCTATTGCTACCTACTAATCACAATAGTCTCCAAAGTCACCTTTCAGACACCTTGCCTAATAGACAATACGGATGTTCTTGTTTAGGTCTTTGTTAGGTTATAGGTTGGCTGATACTTTAGCTACATTTATAACTCAATTCAAAGCACATTAAATTTAAGGAGTCAATGCTGATCGTTAATTGTAGGGCAACCCTTAGGAATCAATGCTAACCGTTAATTGTAAGGAAATCCTAAATTCAAGGCTTATAAACACCCATACAGCTGCCAAAAGAAAGTTAGAACATGATAAATAAAGACAAACAAATGCCCAAAGAACATAAGGGGCAAAGAAAACCAGCAGAGAAAATGGTAGAGAAATCAAGTAGTATAAAAGAAAAAGCCTCCAATAGTAAAAAAGAAAAAGCAACAATGGCAGAAAGAAGGAGAAAACCTGTAGAGGAGAGAACTTACAGAGGATAGAACCTACAGAATAGAGAACTTGTAGAAGAGGGACAGCAGCAATGATAGAAAAAAGAAGAGAACTTGTAAAAAAAAGACAACAACAGCTATGGAATAAAGAAGATAACATATAAAGGAGAAAACCTATAGAGGAGAGAACCTACTGAAGAGAAAACATGCAGAAGAAAGACAACAGTAATGGTAGAAAGAAAAAGAGAACCTACA
The DNA here is from genome assembly GCA_020615895.1 of Ceriops decandra. Taxonomy (NCBI): domain Eukaryota; kingdom Viridiplantae; phylum Streptophyta; class Magnoliopsida; order Malpighiales; family Rhizophoraceae; genus Ceriops; species Ceriops decandra. The sequence goes on from JAHLGO010000001.1 coordinate 6,472,922, forward strand.
ATGGAGAAAATTTGTAAAGGAGAGAACTTACAAAAGAAAGAACTTACAGAGGAGAGATAGTAGTAATGGTAAAAAAAAGGAGAGATAGCAGCAGTGGTAAAAAGAAAAGGAGAGAACTTGTAGAGGTGAGAACTGACAGAAAGAGCTATAAAAACAAACAGAGAGAAACTCGACAAAGGTAGAGAGAAAGTTGTGAAACACAACTCCTTTATTGGTTTTGCTATGCTCTACCAGTTTTCTCCTTTATAGGTTCTTTCCTTTTCTTTCTGCTGCTACTGCTATCTCTCCTTTTTTCTCCTACTACTACTATCTCTCCTTTGTAGTTTCTCTCCTCTATAAGTTCTTTGTGTTGTAGGTTCTCTCTTTTGCAGGTTTTCTTCTTTATAGGTTTTTTCCTCTACGAGTTCTCTCCTTTGTGGGTTTTCTCTTCTGTGGGTTCTTTCCTCTACAAGTTCTCTCCTTCTTTTTGCCATTACTACTTTTTCTTTTATGCTACTCGAGGCTTTTTCTTTTTTGTTGTTGGAGGCTCTTTCTTTTTTGCTACTAAATTTCTCTAACATTTTCCTTACTAGTTTTCTCTACCCTTTTTTTTTTGTCACTACCTAGTATGCTTTCTGTCATTCCCCTCTTTTCTTTTAGTGGTTGCTCTCTACTATTCTCCCACTCTCTGCTGATTTTCTTTTGCTCCAATTCTCTATATTGTTCTTTGTTGCTACAATTCTTTGTATCATCTTTTGCTACTACAATTCTTTATATTGTCCTCTGTTGCTACAATTCTTTATGTTGTCCTCTACTACTGCACTCTTTTCATTCACCTACTACTAATTTCTTTTTTCTTTCTCTTGCTGGATGCTCTTTTTTTTTCTATTTATCAGACACAGTTCTCTTGGTCATTTTTCCCCAGCTGCTCTCTCTTAGCCATTTTTCTCTAGCTCTTAGCCATTTTTCTCTAGCTACTTTCTCTTGGTCGATTTTCTCTAGCTGCTATTCTCTTTGCCTCTCACATTCTTTACACTTTTTCTCTCACTTTGTCCCGCCTTAGCTCTTTTTTAGCAATTGTACGGGTATTTATAAGCCTTGAGTTTAGGATTGCCCTACAATCCATGGTCAGCATTGATTTCTTGAATTTAAAGTCAACGGTCAACATTGACTCCTTAACTTTAAGTTTAATGATTAGCATTAACTTCTTAAATTTATGGTTAACAGTTAGCATTGACACCTTAATTTTAGGGTCAATAATTAAAAACCCCTTAAATTTAGGGTCAACAATTAGGATTAACTTGCAGTGCCACTACTAAATGCAATCCCAAAGGCAATAACAACATATGTCTTGTCAAAGAAATTTCATCCATGCCACATGGAGGGCAATCTTACTGATAACCAAAAACAACTAATGCTTTCTTTACAGCCAAAACACCACTAGCAATCTAAATCTACTCATTATTTTTGGCAACACAAGGTGGGGTTGACAACATCTTAATTTCGGCCTTGCTTTCTCTCCTCATTCTCATCACATTCCATCAACGCCGTCTTCCTTAACCCTTTAATGGCTCAACACCATCACTTTGTAAATGCAACAAACACATCTTAATGGCACTCATAACATTAAGTCAATAAGGACAAATATATGAGATGCTGTTGACAACAAATCTAACATTAGCCATCAAAGATGGGCTCAACAAGGTTTTTCCAAGGAAAAATACAAAGGGTGGTAAGGATCTGTTTAAGTCTCACATTGAGAGGGGGGTGAATTATTGTGAGATAATCTCTTTTTACAAATCGATTTGGACTTAACCTATGTAGCTTGTTAGAGCTGATGATCTAATTTTTAATTTTCTCCTTTATGTGAGCGCAACCATACGAATAAGAAACAATGAGCAAGCACTTAAGAGCAGATGACAATTTTTTACATGGTTCACTTACAATGTGTGAGTTATGTCCACAATGTGATAGGATCACTCCTAAATCACACAATCCACTCTTGTTATCAAGGTATACACTAATATTGTGGAAGGATCACTCATTCACTACTTATGGAAGGACTACTCCTTAAAAGCTTACAATGATCTCCTGATCAAGGAGTTGATCCCCCGATCACTCCAAGGGTATCCCACCCTATTTTTTAACAAATCTATCAAGAGTTTATGGAAAAACCTTTTTTGGAGAACAATTGCTCAATGTGTACAATTTGCTAAAGCAAAATATGGATCTTCTCTTCCTTCCCTACCGGTGTTATCTCACCTACTACTGGTGCTGCCTACGTGTTGCTGCTACTGCTATAGCTACTGCTAGCCACACACTCCACTAATGTTGTTTGTACGCACTACCACTACTGTTCGTGTGCGCTATTAATGTTGTCTGTACACATTACCACATATATCCTCTGTTGTCTGCATGCACTATTAATGTTGTATGTATGCGCTGTTAATGCTGTCCATATGCACTGCTGTATCTGTTCACTGCCGTCCATATGCGCTGTAAATGTTGTTTGTATGCATTGTTGCTACTATTTGTGCACTTTAGGCTTGCTATCTGCATGTGTTGTGCCCGCTGTCGATACGCACTATGCCTGCTATCCACACAAGTTATGCCCGCCATCTGCGTTCTCTATGCCTGCAGTATGCGCATACTGTGCACCCGTTGTCCACGCTCTCTGCACTTATTGTCCATGCTTTCTATACTTGCTATCTGTGAGCACTGTGGCTAGTGTTTATGCTCACTGCACCTGTTATCCATGCTCTTTGCGCTTGCTATCCACATGCAATGTGGCTAGTTTTTGTGCTTTCTACACCTACTATCCATGCGCATTGCAGCTACTGTCCTCATCCGCTATTCCTGCTATCTAAACATACTATGACTACTATTTGTGTGTGCTATTGCTACTATCCACACATGCTACTGCTTTCCTCACATGTTGTAATAGATTTCTCGCGCCACTACTGCTCTCCCAACATGCTACAACAAATTTCTCATGTTGTTGCTACTCTCTCAATGCGTTACAGCTATTTTCTCATGTCGTTGCTGCTATCCCTGCACATTGGTTGCTAATGCAGGACCCTTCTGCTACTGCTCCACCACCTATGCGCTGTTATTCCACACCTGTCGATTGCTACTCCTTCTCCTGCTGGCAGCTGCTCTTTCTTTCTTTCTTTCCTTCACTAGCTGCCTTGCTGACTCTCCTTGGTGGCTATTACTCTTACCTTGGCCAGTTACCTTGCCTTCTTTCTTCCTCTCCTTGCTCGACTGCCTTGCCTTCTTTCCTTGGTGGCTGCTACTTTCTCCTAGGTCAGTTGCCTTACCTTCTTTTCTTCTCTCCTTGGCCAGTTGCCTTGCCTTTTTTCCTTGGTGGCTGCAACTCTTTCCTTGGTCCGCTGCCTTGCTTGGTAGACCTCCTCTTTGCCATTCACCTCTCTTTTTCCCTAAGTTTACCACTCACCTCTTTTTTCCATTCACTTCATTTAATGCAGCCATTTTTCTATTTTTTGCAACATACCTAAGGGTATTTATAGAGCCTTAGGGTTAGGACTACACGATCATTAATAGTCATCGTTAATTCCCAAATTTTGCCTTATAATCAATGGCTAGATTTGAGTCCTAAAATTTAGGGTCAATGGTCAACATTAACTCTTCAATGCCAGGGTTAACTAGTCATCACCAGTTTCTCCCAATGAACTCACTACATCTCAATGGCATTTTTAACATTAAATCAATAGATATAACCGTGTGAGATGGTGTTGACAACAAATCTAACACTAACCATTAAAGATGAGCTCAACTATCTCTCTTTTTGGATTTATTGGCAATACATTAAATCCAACCATGTGCAACATCCCCTATACAAAGTCATTTGGCTCCCCTTGAAATATGCATCACTTGTTACTCCCCCTTTCTACTTCTCCACCTTTCCAAGTTCTCCCCATTTATCCATTAAGTTACTCCCATTTTTTACCAGTATATACTTTCTTTGAATTTATGTAAAAAAAATCTCCCCCTTTGACAATAAATCCAAAGAATAATAGTAAAGGGAGGGGAGAGGGGTTAACCAATACCTCAACCTCGAGGGGTTGGCTAAACACATAGGATCAGCCTTAACTTTTGGAACATCTCTCTCGATAAAGTTTTGGTGAATATATCAGCAACTTGCTTCAAGGTAGGCACATACTCTAGTTTTACTTAATTTTTCTCCACCTTTTCTTTAATAAAGTGGTACTTGATTTCAATGTCTTAAGTTCTGGAGTGTTGGATAGGATTCTTCAACAAATTGATGGTACTCTAGTTGTCACAGCCAATCAACAATGGTAGTTGTACATCCACCTTTATATCTTCAAGCTGTTGTTTCATCTATAGTAGTTGAGTATAAGCCTGAGTCATAACCACATATTCAGCCTCTGCAATATTTAGAGTTGTTGAATTTTGCTTCTTGCTATGCCATGAAACACATCTACTACCCAAATAAAATGCACCATCAGACATTAACCTTTTGTCATCACAATTTCCAGCGCAATCCGCATCTATATATCCATACAAATTAAGCTGCCTACTACTATCATAAAGCAACCCATAATTAGTTGCGCCCTTCACATACCTAAGAATTCTCTTAGCTTCTACGAGATAGGATTTGTTGGGGCCACTTTGAAATCTAGCACAATAGGTTATAGCAAAAACAATATTAGGCCTTAATGCTGTCAAATACATTAAGCTTCCAATCAACTTCCTATATTCCTTTAAATCAACCATGTTGCCTTCTTTATCCTTGCTTAACTTTATTCCAACTGTAATGGGAGTGCTTACTTCTTTAGAATTCTCCATCCTAAAACTTTTCAACAACTCACAAGCATACTTTTCTTGGCAGAGAAAAATTCTGGCCATGCTTTGTAATACCTGTAATCCTAAGAAGAATTTCATTCCACCAAGTATGGACATCTCGAACTTCTTCTTTATCTGTTCAACAAAGACAATGCACAAGGCCTCTTTTTCTATGGCAAAGATTTTGTCATCAACTTAGACCGCAATGATTAACTGGCCTTGGTTGTCTTTTTTTATATACAGGTTGTTATCTATATTCCCTTTTCTAAACTTTATGTTCTTAAGGCATGTATCCAACTTTAAATACCATGCTCTAGGAGCTTACTTTAAGCCATATAAAGCCTTGTTCAATTTACACACTTGAGCCATCATGATCAAGTATAAAACCATCAGGTTATTCGATAAATACCTCTTCTTCAAGTTCCTCATTCAAGAATGCAGACTTCACATCCATTTGATAGACTTTGTAGTTCTTTTAAGCAGCAATGACCATGAATATTCTAATTGCTTCAAGTCTAGCCATTGGAGCAAAGATCTCTTTAAAGTCAACACCTTTTACTTGTGAGTAGCCTTTGTAAACAAGTCTTGCTTTGTTTCTTACCAGCTCACCTTTTTCATTAAGCTTATTTCTAAACACCCATTTGGTTCCAATGATGTTTTTCCCTTTAGGTCTAAGGACTAAACACCAAGTGTTATTCTTTTTAATTTGGTCAAGCTCTTCATTCATAGCACTTACCCATTCCTTGAACTTTAATGCTTCTTCCACAAACTTGGGTTCAACCTCAGAAATCAATGAGGTTTGTTTACCACCCCTTAGTCTTCTTCTAGTTTGTACAGAGTCCTTTTTCTTGTCAATAATGTTTTTGGCCTCAATTTCAGTTCTCACTCTTTTATGAGTTTGGAAACACCTTGATTCTTCTTCTTCATCACTTGTAACTTGAGAATCAATGTCTTCCTTATGCTGGACAGCCTTGGATTCATCACTATCAAACTCTTTTCAGTTGGCATACATGGCATTTTCAACTTCCACATGCTATGATTGTATTGCAACACCATCTTCAATCACTTTAACATCAAAGTTGTCCACCATTTTTAGCAACCTATTGTTATAGCATCTGAAGCCTCTTCCATTTAGTACATAGCCCAAGAATATACCTTCATCAGCCTTTTCATCAAATTTGTCGAGATACTTACCTTTGACTTTAATGAGGCAAGGGCTCCCAAACAGTTTAAAGTATTTTATAGTTGGCTTCTTACCATACCACAGCTCATATGGTATCTTCTCCATATGTGGTCTCATTAGGCATCTATTTTGAACCTGAGTTGCAATGGTGATAGCCTCTCTCCAAAAGCCATGTGATGTACCATGCTTAGCCAATATGGTTCTTGCCATCTTTACTAGGCTTATGTTCTTCCTTACGGTCACTCTATTTTGTTAGGGTGTGTAAAGACTAGCATATTTATGCTTCACTCTATACTTCTCCAAATAATCCTTAAATTACCACATGTGCATTCACCATCTTTCCCTTTTAACAAGTGTTGCAAATTACATATCTTTTCTTACATCTATCACATATATATCTTGCTATGCTCTACCTCAAGTACTCTTATCTCCTAAATTCTCTTCAAGAACTCCTTCTCTTTTGCTTCAAACTCCTTTACCTTCACCTGGAGATTAAATTCATCAACAAAAGAATTTTCACATAGCTTCTTGAGATGAATTACCTCTTTTTCCAACTGGTAGTTTTTATGCAAACAAGCTCTTAACTCATTCTCGAGTTGCTATAACCACTTATCTTTTTCCTCTTCTGTTGATTCCTCCTCACTTGAAGATTCTAGGTCATCATTTACTTGAGCAACCAACATATCCTTTGCAGCCTCATCATTGGAATCATCATCACTTTCTTCTTTAGATTCTTTTTCCTCTTGCTTGCTTAGGAAATTTCTTCTTTTTGATCTAAAGAACTTCTTTTTCTCCTTGGCACTTGAATTTCTAGCTTTAGAGTAGTTAGATTGCTTTGTCTTCCTCCTTAGGGTCGGCTTATCATCATCCTCACTATTGGTTTCTTTTCTTTTTGGACAGTCCATAGCAATGTGCCCAATTGCTCCACACCTAAAGTACTTCAAGGGTAATTTTCCCTTGTACTTCCCTTTTCCTCTCCTCAAGTTCCTAGTGATGTATGTCATGACTTCTTCCAACTTAGTATCACTATCTTCTTCTTCAAAGTTATTGGACTCCTCTTCTTGGTTTTTAATCTTTAATTTCTTCATTGTCTTGAAAGTCAGTTCCTTCTCCACCTTAGACTTTTTTTCTTTCTTCACTAGGGCTATTCTTATTTCATAAGCTAGCAATATGCTATGTAAGTCATTTAAGGGCAACTTATCCAAATCTTTATCTTCTATAGAAGAGACTTTAGCATTGTAAAATTCTGGAGGTTTTGAGTATTTTTCTTACCACAGTGGCATCATGGATCTCCTATCCATAGCCTCTGATGGAACACATAATTTTATTGACTTTTATGAAGAATGCATCCACAGTCTCATCATTCTACATCTTTATGTCTTCAAATCTACTTCTCCAAATCTGTAGCTTGGCTTCCTCCATAACCTTGTCTCTTTCATAGATGTTCTTCAATTTGTTCTAGATTTTTTTGGCTGTGTTGCACCCCATCACCTTGGTGAATTCTTTATCTAACAGGGAAGCGTATAAGGCATTTCTTGCCTTTCCATTACACTTTAAGTTCTTCTTATTAGTCAGTGTCATAAGATCACCTTCAACAATAGGGATAAAGCCATTAACAGCAGACTCAAACACATAAAGACTAAGGGATATCAGATATAGAAGCATCCTATTCTTTTATAACTAATAATTCTATCCATTAAACATAAGGATGCCCTTGCTATTAATACTTTTCATGCTATCCATTATTTCAAGCAACAGTAGAGATAGAAACTCACACAACAATGCATAACCTTAATTCAAAGCAAAAAAATTGAATCAATAAAGGAACTGGCTTTGATACCACTTGATGAGAATTAGTTTAAGTCAACAATCAACATTGACTCCTTAATACCAGGGTTGACTAGTCATCACCAATTTTTCCCAATGACTTTACTACATCTCAATGACATTCTTAACATCAAATCAACACATATAACCATATGAAATGGTGTTGACAACAAATCCAATACTAGTGATCAAAGATGAGCTCAACAAAGGGATTTTCTAACGGTTTTTAGCCAGATATAATTTGGCTAGAGATTTTTTCCTAAAGGTTACAAGCCAAATGGAGAACCTAAGGAGATAATCAAAGAGAAATACAAAAGGGATTTCTAAGGAATTCTAGCTAGATATCTGCCTTCCTTATACATGCTCCCTTTTATAGAGGTTTATGGAGGTTTCTTGAGTGGGAGTCGTTATGGCTATTTTGTCTTCTTTTGATATAGTGGCAGATAAGTAGAATCCACTTTATCAAAAATAAGTTTTTTAAGTTGATGGAGAATCTGTTTTCCACCTAAAGCAATTTTATCTTTTTGTGATGATGGTCTTTTAGAGGGAATTTGCTTTTCCACCAAAAGATATTTTGTCTTTTTGTGATGATTTCCTTTGGTAGGAATCTATTTTTCCATCGAAACGAGTTTTGTCTTTTAGTCAACTGGAACTTTTTGAGTTTTGAGATGGGCTTGGGCCCTTTGTTTTTTTTTATAAGCTAGGCCTTTTTAGGTTTTAAGATGGGCTTACACCCTTTTGTAGGTTTTAATTCAAAGTTTTATGGACATTGGGTTTTATATGACCCTTTTTAAGTGGTTTGGATCAGCTAGGCCTTTTTGGGTTTTATGGGATTTTAGAAGAGTCTTTCTTACACTATATTAGTTTAAGTTTTGATTTTGTAGGGTTTTGAAGTGGACTAGGCATTAGATTTTTTTCCCTTAAAAAAGATTTAATGGTCTTAGTTTTAAAAAGGGTGGATGTTTAGATATATATATATATATATATATATATATATTATTCTCATAATAAAGGAAATATAGAGTTTATTCGTAAATAATATTGTCTACACTTTTATCTCCCATTACAGTTTCAAGGTTGTAATAGTATTCATATTCTAATTGAGGATCTTTTTTCCATGGATCAAATCCTTCTAGGTACACATGGTCTAAGATTCCTTTTACTAATGCCTTTGATTGTCCTTTTTTTTTTTTTTTTAAGTTTGCTATGCTCTATGTGAAATGGTAGATGGATGTAGGAGACAACAATTTTTACAAAAAAAGCTTTAAATGTTGTCCTAGGTATAATGATTGTATTTCAAAAAACCATTTTGGTAATACTACCGATTATTGATGTAGGCTCTGGAGATCTTAATTTACTTGGATAATACGATAGTTGCTTCCCAAGGTTGATTAGATTTGTCTAAAATCCACTCCCTATGTCTGATGTAGAAATGATTTTAGACTAGGATAAAAGTGCCTAACCATTTTTAAAAGAGTTGATTCAACATTGACAAGTACTTTAGTGTCTACTCTTTGGCTCATCAGGTTTAGTGCTATAATTACCAATTTTCTCCCAAACATTTCAACATGCTAGATTTTAAGGAAAAGAATTTCATATAGAAATCCATAATCCAATAATGTCTATCTAAAGATTGTTGGCGTTAGCTACATGGACTTGGTTCTTCCCATATCCATATGTGCCTTTTGGATGCTAAAAAGAAGTTAACAGGCATAGCAACCTTAATTATAACCAATCTTACACGTTTTTGTTTATACCTTTGAAGTGTTGTAAAGATGATGTATGGATACCACTACTCTCAATAGAGAGATTTTATGAGTTATGATGCTTTTAAGAAATTACTATATCTCTTGGATCTTATTGTCAAATTGTTGATACTGAAGATAGTAAATTATGTCTTGGATCTTTTGTGAGAATTTTTTAAGGTATATTTTTCTGAAGAAAAAAAAAAACATCATTAGGATGGTGCTTTAGAAGGAATCACAAAATTTTAGACTTGGAGTGGCCAAGTCTTTTACTAACCTTTTATGTGGTGGAAATGTAATACCTAGCTGGAACTTACTCACCTTTCCTTTTCCTTTTTTAGACTTATGTAGCGGAAATGTTATGGATTGTTGACTGCTTTATACATCATATAATCTCTTCTAGAGATTTTTTTATTTCTATACTACGGACCTATAATGTCTACTCAACAATTTTTAATTTTTCCATTATTTTTCTAAAATGTTGCATAAAGGTTGTACAATGATTGTAGAAATATAAATCCTATAAAAGATGTTTTGAAGAAAGATGTTCAATAATGTCATTACAAACCTTGATCTTTTTTTAGTTTGGTGACTGTAGATTTTTAACTATATCAATGAGTGTCTTATCATATTGATCAAGATTTCATAGAGGCCAAAGATGGAATTTTTGTTTATGTCCTCTTGGTAGGATTGGTAGGGTGATGTTTTCGAACTATGTGTAAGACATCCAATTAAGATTTACTAGTGATCTATCCATCTAAAAAATGAAAAGTTAGCTAAATGTAAGTTAGTAAATAAAGATGTCAAATGTAAACTAAAATATCTTATTTTGATGTGCTAATGTCTTTATGTATTTGGGTTAGGGTCTATGTCCATATCAATATCCATGAATGTGGATTCTTCAAGCTTTGATATGGGAGAAAGATTTATAAGAAGACAAATTAATAAATAAATAAAATGTATACAAGTGTAATAATTTAGTTTAATATAAGGAATCGCTTCAAAAAGGCTTCTTTAATGTTTTCATGGAAATTAGTTAGTTGAGAAGGAAACATGGTATGCAACTCATCAATTACATTTTGTTTTTTAACTTGATTTAAAAAATCAATACTAGAAATAGACTCTACAAATTTTTCAATAGACATTATAAACAAAGATATTATATTATACAAATACATAGTAATGATAAAAGATAAAGGCAAATTATCAAGACAAAAATAGATTATGCCTTTTATCTTGATGACCAAAGAGATCTGGCTTTCTATTCTTAGTTTTTTAAAAACTAAAACATAAGGTACAACATAACAGAAGAAGATAGAAAGACATAATTCTCAAAGGTAAAAGAAGAAGAACAAGAAGTCAATCTACAAAAGATTGAGTTCATTTTTTTAAAGGTTAGAAATAGTGATATATTGCTTCTTACAATCCAAGAAGGAAAGTAAGGAACACAAATGTCTTCAATACATGGCTAAAATCCTAAGCCCTTCAAGGCCTTCAAAGAGAACACTTGGAAATAATAAAACAATGTTTAAAACCTTAAGAAAATCTAAATTGACAAAAAAGATGGAGAATAAATACCTAATACAACTCACTCCTTAGCCTTAGGCTCTAATGCTAGTGAGATGTCAGACCACGACACGCATAGAGAGAACACAAAAACACGAGACAGTGAGTAAGTGAAAGAACTTAGAGAAAAAGAAGGCAAGCATAGATATTGAAGAAAGAAATATTATTAAACTAATGAAGGATGTTTTACATGGGAAGTTTACATAAAGAAAAGGAGAGAACTTAGAGGAACAAAGAAAGAGATTCACTTGGTTTTGAAAATCTTCTAAAAGGTTTGGAAAAGGATTTTTCTTAGATTTTAAAGATCCAGAAGACTTAGGAAACCCTAAATTGAATTATTGATAAAACATACTTGCCTTAAAATAAGATTGCTTGAGCCATTTGAGGTGTTTTTAAAGCTTCAAATCTTGACAGATTCTAAATCCTTCCTTTTGCATATGACTTACTAATTGTCTATAAGTCAGTATGTTATATGGATACGATTTTTATAGGCATTTTTTAGAGTATTTCTTATTATTTTGCCTCCGGGAGAGATTAGGTGATGTAGATAGTAGTCAGTAATTCATAACGTTCCCACTATATAAGTCTGACAAAAGAAATGAAAGATAAGCAAATTCCAAAGAAGCATCACATTTCCACCACATAAAAGGCTGGCAAAAGACATGGCCACTCCAAGTCTAAAATTTTACAAATTATTTTATTAGATATGATATATCAAATGATGATGATAAAGCTAGAGCAATATATTATAGGATTTTAATGTAATGTTCGGATGAAAGACATAAAAAGCAATGCAATGATAGTACTTTGTGTGATATAGTTAAGCATATAGTTGAAAGCAAAAAGAGGAAGATTGACTGTTATATGGAGCACCATAGAAGCATTGATATTGAAGCAATAAAAGTGAGGAATTATGATCAAAGAAAATAGTGATGAAATAGAGATACTTGTAAAGCAAGAAAAGGCAGATAGAGACAGAGCTATAATGTCCAATATTGATAAAAGACTATTAAAGGAAGTGAAGTCATGAAGTTCTCAACTTCTCCCTAGAATCTACTAGTTTGTGATATTAAGAAAGGGGGTAAATCAGTGTCACCATAATTCGTAATTCGCAGGTAAGTGAACAACTTTAACATCTTCTTAAAAGCGAACTCTTTCTCAGACTTGACTAAGGTAGATCTATTGCTACCTACTAATCATAATAGTCCCCAAAGTCACCTTTCAAACACCTTGCCTAATAGACAATTCGAATGTTCTTGTTTAGGTCTTCGTTAAGTTATGGGTTGGCTAATACTTTAGTTGTGTTCACAACTCAATTCAAAACACAGAACATAAAGCAAATTAAGGACATACAAGATTTACGTGGTTCTGTCAATGTGACGTACATCTACGGTGGTAAGGACTCTCCCTTACCTAAACTATCCATTATACTTGAGAATTTTAGTTACAATGGATGCTTTAATTCTCTGCTCCTTTTAATATTGCAATTACTAAGTAAGTATAATACAAAGAGTGTCACTTGTTGTGTCTACCCTTCTTCTAGCTTGTCTTGCCTTTGTTGAATTAAAAGGTTGCTCCACTACCACTTAGAAGTTCACCACAATGCTCTTTAACCTCTCTTGAAGAAATCGAAAAATACGTTGAGTTCTTTTAATGCTTCGCCAAATTTCTTCTCTACGTTGTTTCACATAACTCCTGCTTTCACCATCTCATGGTCTCACTTATCTCCTTGTCTCATGGCTCGTCTAGCATTTCTGTTCTCACGCCAACACACGCTTTGGTCTCACGCCTTCTTCTAGTCACTGTTCATCGGCCATCCACTCTTCATCCTGTCGTCCAGCTCCTTTTCTCTCTCTCAACCTTTGTTCTTCATTCAGCCCCCAAATCTCATTTTCGGCTGTCCTAGTTTTCCATCAATTGTCTACTCTATTTTGCCGTCGACCCGTTTCTCTCTCTTGCCGTGTCATGCTTTCTCTCTCATCATCCAGCTGTGTTGACCCATATCTCTTTGTTTCATAATCTCACTCTTTGTTTGTCTCTCTCTCTCGATTCTGTCGACCTTCTATTTTTGGCCATTAAGTTTCTCTCTCCTTCCACCGGTCTGCTCTAATTTGGCCATATATGATTTTTCTCTCTTTCAACGGTTTTACCGTTTTGCTCTTCCAGTCTTCCATCTGGTCACCAGCCCCTTCAGCCATCTCGTCTTTTCTCTATTTTTGCCGACCTCTCTTTGTTTTCAACCACCGGTTTGTTTTCTCTCATATCTCCTAGGATGGCTACTGTTCACTTGACAACTGCCCTATTGTGCTCTCTTATGTTCCTTTATATACTCCTCCATAAAAATATAATAGGGCAAATTTACTGTCTTGCCCTTCCATGCGGCTTTTACGTTCTTACCACTCCACGTGGCTTTTACCTTCTCGCCTTTCCACGTGGCTTTACTTTGTTGCACACTTAAACCTAGTTGACAACAATTACAACCTATACAAAGTTATGGGAATAACAATCTCTCCCTTTGTAATTGTTGGCAACACTCATAACAAAAGCCACTATGCAGCAGTTTCAACCTTCCCTAAATATGCATTCCACCTTTCTTAATAGCTCCCCCTACACTGTTGCTTCTCTTCCCTTTGCCAACCAATTACAAATCTAAAAAACTCGCAAAAAAGAAATGGAGGATTCACCTGATTTTCAAGCTTGAGGAGGCATTCGTACAGATAAACTCATTTTGTGCATTTCAAGCAGCTCTATTGAAGTTCTTGACTTCTCTCTAGGATCTACTAGTTTGTGATACTGAGAGGGGGGTGAATCAGTATCACCACAATTCGCAATTCGCAAGTAAGTGAACAACTTCAACCTTTTCTTAAAAGAAAACTCTTTCTCAGACTCGACTAAGGTAGATCTATTGCTACCTACTAATCACAATAGTCCCTAAAGTCACCTTTCAGGCACCTTGCTTAATAAACAATTCGGATGTTCTTGTTTAGGTCTTCGTTAGGTAATGGGTTGGCTAATACTTTAGCTGTGTTAACAACTCAATTTAAAACACAGAACGTGAAGCAAATGAAGGACTTTAGGTTTTGTCAACATGACGTACATCCACGATGATAGGGACTCTCCTTTACCGAGACTATCCATTATATTTGAAAATTCCAGTTGCAATGGATGTCTTAATCCTTTACTCCTTTTACTATTGCAATTACTAAGTAAGTACAATACAAAGAGTGTCATTTACTATTTCTACCCTTCTTCTATCTCGTCTTGCCTTTGTTGAATTGAAAGGCTACTCCACTACCACTTAGAAGTTCACCGCAATGCTCTCTAACCTCTCTTGAAGAAATTTGGAAATACGTTGAGTTATTTCAGATACTTCGTCGAATTTCTTCTCTATATTGCTTCACACAACTCTTTCTTTCACCGTCTCACTGTCTCTCCTATCTTCTTGTCTTACGGCTTTACTATTTCACTACCTACCCTCACCTACCCATTTCACACCTCCTTTAGCCGTTTCAGATTTTCTCCCTTTACTGCCAATCACTATTCATCAGTCGTTGGGTTTCTCTCTCCTTCCTTCGGGGGTGAGTTTCTCTTCGTCCATTTCACGGTTCTCTCCTTGTCGTGTCATTGATTTCTCTTACATTGTCACAGATCTGCTGTCTGCTCTTCCAGTGTTGTCTCTCTCTTACCGTCCAGCCGTTCACTCTTCTTTGGCTATTCACCTCTGTTCTAATGTCGGGTTTCTTTTTCTCTCCTTCCCATCGACTCCTCTAGTCTGGCCATTGAGTTTCTCTTTCTTCCAACGGCTGTGTTTTTCTCTCTCTTGTGTTTTGGTCGACGATCTCTCTCTTCGTTCAACCTAACTGTCGACTGTCTCTCCCTCTCGACAATTATTCTTCGTTCAGCCGCCCAATTTTTTCACTCGATGCTACTATTCACGTCAACTATTGTGCGGCTACGATTTCTATTTTGTCGTCCCCTGTCGTTCTCTTGTCATTGGTGTGCTTTGGCCGTGTGTTGCGATTTCTATTTTGTTCTCTTGTCGTCCCCTGTCCCCTGCTACGATTTCTATTGTCTCTCTCTACGTTCTTGCCCCTCTATGTGGCTTTTACCTTCTTACCCTTCCATGTGGCTTTACTTTCTTGCACTAGTTGACAACAATTACAACCCATACAAGGCTATAGGAACAATAATCTCCTCCTTTTTAATTGTTGGCAACACTTATAATAAAAGCCACTATGTAGCAGTTTCAACACCCCCTAAATATGCGCTCCCCCTTTCTTAACAACTCTCCCTGCACTGTTGCTTCTCTCCCCCTTTGCCAACCAATTACAAATTTGAAAAACTTGCAAAGTAGAGATAAAGGATTCACCTAATTTTCAAGCTTGAGGAGGCATTTGCATAAACAGACTCATTCTGTGCTTTTTAAACAACTCTATGGATAGAGATTTAATTAGATCTTATATAGCCTCTTCAATAGATTTAGGTTCAACTTGTAAGAGTAAAGTCATAGCTCCCACAATTCTTCTTCTTGTTGTAGCTTCTGCTAATAGGTCAGCTATGATCTAATTTTCTTGATGAGCGTTGGTCCATATTTTCTTTGGCTTTCTTTCTTGTATAGTCTTAGTTCCAAAAGGATCTCTTTTTTCATCAATCTCATACAAATTTTCAACTGTTCTCTTCCTGACTGCAACAGTATTTCCATCTTTACTTTTTACTTGGCAACCTATATTTGTGAATATTAACTTATGGTCTTCATTGCATAGTTTGCTGACAGATGCTAGATTATATCTGAGTCCGTCAATGTGTAAAACATCTTTTAGCTTTCCTCTTCCAATATAACCCCTGACCATTGATGTTGAGTGAATCATCATTTATAAACTTGACTCTACCTTCTCTTGACTTGTTTAGCTTTGATAATTTACTCTTGTCTCCCATCATATGCGAAGTGCATCCACTATCAAGGATCTACTACTTATCCTTGCAATTAGCCTTTAGTGCAATTTCAGCTATATTAGCCACCTCTCTTTTTGCTCTATATTCCTTTTTTTGAACTGGCTAGAAGATAGCTTTCTCCTTTTTCTCAACTTTGACTACACCGCTTGTTTTCACTGTTCCATTGAGTGCCTTCTTTTGCTTAGGGAGAAGTGTCATTCATTTCTTGGCATTATGGCCATCCTACTTGCACCTTTTACACTATTCCAAGTTTGCCAATACAGCGAACTACTTCTTTGAAACCATTAGTTTGGGCTTCCACCAACACTCCTTGTTAGTGTGTCCTTGCCTTTTACAGTATGTGCATGAACTCACGACAAGTGTTCTCCTCTGAGTTTTGAATTGTCTCCCCTTGTATGCAGCGTCATATCTTTTCAAGTTGGAGACATATACTGGCCTTTGCCACCAGTAGTTACTTGCCTTATGACCCTAAACTCTATAATGAAAGACATGACCTTGAAACTGCCACTTCTTGGGTCTACTCACAACTTGTCTTCTTCTGTTCATCATTTGCTGTGTAGGCAAAGTAGCTGGCTTCTTTGCTTGTGTGACTTTCATTTCAATCACCTTATTCTCCTTCTTCTGTTCAGTCGTAGCCCTCTATTGGACTTTCTTTTCTTCCTTCTTGTTTGCCACCCTAGGTTGCTTCTTCAGATCTTCTTTATTCTCAGCTATCTTCTTTTGAATCACAACCTTCTCTTTCAACTTATGTGGCACATTCTTATTTTCTGTAGCAAATACACCCTTAGATTGTTGTAGTTTCTCTACATTCTTCTCTCCTTTTGCATGACTTGTTTCTCTTATCATTTCAAACTTCTGCAAGTTCTCTTTGCTACTTTTGAGTTGTTGCTAAAGTCTCAACAACTCTTTCTACATTTCTTCAATTTTTGAAGCCCTTGAGCCAAGCTCTACTGTAAGGTCTTCATATACTTTGATCTATTCTTCAAATCTTTTCTTCAAGTCAATATGTTCAGCCCTTATTTCATCCTTTTAACTTTTAGCTTCCTCAGACTTTGCTTCAACTTGTTTTATGTAAGCCTCCAACCTTTTTATGGTTCTGTCCCTTCTAATTATCTCCTTAGAAGTTGCTTCCAACTCAGCTTCAAGATCTAGTTCTTCTTCATCAATCTCCTCTTCCTCTTCAGAGATTGAACTACCACCTTGAGCTAATGCCATAAAGGCATGCTCATCTAATGAGTCTTCATCTTCCTCCTCTTCAATGGTATGGTCGTCCCTTGTTCTGTCATTCTCTTGCCATTGGTGTGCTTTGGCCGTGTGTTGTAGTTTTTTTGTTTTCTCTAGTTGGTCGTCCATACATTTGTGTGTTTTGCCATGTATTCAATCGTGTTGGTCCTTTTTCTAGTTTTGTCTTCCAAGGTCTTTATATACTCTCTTCTATGAAACCTTAATAGGGATTACTTGCAGTGAATTTACTGTCTTGCCCTTCCATGTGGCTTTTACGTTCTTGTCCCTCTATGTGGCTTTTACCTTCTTGCCCTTCCATGTGGCTTTGCTTTCTTACATTAGTTGATGACAATTACAACTCATACAAGGCTGTGGAAACAATATCTATGGACAAAGATTTAGTTAGATCTTGTGTAGCCTCTTCAATAAATTTAGGTCTAACTTGTGAGAGTAAAGAAGTAGCTCCCATAATTCTTCTTCTTGTTGCAACTCCTACTGATGGGTCACCTATGATCTAATTTTCTTCATGAGCACCAGTCCACGTTTTCTTTAGCTTTCTTTCTTGCACAGTCTTAGTTACAAAAGGATCTCTTCCAATGTTTACTGACCCCTGACTATTGATGTTGAGTGAATCATCATTGTCAAACTTGACTCTATCTTCTCTTGACTTGTTTAGCTTTGACAATTTACTCTTGTCTCCCGTAATGTGTGAAGTATATCCACTGTCAAGGATCCACTACTTATCTTTGTAGTCAACTTTGAGTGTAATTTCAGCTATATTAGCCACCTCCCTTTTAGCTTTATATTCCTTTTTTTGAACTGGTTGGAAGATAGCTTTCCCCTTTTTCTTAGCTTTGATTGCACTGTTTGTTTTCACTGTGCCATTGAGTGCTTTCTCTTGCTCAGGGAGAAGTGTCATGCATCTTTTGGCATTATGGCCATCCTGCCCACACCTTTCACATTGTTCCAAGTATACCAATATAGCAAACCTGTTCTTTAAAACCATTGGTTTGGGCTTCCACCAACACTCTTTGTCAGTGTGTCCTTGCTTTTTACAGTATGTGCAAGAACTCATGACAGATGTTTTCCTTTGAAATTTCTATTGTCTCCCCCTGTATGTAGCATCATATCTTCTCGAATTGGAGACATATACTAGCCTTGTCCACCTGCAGTTACTCGCCTTATGACCCCAAACACCATAATAAAGGCAATTACCTTGAAATTGCCTCTTCTTAGGTTTGATCATAGCTTGTCTTCTTCTATTCATCACTTGTTGTGTAGGCAATGTAGCTGGCTTCTTTACTTGTGTGACTTTCATTTCAACCACCTTCTTCTTCTTCTTCTGTTCAGTCGTAGCCCTTTACAGGCTAACTTTCTTTTCTTCCTTCTTGTTTGCCACCTTAGGTTACTTTTTCAAATCCTTTTTATTCTCAGCTATCTTCTTCTGAGTCACAACCTTCTCTTTCGACTTTTGTGGCACATTTTTATTTTCTTTAGCCAATGCAGCCTTAGATTGTTGCACTTTTTCTCTATTCTTCTTTACTCTTGCAAAGCTTGTTTCTCCTATCACTTCAACCTTCTACAAGTTTCCTTCACTCATTTTGAGTTGTTGCTGAAGTCTCAGCAACTCTATCTCTATTTCTTCAATTGTTGAAATCCTTTAGCCAAGCTCTATTGTAAGATCTTCACATATTTTGATCTGTTCCTTAAATCTTCTCTTCAAGTCAATATGCTCAGCCCTTATTTCATCCTTTTGACTTTCAGCTTCCTCAGACTTTATTTTAACTTATTTTATATGGGCCTCCAAACTTTTTATGGTTCTACCCCTTCTGATTATCTCCTTTAAAGTTGCTTCTAACTCAGCTTCAAGATTTGGTTCTTCTTCATCAACCTCCTTTTCCTCTTCAGAGGTTAAACTACCACTTTGAGTTGATGCCATAAGGCACACTCATTTGATGAGTCTTCATCTTCCTCCTTATCAGCTTCTTTTATTTGACTCATATAACTCTTGAATGAGTCTCTCTTCTTCTTTTATGGGTTGGCAGTCTTTTTGTTGGACTTCTTTGATTTAAATGATGGTTTTCTCCATTTTGAATTCAGCTCATCATCACAATCCTCATCTTCATCATCAAGTTTCACTTTGTATTGAGAAGCAAAGTGTCCAGTCTACCCACAATGATAACATCTCAAGGATAACAGTCCTTTTCCCTTCTTAGGCCCCCTTTTAAACTTCCTTGTGAAGTATTCCAACACTTCACCTTCACTTTCTTCCTCCTCCTCATCATCATCATCCTCACTTGATGATTCTTCGTCTTCATTTATCTTCAAGTGCTTCACAGCTTTAAAAGCTGCCTCCTGTGATACCTTTGACATTAAGGACCTCTCAGTTGACTTTATTCTCACCTCATATGCAATGAGATTGCACTGGAGATCATGCAGAGACATAGAATTGAGATCTCTACTCTCTTCTATGACTACCACCTTTAAAGCAAACCTCTTAGGCAAAATTCTCATAATTTTCTTCATAATAGATGAGTCCTTCTTCTTTTTCCCATGACTTCTAAGGTTATTTATAGAATTAATAACCCTAGTGAAGAACTCTTGGACTATCTTATTTTTCTGCATTCTGAGACATTCATACCTTTCCTTGAACACTTGAAGCTTGGCCCTTTATTCTACCATCACCTTCATAGACCTTCTACAATCTGTCCCATATCTCCTTAGTAGATTTACAATCCATAACTTTAGCATACTCAGCATCTGTCAATGCTGAAATGATGACATTTGAGGCCTTCCCATTTATTTCAAACTGCCTTAACTCCTTTGGGGTTGGGTCTTTACTTTTTTCCGGAGCCATAAAACCCTCCTATATGGATTTCACTACGTTTATGCCCATGGTTGCAAATACCACTTGCATTCTCGCTCTCCACATATAATAATTGGTTCCGTTAAAGATTGGAACCTTCTTGCTGTAAGTGGTGCTTATGCTGGTACCGGCTTCCATTTCTCAGTATCCTGAACAAGTCAAACTTCTGTATCCCTTCAAACTAGTACACCAAGCTATTAAGCTTCAAACTGGTGAACTTGGCTCTAATACCAATTGAAGTTCCCCACTTCTCCCTAAAATCTACTAGTTTATGATACTAAGAAGGGGGTAAATCAGTATCACCACAATTCGCAATTCACAAGTAAGTGAATAACTTCAACCTCTTCTTAAAAGGGAACTCTTCTCAAACTCAACTAAGGTAGATTTATTGCTACCTACTAATCACAATAGTCCCCAAAGTCAACTTTCAAACACTTTGCTTAATAAATAATTCATATGTTCTAATTTAGGTTTTTGTTAAGTTATGGGTTGCCTAATACTTTAGCTGCATTCACAACTTAATTCAAAACATAGTACGTAAAGAAAATTAAGGACACACGAGATTTATGTGGTTCTGTCAATGTGACGTACATCCACGGTGGTAGGGACTCTCCCTTACTAAGACTATCCACTATACTTGAGAATTCTAGTTACAATGGATGTCTTAATTCTCTACTCCTTTCAATACTACAATTACTAAGCAAGTACAATACAAAGATTGTGACTTACTGTGTCTACTCTTCTTCTAACTTGTCTTGCCTCTGTTGAATTGAAAGGCTGCTCCACTGCCGCTTAGAAGTTCACCGCAATGCTCTCTAACCTCTCTTAAAGAAATTTAGAAATAGGTTGAGTTCTTTTAATGCTTCGCCAAATTTCTTCTTTATGTTGTTTCACACAACTCTTGCATTCACCATCTCACGGTCTCACCCATCTCCTTGTCTCGCAACTCGTCTCGCATTTCTGGTCTCACTCCGATGCATGTTCTAGTCTCATGCCTTCTTTTGGTCACTGTTCATCGACCGTCCACTCTTTGTTTTGCTGTCCAGCTCCTTTTTTCTCTCTCTCTTAACCTTTGTTCTTCATTCAGCCCCCAAATCTGATTTTCGGTCATCCCGATTTCCCGTCGATCATCCATTCTGTTTTGCCTTCGACTCGTTTCTCTATCTTGCCATCGACCCTTTTCTCTCTCTTACCATGTCGTGCTTTCTCTCTCACTGTCCAGCCGTGTCGACCCATTTCTCTTTCTTTCACGATCTCACTCTTCATCTGTCTCTCTCTCTCGATTCTGTCAACCTTCTATTTTTGGTCGTCGGGTTTCTCTCTCCTTCCGTCGGTCTACTCCGATTTGGCTATGTATGATTTTTCTCTCTCTTCCAATGGCTTTGCCATTTTGTTCTTCTGGTCTTCCGTCCGGTCATCTAACCCTCTTTAGTCTCTTTTTTCTATTTTTGCCGACCTCTCCTCTTTTCCAACCACAGGTTCGTTTTCTCTTCTATCTCCAACGATGGTTACTGTTCACTCAACGGCTGCCCTACTGTACTCTCTCATATTCCTTTATATACTCCTCCCTAAAAACCTAATAGAGCAAATTTATTGTTTTGTCCTTCCATGTGACCTTTACCTTCTTACCCTTCCATATGGCTTTATTTTCTTGCATGCTTAAACCTAGTTGACAACAATTATAACCTATATAAGGCTGTGAAAACAACAAGTCATTACAACAAAATCTAATATAGGTGTACAAGACATTGTAAGATCTAATTTTAGTGGGAATAAGTTTGGTAATAATGAAAATGGTGGCAATGAGGATGAAAATGAGAGCATGAGGACTATAAAAACTAAAAAAGATAGATTTAAGTCTTATTTAAATGTCTCTATTAGAGTAACTCAAAGAAACAAGGGTAAAAGGCTATTATTTACTAGTAATGGGGAAGACGATGAAGATGACATTGAAAATTCAATAGTAGTTAAATAATAGTATTGTAAGAGTAAGGTTAAAGTGCATTTTGTCATGTTTGAGGAAATTAGATACTATTGCTCTTTTTGGCACTAGTACAAATCTAAACTATATTAAACAAAGTATAGTACCAAAAAGATTTAAAGAAAAAAAATGAAAAATTGTTTGTTGCCAACAATTCCAAAATGATAATTTTAACAAAACTACTGCTTTCATTGAAAATCAAAATTTCAAAATTATGAAAAAGTGATTACTAAGGATCAACAATTATTAATTAACATTATTAAGTATATTATTGACCATTCCTTGCAAAAAGAATACCTTAAAAAAACTTCTAAAACCTTTGAAAATCAACCTAAAACATTTGACTATCCAAATCTTAGTAAGGTTTGTCAATTTAAGGAATAAAAAGGTATAAAATGTGACTAAGAAGAAAAATAAAAGAAAAAATTGATACAAAGTGCAATCAAGAAGAAAAACTCAAATTTAAATGAATAAACTTGATTTAAAGCCTATTGCTCTAATTCTAAGATAATGTAAACCCTAAAATGTACAATAAGACTTACAAGCAAAATAAGAAATTTAAACCTTAAGAAAGTTAAATTAGGTTTAACAAGAGTAAAAAAAAAAAACAAAAACCTTGATCCAATGTTTATTAAGAAAACACGAACCAAAGTTATAAATCAAAATTATAGCACTATAAGAATAATCTTGATAGTTCCAAAACTTTTAAAAGAACCAAAGAGAAAAGTCTTTCAAATTTATTAAAAATCAATTAGCTAGCTTACAAAAGAGAGTTACATACCTATATATAGAGTTAAAAAAAATACTGAATCCAAAAAAGAATAAGATACAACAAACTTACCTACCAAACAACTAACTAAAGGATTGGATGAATTAAACTTAAATTAAGAAATTATTCAATCCATTACAATTATAAAATGACTATTAATACACATGACCCCCCAAAGAAACAAGTTATACAATTATGTCTTGAATTTAACCCAAACTCTTTAAATATGTTGTCTTTGAATTTATATGTAGTGTATTAAATCTTGATGTTTTCTAGGTCTTGATCCTTTTGTTATGTTGTTTTTAATCCAAATAACTTCAATAAATCCATTTAAAACTTCTCGCATTTTTTAGTTTTAGCTTATATTATTGTGCCTCTATATGTGCATAATAAATCATTATACATGTTAAATTGATTCCTATCAAAATCCTTTTTGGTTTTTGATAGAGGTAGCTATCTATATTGCTATACAAAGGAAAAATGCTAAGTATAATGCCTTTTTAGGATGCTTAAGATGGTTGGTATAGATGGTGTACATGGTATAATTAAGATGTTATTAATCATGGAACAATGTTACTTTTGTTTATGAATGAATGATGTGAAATTATATCATGAAAAAGTTTTTACTTTTTATTCTTAAACTAGTAAATAAAACTAATGTTACCAACTTAAATATAAACTAAAATGTATGTTATTGTCCTAATTGTAAACCTTTGTAATAATTATTGAACTAATTTTGAACTTTAAAATAAAAAAAAAGAAAAAAGTAGAAAACAAGGCAAGAGAAAAAGAGGTAAGAGTTTTAGTGAGTGCCATGCAAGAGAGAGAATGTTATCTTATATTGCATTTTTTTTTTTCACTCAACTTAATGCTACTAGTCACGTTAGACACAATGTGGATGCCGCATCATGATTTAATAATGATTTTTGAAAGTCTAACATTCTTGATCCATTAATAGACATTTTGTAACAATTTTTCTCTTAAATAAACAATTTTCAAGTTACTAGCCTATATGTGAGCAATTGAAAAATTAATAACCCAAACATAAATTATCCCTACATATCACCATAGCCTTCCTATCTTAACTACAACATCCATCATCAAGCTTACCAAAATTTACTTTAATTGATGTTCTTTGTTATCTCAAACCTTACAAAAATCATATTTATAACATCCAATGAGGGTATATAAGGTAAGGTAGGGAATATTTCTTAAAGGAAAACCATTTGTAAAGTAAGAGGAAAATTCTTGGAGGGAAGAAAAATTGGATGTAGTCATGTCTTGGTCATCTATTTGAGAATACACAAAAATGGTTTTCCTATATCAATAAAGGCATAAGAGAGAAAAAGTTTAATTGGTGTATTAAGCTTGCCCATTGAAAAATAATTTGTTTGCTAAATTTAAAGTTTGACACCTAAAAACACAAGATGCACAATAAGATGGTATAATATGCAAATAAAAATGTCCAAATAAGCACATGTATATAATACCACGTATAATAAGATGAGAAATGAACATTTTTGGATGTTTATTGTATATTTGGTTGTACTTATTGCATAATTAATATGCCTTGTTTTATATCAAGTGTCTTTATGGATTATGGATTTACATAACATGAAATGAATAGTATACATAGAAATTTTGCTTTTGTTTGATCAAGGAACATAATGCCAACACTACCTTGCATTTTTTAATTGCGCTAATGGATAGGTTGTTAACTATTTGACTTAGATAAGCAGTGTAGCATGAGCATTTAGGTACATCACTTTCATTGCAATAATTTATAAACAACATCCAAAAAAGGAATATAATATTAATTAATTAATTAAAAAGTCAATTTTGTATGTGGCCAAAAAGTAAACTTAATTTAACAATTATAGTAGGTGAATAAATCATAAAATAAGGTTTTATGTTAAGTATAGGCATAAAAATCATTTGATGCATACAAAAGTGATACTATTGCAAGTAGTGAACTTTGGGTTGTACAAAGTTATAAATGGTCTTTAAAAATGTATATCAAATACAAATACTAAATGTGTTTTAATATATGGTTGTTGAGAGAGTAATTAAATTTGAAATTTATACTTAATTTCTATGGGTGTCTTAAAAGAAAAGAATTTAGTAAGATAATTTTATCCCCAACAAGTCAATTGTCATTTATTTCATATAAGATGATTACAAATGCATGTTCTTCCTTAGTTGTTGCATAAAGTTAAAATTGGTTTTCCAAGGCCTAATATATAATTAGAGATATTTTTATCTCATTTATATTAAAAATAAGTGACTCAAATACTAAACAATATGTATTTATCTATAAATAGTGGTTGGCTTAAAATTCAAGGATAACAAACACAATCACATTGGAAGTTATCATCGATGCTACATGGTTGGCCTTTTGTTGCATAAAGTTTTTAATAATTTCCAAAAATGATAATATAAGATGAGCCATGAAACTTATGCATATTCAAGGTTGCTAGGTGAAGTATTAATTCAAAAGATTTCTCTTAATAGTTTGCACTCAAAAATCTTCTTGTTATGCTCACCATTAGAAATCCAACAAGCCTTTGATTTTTGGAATCACAATATATCTCTTTGTTTAAGGACATCAACTATCATAATCATTTTTGCTTTAAGCCAACTAGCCCCCTAGAGAAGTAAAACAACATTGTTGTCTAACCCCCTTATATGCAATTTAGGAGCCTTCACTTTCTTAAGCAAATATTTCCAAAAACCTCTTTTTTATGAGTGGCTAGGATGTGTAAATTCCTTTTAGGCTTGCAATAAAGGGGATTTGGTACTCTAAACCTTTTCTTGAAATTTATCATGAAGCAACTGGGCCCTCTAAAATCGAAAGTGCTACTTGGTATTACCAACCCCTTGTATTCCAATGAAACTTACTAACAACAGACAATGATTTGAATTCACTCCTAAAAGGTGGCATACAATTGCATCTGACTAATTTATTTGCCATTTAAAGAAAATTTTTATATTAAAGAATCCATATAACTTAACTATTGTTACATGTAGTTACTCCTTCATTCATTCGTTGCATAATATATTGAATTACATCTTAAACTAGATGTCCAACAAGAGCCATTATTTCTTAATTTCAAAATTCCACCACATATGTCAATATGTACAAAAACCTCAACATGATATGCAACAAATTCTACAAGAATAAACAACAGAGTAAAAAAAAAAAAAGGTTTTGACTACATATATAAGATTTTATTTAATATTAAATCTATATATTTGACATAAATGATAATAACAATGCACAAATATATTGAGCAATATTCTAAATTCCATTTAACAAATATCTAACTTCATCTCTTTGTTAAGTAGATGCTAGTTGTTAAAGATAAAAATAATATTAACGACTATAATTAAAGAATAAAAAAATTAAACGGTTATTAAAACATGTAAAAAAGTATATTTGACTATTAAGTTCAAAATTAGTTATTTGCCTTTTTTTATTTATCTAATAAAGGAGAAAAAAAGTGCATATTTTTATTTAAATTTTTTTAACTAAACATATCATTAAGTACAACAACCAAAACAAGATATCTAACAAATGGAAAAGGAATAAGCAATAAACTATATGAAAAGAGAAATTATTGTCTAATAATAAACATGGATTTAGAAATAATGAAAATTGTATCCCATGTCATTAACTCTATACTTAGACTAAGAGAAAATAAGAAAAAATAAAATTGATGAAAAGAAAGAGAGAGAAGAAAAATTATTTCTTCAAATATCAAAATTAGTGATTATCTAAAAAGACAAAGGACAATAATAATTCTAAATGTCAAATTTTTATGCCAAATAAATCACTATTTGTGACAACCATAAAAACATGTGTAACAAACATAAAAATAATAAGCAACAAAAGTTTGTAGAAAGAATGATTATAGGTCAATAATAAAAATAAAAAATATCTGAATGTGTTGCAAATTTAGGAAATTGTATTTTAACTAATAATATGATTGGATTTGGAGAAAATGAGGCAAAAGAAAATTAACAAAAAGAAAGAGATATGTTTAAGTAATTACAGCTAGAGATATGGGAAATGTTTGGCAATTGATTAAAGAATTTTGTATCTTTAAAATGCTTTTTGACTATAATGCACTCTATTGTTCCCTCAGCCATATATAAATTGTAATTGTTGTTAACTAGGTGTAAGTGTGCAAAAAAGTAAAGCCATATGGAAGAGCAAGAAGATAAAAGTCGCATGGAGGGACAATAACGTAAAAGTCACATGGAAGGACAAGTCAGTAAATTCGCCGCAAGTAAGCCCTATTAGGGTTTCATGAATTGTAAATCTGCCAAGGAGATCTGGGATAGATTGTAGAAAATCTATGAAGGTAATGGCAGAATGAAAGAGGCTAAGCTTCAAGTGTTCAAGGAGAGATATGAATCTCCTAGAATGCAGAAAAATGAGACAGTCCAAGAGTTCTTCACCAGGGTTATTGATGCTATAAACGACCTTAGAAGTCATGGGAAGAACAAGAAGGACTCCTTGATTGTGAAGAAAATTCTGAGAATTCTACTTGAGAGGTTTGCCTTAAAGGTAGCAGCCATAGAGGAGAGTAGAGATCTCAATTCTATGTCTTTACATGATCTCCATTGCAATCTCATTGCATATAAGATGAGAATAAAGTCAACTGAGAGCTCCTCAACGTCAAAGGTATCAAAGGAGACAACTTTCAGAGATATGAAGTACTTGAAGATAATAGAAAAGGAAGAATCATCCAGTGAGGATGATGATGATGATGAGGAAGAAAGTAAAGGTAAAGTATTGGCTTACTTCACAAGTAAATTCAAAAAGGGGTGTAATAAGGGAAAAGGACAGTTTTCCTTGATCGTTGTGGGCAGACTAAACACTTTGCTTCTCAATACCAAGTAAAACTTGATGATGAAGATGAGGATGGTGATGATGAGCAGAATTCAAGATGGAGAAGATCATCACTCAAATCAAAGAAGTTCAGCAAGAAGACTGTCAACCCACAAAAGAAGAAGAGAAGCTCATTCAAGAGTTGTGTGAGTTAGATAAAAGAAGCTGATACGGAGGAAGATGAAGACTCATCAAATAAGTATGCCTTTATGGCATCAACTCAAGGTGGTAGTTCAACCTCTGAAGAGGAAGAGGAGGTTGATGAAGAAGAACTAGATCTTGAAGCTAAGTTGGAAGCAGCTTCAAAGGAGATAATTAGAAAGGACAGAACCATAAGAAGGTTAGAGGCCCGTATAAAACAAGTTGAAGCAAAGTCTGAGGAAGCTGAAAGTTAAAAGGATAAAATAAGGGCTGAGCATATTGACTTGAAGAGAAGATTTGAGGAACATATCAAAATATGTGAAGATCTTACACTAGAGCTTGGCTCAAGGGCTTCAAAAATTGAAGAAATGGAGAAAGAGTTGCTGAGACTTCAACAACAATTCAAAAGTAGCAAAGAGAACTTGCAGAAACTTGAAATGATAAGAGAAACAAGTTCTGCAGAAGGAGAGGAGAATGTGGAGAAAGTGCAGCAATTTGAGGCTACATTGGCTAAAGAAATTAAGAATGTGCCACAGAAGTTAAAAGAGAAAGTTGTGACTCAGAAGAAGATAGTTAAGTATAAAGAAGATCTAAAGAAGCAACCTAGGGTGGCAAACAAAAAGGAAGAAAAGAAAGTCAACCAGTAAAGGGCTATGGCTGAACAGAAGAAGGACAAGAAGGTGGCTGAAATGAAAGTCACACAAGCAAAGAAGCCAACTACTTTGCCTACATAACAAGTGATGAACAGAAGAAGACAAGCTGTGATTAGACCCAAGAAGAGGCAATTTCAAGGTCATTGCCTTTATTGTGGTGTTTGGTGTCATAAGGCGAGAACTACTGGTGGAGAAGGCCAGTATATGTCTCCAACTTGAGAAGATACGATGCTGTATATAGGGGGAGACAATACAAAATTTAGAGGAGAACACCTGTCGTGAGTTCTTGCAAATACAGTAAAAGATAAGGACACATTGACAAGGAGTGTTGGTGGAAGCCCAAACCAATGGTTTCAAAGAACAAGTTTGCTGTATTGGTAGACTTGGAACAGTGTGAAAGGTGCAGGCAAGATGGCCATAATGTTAAGAGATGCATGATACTTCTCCCTGAGCAAGAGAAGGCACTCAATGGCACAGTAAAAATAAGTGATGCAATCAAAGCTGAGAAAAAGGAGAAATCTATCTTCCAGCCAGTTCAAAAGAAGGAATATAGATCAAAAAGGGATGTGGCTAATATAGCTGAAATTACACTAAAGGCTGATTGCAAGGATAAGCAGTGGATCCTCCTTGATAGTGGATACACTTCGCACATGATGGGAGACAAGAGTAAATTATCAAAGCTAAACAAATCAAGAGAAGGCAGAGTCAAATTTGGCAATAATGATTCATTCAACATTAGTAGTCAGGGGTTAGTAAATATTAGAAAAGGAAAGCTGAAAGATGTTCTGCACGTTGAAGGACTCAGATATAATCTAGCATCTATCAGCCAACTATGCAACAACGACCACAAAGTGATATTCACAATAACAGGTTGCCAAGTAAAGAGTAAAAAAGGTAACACTATTACAGTCAGGAAGAGAACAGCTAGAAACTTGTATGTGATTGATGAAGAAAAAGATCCTCTTACAACTAAGATTGTGCAAGAAAGAAAGCCAAAGAAAAAGTAGACTAGTGCTCATCAAGAAAATCAGATCATAGGTAATCCATCAGTAGAAGTTACAACAAGAAGAAGAATTGTGGGAGCTACTGCTTTTCTCTCACAAGTTAAACCTAAATCTGTTGAAGAGGCTACACAAGATCTAATTAAATCTCTATCCACAAAGCTATTTGAAAAGCACAGAATGAGTCTATCTATGCGAATGCCTTCTCATGCCTGAAAATTAGGTGAATCCTCCATCTCTACTATACGAGTTTTTCAAATTTTTAATTAGTTGGCAAAGGGGGAGAAAAGCAATAGTATAGGGGGGGAGCTGTTAAGAAAGGGGGGTACATATTTAAGGGGAGTTGAAACTACTGCATAGTAACTTTTGTTATAAGTGTTGCAAACAATTACAAAGGGGGAGTTGTTGTTCCCACAACCTTGTATAGGTTGTAATTGTTGTCAACTAGGTTTAAGTGTGCAAGAAAGTAAAGTCGTATGGAAGGGTAAGAAGGTAAAAGCCACATGGAAGGACAATAACGTAAAAGTTACATGAAAGGACAAGACAGTAAATTCACCGCAAGTAAGCCCTATTAGGGTTTCATTGAACAAAACAATGAACGGCCAAATTGAGCAAGTCAGAGAAAACCGTGTGACGACAAGAGAGTGAAAATCATGAGCAACGGCACACCACCGGCACACCAGTGGTTGGATGAAGAGAGAAAAAACTTAGCCAACAGATGAAGAGAGAGAAAACAAAGCCGACGGACGCAAAGAGAGAAAATGCTTAGAAAAGAGAGCAAAGCAGTCATCGGAGATAGGAGAGAAACGAACATAACGGCTAGACGGTCGACAAGGAGACAACACAGCACACGACAACCCTACACCATCAATAGAAAAGTGAGACAATCGAAACGGCTGGTGAAGGGGGGTGATGGCAAAACGATACGGAAGAGAGGGAGAACCGTCGGCAAAAACAAAACTGTCGAGAGAAAGAAAAAGAAGATGGCTGAAGGAGAGCTGAACGAAGCACAACCGTCAAGAGAGAGAGAAAAAGGGTAGACAGCCGAAAAAGTGAGCAGACCGGCAAAAATAGACAACCAACGCAAAAATAGTCAACGAGAAGGAGAGAGAAAACACGACCAAATAAGGGAAAAAGAGAGAAAATCTAGAACAACCAAAGAAGGGTAGACGAAGAGAGAGAAATCCGATGGTAAGAGAGAGATCCGACAGGACGATAAGAGAAATCCGACAATAAGAGAGAGAAATCTTGCTAGACAACAAGAGAGAGAGAGAAACAGATAGGTGAGCTGTGAGATAGTGAGATCGTGGGACAAGGAGACTGGTGAGACCATAAGACGGTGAAAGCAAGAATTGTGTGAGAAGGAATTCGGCGAAGCATTGAACTTAACATATTTCCAGACTTCTTCAAGAGAGGTTAGAGAGCATTGCGGTAGTGGAACAACCTTTCAATTCAATAGAGGCAAGACAAGTTAGAAGAAGGATAGACACAGTAAGTAACACTCTTTGTATTATACTTGCTTAGTAATTGTAATAGTGAAAGGAGCAGAGAATTAAAGACATCTATTATAACATGTATTCACAAGTATAGTGAATAGTCTCAGTAGAGGGAGAGTCCCTACCACCGTGGACGTACGTCACGTTGAAAAAACCACGTAAATCTCGTGTATCCTTAATTTGTTTTACGTTCTGTGTTTTGAATTGAGTTATGAATGTAGTTAAAGTATCAACCAACACATAACCTAACAAAGACCTAAACAAGAACATTCGTATTGTCTATTAGGCAAGGTGTCTGAAAGGTGACTTTGGGGACTATTGTAATTAGTAGATAGCAATAGATTTACCTTAGTCGAATCTGAGAAAAAGTTCGCTTTTAAGAAGAGGTTGAAGTTGTTCACTTACTTGTGAATTGTGAATTGTGGTGATACTGATTCACCCCCCTCTCAGTATCACAAACTAGTAGATCCTAGGGAGAAGTTGGGAACTTCACACTCTAACCTATCAACACAAATACATAATAAAATGACTGATGAACTTTTTAGTTGGACCACTTTTATAAGATTTATGACATCTCAATTTGACTAGTTAAATTAAATTTAATGAAGTGTTAAGCCCATCTTTGATGGCTAGTGTTGGATTTATTGTCAATACCATTTCACATGGTTATATGTATTAATGAGAGGTTATGAATGCCGTTGAGATGTAGTAAGGTCATTGGGAGAAACTGATGATGACAAGTCAACCCTAGCATTGAGAAGTTAATGTTGACCATTGACTTTAAATTTTATGAATCAAATCTAGTTGTTAATTGTAGTGCAACATGTGAAAATTAATGATGACCATTGATAATCATGTAGCCTTAATCCCAAGAATCTATAAATACCCTTAGACATCTTACAAGAAGGGGCTATGTTGCAAAAAATTGAGAGGTGAACAGCAAAAGAGAAGGTAGCCACCAAGTAAGGTCCAACTGATTAAAAAGGAGAGAAAGAGAGCAAGGGGCAACCAACCAAGAAGAAAGGAGCAACCACCAAAGAAAGAAGGCAACACAACTGGCCAAGGAGAGGAAGAAATAAAGCAAGGGGCAACCGGCCAAGGAGAGTGCAACAGCCACCAAGGAAAGAAGGTAAGGCAGCCAGCCAAAAAGAGAGCAACAGCATGTCCAAGAGGCTTCCCAACTGTCTTAAAGCTAGAAATTCAAGTGTAAAAGGGAAAAGGCAATTCTTTAGATCCAAAAGAAGGAATTATTTGAGCAAACTAGATAACAAGGATTTTGAAGAAGAAGTTAATGATGATTCTGATGATGAGGCTACAAGGGATATACAGATTGCTCAAGCAAATAATGATCAAGACTCTTCAAGTGATGAGGAATCAACAGAAAAGGATGAGGATGAGTTAATGTAGCAATTTGAGAAGGAATTGAGAGCTTGTTTGCACAAAAACAATAAGTTGGAAAAAGAGGTAAAATATCTCAAAAAGCTATATGAAAATTCTGCTATTGATGAATCTAATCTCTAAGTGAATAAAAAATAAAAAAGGAGTTTCAAGCAAAAGAAGAGAAATACTTGAAGAGGATTGAAGAGCTAATTGTACTTAAGGCAAAGTAAGGAAAGATACACGAGTATCTTAGCGCTAAGGTGATTGCACAAGAGCAAGAGGTGTTGATTTTACAAGTGAAGCTCCACAAGGTCGAGTTTGAGTTAAAAAAGCATGGAGAAAGCTTTATGCAAGCCATGGAAGTGAAAGGAAAGTCATCATTAGCAAATGCCAATAAGGAGAATACTACCAAAAAGTTGAATGAGTGTCTAAGCAATTAAAGACCTCATTCCATGAGGAAGAAAGGACTTGGCTACATTGAAAAACTGAGTGAGAAGGTAGAAGAAAAGAAGAAATTTGTGTTTATCCCTGAAAACAAGCATGACGTCATGATAGAGAAGTGAGACCAACCCAAGTTAAAATGGGTTAGGAAAGATGTGGTGCAAACTCTTATCCACAGGAGACAAATAGTCAAAGATGAAGAGAAAGTTGCCATACCAACTACTAAAGAAGACATGGACTTGGTAAAAGAATTAAATTCAAGTTCAAAGGATTTTACTGGAGCTGTGATAAGTATGAGCACAAGGCCAATGTGTGCTAGAGTAATGGGCCCATAATAAAGAGAAATGTGAGGCAAGAATCTAAAGGGAGACTCTATCAAGAAAGGAGGCAATCTCAAGTAGACAGAAGTCATATTCCATTGAGAAACAAGTTTGTTAGGATAGATCTATGGAAAATGTGAAAGGGTTGGACACACTACTAAGGATTGCTTGACATTGTTGCCCAGTTAAGAAGTGCAAAGAAAAACATGCCAACCATTTTTGCCTAGTCAAAGAGTAGAAAGGAGAATACCTACACATGCTCTCACATTCAGCCAAAGAAGAAAAAGAAGAAGAGAAATGTCTATGGTTGTGAAACTAGCCTTAAAAGCTTCTAAGAAAGAAAAACCATGGATCCTAGATAATGTCTACTTTTTACACATGATAGAAGACTCCAAGATGTTTAAGGGAGTAGCAAAATATGATGAAGGCTCCATTAGATTTGGCAATGATGATGTCTTAAAGATTTAAGGTATCAATATTGCTGAAATTAGTGCAAAAAAGCTAAAATCAAAGAAAGTGCTTTATGTTAAAGGGCTAAAACACAATCTTATCAGTGTTAGCCAATTATGTGAAGATGGACAAGAAGTTACTTTTAACAAGAGTGGCTGCACATTAAAGAGATTAAAAGATGGTGCCCTTTTTACAAAGGGTGAAAGAATAAATGGAAACTTATATCAAGTTTCCAAAAACACATTCTACATAAGCATTAAAGATGAGAATTTGTTGTGACATGGAAGATTAGAACATCTTGGACAAAAAAGGCTGAACTTAAGTATTTAGCCATACCCTAGAGGTTAAAATATTCTCTAACCTTTCACCTTCCCTCTTCTATTTTTCTTTGGATTTATTGTCAAAAAGGGAGATATTTTGCATAAATCCAAAAAGAGTATGTATTGATAAAAAAGGGAGTAGCTTAATGGATAAAGGGGAGAACATGTCAAGGGGAAGAAGTAAAAAGGGGGAGTTAAACCAGGTTAAGGGAGATGCACGGTTCAAGGAGAGCTATGACTAAATATATGCAAGGGATATTATGCATGGTTGGATTTAATATGTTGCCAACAAATCCAAAGGGGGAGTGTTGGATTTGTTGTCAACACCATCTCACACAATTATATATGTTAATGTGAGGTTACGAATACCGTTGAAATGTAGTGAGCTCATTGGGAGAAACTGGTGATGACAAGTTAACCCTAGCATTGAGAAGTTAATGTTGACCATAACCCTAAATTTAAAATCAAATCCGATCGTTGATTGTAAGGCAACACATGGGAATTCATAATGACCGCTTATGATCGTGTAGCCCTAATCCCAAAGTTCTATAAATACCTTTAGACATCTTGCAAGAAGGGGGTGTGCTAAAAAAAATTAAAAGAGCTGGCCAAAAAGAGAAGTGAGCGGTACACCTAGGGAAAAAGAGAAGTGTATGGCAAAAGAGAAGGCAACCACCAAGCAAGGTGCAACCAGCCAAGAAGGAGAGAAAGAGAGCAAGGGGCAACAGAGAGAGAGGAGTAACCACCAAGGAAAGAAGGCAACATAGTTGGCCAAGGAAATGAAGAAAGGCATTTGGCCAAGGAAAAAAGGCAAGGTAGCCAGCCAAGAAGAGGGCAGCAGCACATCTATAAGTTTTCCCTGCACCTCCTAGCAGTAGCAGCACGTCCAAGAGACTTCCCAACAACAGCAGCACATCAAGGAGGCTTCCTTGCACCAACAGCATGTCCAGGACACTTCCCAACAGCAACAACACATCCAATAGACTTCCTAACAACAATAGCGTGTTCATGAGACTTCCCTGTAACAACAACAAGTCCAAGAGGGTATATCAGCAGCAACAAAAGTTTTTGCACATCCAGAAGGGTATACCAACACCAGCAACACATTCCTACATGTCCAAGAGGGTATACCAGTACCAGTAGAACCTTAGGAGGCTTCCTAGTAGTAAAAGCACGCCTAGAAATCAAGCAAAAAATCAGAACATGCAATAGTAGGTCTAGGAACCAATAGTTACTTGCAAAAAGTGCAGCAACAAGTTCGAGAATCAACCAGCAAACTAGCAGCAGTGCGAAAAGATAGCTATAATGTGCAAGGATCATAAGAAAACAGCTGCAACACACAGGGAGAGCAGTAGTGGCATGAAAAAACTGCTGCAGCTCAAGTAGAGAGCAATAGCAACATGAGAAAACAATAGCAACGGTAAGAGCCAATAGCAAGAGTAGTGTGCATGGATAACAGGAACAGTATGTGCAGACAGTAGCAGTAGTGTGTGTAGACAGCAGGTGTAGAGACTGTGAACAATAGGAGCTGTGCAAACATGGACAGCAGGCACAGCATGTACAAACGGTAACCACAGTGCGCACAAACAACAGGTGCAAAGACTGTAGACAGTAGGAGCATTGCATAGGATAGCAGGCATAGTGCTCATGGATAGCAGGCATAGTATGCGTGGACAGCAAGCACAAAGACCATAAACAGCAGGTATAGCTTGTGTGGACATCGAGCACAGTGTGTGTGGCAGATAAGAGGTATAACTTGTGAGGACAACAGTCATAGTGCATGCGAATAGTAGGTAGATGCGACAGCACAAACAGAGAGTATTAACTACACACACGAACAGTAGCAGACAAATGCAGCAGCGTGTACGAATAGCAACAGACAGACGCAGCAGTGTGTACAAACAGCATTAACAACACCCATAGATAGCATCAACAATGCATTTAGATAGTTATTAGTCCCTTAAGCTTGTTGGCTTAAGCATGCAAGGAAATTGGTGGCACCTTCCACCAATTCTTGCAGGAGAAGTTGAATGTGGACATTCAACGAAAAACGAGGTGGATCAACGACACATATGGGGAAGCATGGGCAAGAGGTTAACAATGGGAATCACAGGACGTCGTTGGAGGCTCACTAGCAGCAATAGGGGAGTGTGGCAACAAGAGATAGGTGTGATCGCTTAGACACATCAATGTTTCCTCCTACCACACAACGGGATTCCCAAATGCACTACAGGGAGGTAGTGCATGTCTCTCAAAGTTAGCAAGGCTAACACTATGCCCCACAAATTCGGCAACAGCAGCATGTTGGCACAAGGGCACAGGCTTGGGCCAGCACTAAATCATGATCTGTTGCAGCCAACAGGCATATGGGAAAGTGATGGGGCAGATCATGGCTGAGTTGGCTCTCCATAGGCCACCAAAATAGGAGATAGTGGGTGGTTATCTCCAGCAAAACGTGGGAGTGGCAAAGGTGGCAGATTGGCATGCATCCAGAAACCTTATCCAAGCCAAGTGTGTTGGCAAGACCTCCTTGAACGAAGGAAAACATGGGTGGTTGCAGAAAATGGGGGAAGGAGTCCCCAACGAGGTGTCAAGCTCTCCTTGAATGGAGAAGCATGATCTAGTGAGTTAGTGGGGAAGTTATCCCAAAGTGGAGAGCCCCACTATGCATGATTGGCTTGGTAGCCAAGTCATGCAAGTCCCTAGGTTGTTGGGGGTGTCAACTACCAACACTATAAATAGGTGTAATGTGTCAGCCAAGGGACTCAAGAAAAAAAAAACACACAGAAATGTGTTGAGAGAACACTTGTGTGAGAGGTCTTGGCTTCCTTTATATACTTTGTGAAAAGTAATAAAGGCTGGAAAAGGTTTCCTGTAAACATTTGTGTGCCTTGTGTGAGAGAATCGACTGAGACTCAGTGAGACTTAGTGCCATCACAAGGTCCAAATTTTAGTTAAAATTTCTGGCCCTGTGACAACTGGTTTCAGAGTAGCAAGGTTCGTCCAATGGCTGGCAGATCGGGTCTTGAAGCCATTCGAGAGCGGGTGTCAAAGATTGAGAAGGTTCTTGGCGAAATCCTTGAGGGGGAGACCCTTTCGATCTTGACACGACTGGAAGAGCTGGAAAAATCGATATGTCTTTTGTAATCTATCTATGATGGCCTCGATTCTTCTTGGTTTTCTCATTTTGGCAATCTGGAACAGGATGTTTCTATCCTTAAGAGGGCCATCGGTGCCCAGTAAAGGGAGGTAGCAACCGATTCTATCCGTCCTATGAAGGTGCCAGAACCAAAGGCCTTTGAAGGGGAGCATGATGCCAAAGCGATCAAAAACTTCTTATGGGACATGGAGCAGTACTTCATGGCCATTTGGGTGTCCGATCAAGAGAAGGTGACTCTTACTAGCATGTATCTTGCCAAGGATGCCAAGTTGTGGTGGTGGACTAGGCTGGATGACGATGCAAGTTTGGGCCGGCCACGGATCAAAACATGGGAAAGCTTAAAGGAGTTGAAGGATCAGTTTCTGCCTTGCAACACGTCGTGGGTCGCAAGGGAGACATTAAAGAAACTGAAGCATAGCGGCACAATGCGAGACTATGTTAAGGAATTCAATTCCCTGATGCTCGACATCTGAAACATGTTGGATGAGGACAAGCTCTTCAACTTTCTATCCAGTCTGCAACTGTGGGCCCAAATCGAGTTAAGAAGGCAAGGTGTTAAGGACTTGCCTACTGCCATCGCTGCAGCCGACAGATTGGTTGATTGAAGAATCAACAAATCCTCTAAGAGGGATGAGGGAAGGCAGCAGTAGTAGCCCAAAGAGAAGGGGAAAAGAAGAAGGATTGCAAAAGGAAGGACAACCAGCAAGATGGGAGCAAGAGAAAAAGGCAAGACTGGCCATCGAGAGCAAGGTAAAAGCTCTCAAAATTCTAGTTGTTATATATGCAATGGCCCTTACCATGCTAGGGAATGCCCGAAGAGGGAAAAGTTAAGTGCGGTGGTTGCTAAGGAGGGTGGAAAAAGCTTTGGCGGGGACAAAGCGAGACCCTCTCGAGTCAATCCTCTACAATTGGTGAATGCTGTCCAAGCAGAAACATCTCCACAACCTGGCCTAATGTATGTGAAGATTGGGCTAAACAATCGGGAGTTAATGGCAATGGCAAACTCAGGTGCCACCCACAACTTTATAGCCGAAAGAATGGTGGAGAAACTTGAGCTGAAGGTATCCAAGAGTAGCAGTCGAATGAAAGCAGTAAACTCGACAGCCCGTGAGGTGCTTGGCGCAGCCCTTGGTGTAAAGGTAACCGTTGGAAATTGGACTGGTAACCTTAATTTTACAATTGTGCCTTTGGATGATTTCGATGTCATATTGGGTGTGGACATTTTTATGCATGCCAAAGTTGCATTATTGCCTCATTTGGATGGATTAATGATCATGCATGAGAATTGTCCTTGCTTTGTCACAAGTAAGATAACTCCCCCATCATGCAATGGTGGGAAATCAGGTAGAATGCTTTCCGTAATGCAGGTAGAAAATGGCTTGAAAAAGGGAGAAGCCACATACTTGGCTATATTGATGGAAATGAAGGAAGGGGTAGTCACAAAGGTACCTGATAGGGTTACGAAACTATTGGGTGACTTTACGGATGTGATGCTTTTTTAGCTGCCAAAGTGTCTCCCTCCTCAGCATGCTACTAACCATAAGATCTATTTGATTCCGGGTTCCAAAACCCCAGCGCAAGCACCTTACCGCATGAGTCTGATGGAACTAGCTGAATTGAGGAAGCAATTGACAAAATTGCAGGATGCAAGCCTAATTCAACCTTCAAAGGCACCTTATGGTGCCCGGTGTTGTTCCAAAAGAAGCATGACAGCTCCTTACGAATGTGTGTGGATTATAAGGCCTTGAATAAAGTCACGGTGAAGAACAAATACCCTATTCCTTTGATAGTGGACCTGTTTGATCAGCTAGCAAAACCCTTATACTTCACCAAGCTGGACTTGCGTTTCGGGTATTATCAAGTCAGAATTGCAGAAGGAGATGAGGGGAAAACCACGTGTATCACTTGCTATGGCTCTTACAAATTTTTGGTGATGCCTTTTGGTTTGAAAAATGCCCCTGCTACTTTTTGCAATTTGATGAATGATGTGTTTCACGATTTTATCGATCGGTTTGTGGTAGTATACCTCAACGATATTATTGTGTACAATGAGTCCTTGGAGGACCACTTACTTCACCTTCAAAAAGTGCTGTCCAAGTTGAGGGAGTACCAGTTGTATGTCAAGAAGGAGATGTGTGAGTTTGCACGGCAAGAGATCATGTTCTTGGGCCACAAGATCAGCAATGGGCAAGTAAAGATGGATTAAGGGAAGGTTCAAGCCATTGTAGAATGGTCACCTCCTACCAACATAACAGAGTTGCATCTTTTCTTTAGTTTGTCTAATTATTACCAGAAGTTTGTGTAGGGTTACTCAAAGAAAGTATCCCCTCTCACTGACTTACTCAAGAAAGATCGACCATGGAGGTGGACCATTGAGTGTCAAGAAGCCTTCGATAAGTTGAAAGCAGCGGTGTCAACGGAACCCGTGTTATGGCTAGGTAACTTCATATTGCCCTTTGACGTCATCACAGACGCATCAGATAAGGCAATTGGTGGTGTGCTGGTTCAAGAGGGCCACCTGGTTGCCTATGAAAGCCAAAAACTCAATGAGGCAGAACAACGTTATTCTGCTCACGATAAGGAGATGCTTGCGTTGGTGCATTACCTTTGCATTTGGCGGGTGTACTTGTTGGGTACCAAGTTCATGGTACACACCCACAATGTGGCAAATACATTCTTCCAAACATAGAAGAAGTTGTTTTCTAGGCAAGCTCGATGGCAAGAGTTCTTAGCAGAATAAGACCTTGTGTGGGAACACAAGCCAGGGAGGCGCAATCAAGTAGCTGATGCCTTGAGTAGTCGTGAAGTGCAACATGTGGTTGTTGCCCTCATGGGAGTGCAAAGTGACCTGTTAGAGAGAATAAAGACACCAATCCCGAATGATGCAGAATATCAAAAGCTTGTGCAGGAAGTGAACAAGGGTGTGGTAAGACGCTATTGGCTTGATGATGGGTTATTACATGTTAAGGGTAATTGTTTGTATGTTCCTAGAGGTGCAGGCCTTCGACAGGAGATTCTGAGGAAGTGCCACGACACACAGTGGGCAGGTCATCCAGGTGTGGAAAGGATGATAGCCTTGTTGTCCCACGATTATCAATGGCCAAAGATGGAAGATGATGTGGAGGCATACGTCAAGACGTGCATCGTCTGTCAGTAAGACAAAGTAGAAAGGCATAAAAAGGCGGGACTACTGCAACCACTGCCAATCCCAAAGAAACCATGGGTGTCAGTTTCGATGGACTTCATCGGTGAGTTCCCAAAAGTAGAGGGCATGGGATCCATAATGGTGGTGGTTGATTGATTTTCCAAGTATGCAGTGTTCATACCTGCACCTTCCTCATGTCAAGCAAAGATAGCTGTGGAATTGTTAACAAACAAGTAGTGAAATACTTCAGGTTACCTGGAGATATAGTGAACGATCGAGATCCTCGCTTCACCAATAGATTTTGGACAACTCTTTTCAACATAATGGGCTCTAAATTAAAGTTCTCCACTGCCAATCGTCTTCAAATGGATGACCAAACGGAACGGGTCAATGGCCTGTTAAAGGAGTATCTTCGACACTATGTGACGGCCAATCAAAGAAATTAGCTGGAGTTGTTGGACTTAGCACAATTTTACTACAACCTACATCGATCATCTTCGGCTATGAGGCATCAGCCCCTTACTCCTAACGAAATTGCAAGGACAGGAATGGGAGGGAACTCTTCAGCTGCCTACCGGTATGCTAGGTTGAAGCAAGAGCTGTTGGACGAAGCGCAAGACAGCTTGAATAAGGCAGCAAAGCACATAAACAAGTATACCGACAAGGGGAGGAGGGACGTGGAGTTCCAAGTGGGAGACAAAGTGTTGCTCAAATTAACTCCCTAGATATGGAAGAATATCAGCCATAAAACAGTGCATCGTGGTCTGATCACCAAGTACGATGGACCCTTTGTGGTGACAAAGAAGGTTGGCAAAGTTGCATATCGGTTGCAACTACCAAAACATGTGAGCTTTCTAAAGCCCTTTCATGAGGAGGCAGGCAACGAGCCTCCGAGAAGACAAGAGAGGCGTGCTCCTCCAACAATCAAAACCGAGTTGCAAAGTGAAGTGGAGCAAATCATCGACTGTCGAGTATTGGGGCAAAGCAAAAAGAATCGTCGGATTGAGTATCTAGTGAAATGCAAAAATTCTCCAGACAATGAGAATAACTGGGAGAGGGACGTGACTCTCTTGCAGTTCGAGAAGGAGGTTCAGGACTAATTATCAACCCTACCAATGAGGACGTTGGCTTCAACTGGTGGGGGTGGTTTGTTAGTCCCTTAAGCTTGTTGGCTTAAGCATGCAAGGAAATTGGTGGCACCTTGCACCAATTCTTGTAGGAGAAGTTGAGTGTGGACATTCAACGAAAAGTGATGTGGATCAACGACACGTATGGGGAAGCATAGGCGAGAGGTTAACAATAGGAATCATAAGAAGTTGTTGGATGCTCACTGGCAGCACTCGGGGAGTGCGGCAGCAAGAGATAGGTGTGATCGCTCAGACACATCAATGTTTCCTCCTACCACACGATAGGATTCCCTAATGCACTATAGGGATGTAGTGTATGTCTCTCAAAGTTAGCAAGACTAACACTATGCCCCACAGATTGGGCAACAGCAGCACGTTAGCAGACGGGCATAGGCTCGAGTCAGCACCAAACCATGATCGGTTGCAGCTAGCAGGCACATGGGAAAGTGATGGGGCAGATCATGGCTGAGTTGGCTCTCCATGGGCCACCAAAATAGGAGATAGTGGGTCGTTATCTCCAGCAAAATGTAGGAGTGGCAAAGGTGGCAGATTGGCATGCATCCAGAAGCCTTATCCAAGCCAAGTGTGTTGGCAAGACCTCCTTGAACGAAGGAGAACATGGGTGGTTGCAGAAAATGGGGGAAGGAGTCCCCAACGAGGTGTCAAGCTCTCCTTGAATGGTGAAGCATGATCTAGTGAGTTAATGGGGAAGTTATCCCAAAGTGGAAAGCCTCACTATGCATGATTGGCTTGGCAGCCAAGTCATGTATGTCCCTAGGTAGTTAGTGGTGTCAACTACCAACACTATAAATAGGTGTAATGTGTCAGCCAAGGGACACAAGAAAAAAAAAACACATAGAAACGTGTTGAGAGAACACTTGTGTGAGAGGTCTTGGCTTCCTTCGTATACTTTATGTAAAGTAATAAAGGTTGGGAGAGGTTTCTTATAAATGTTTATGTGCCTCATGTGAGAGAATCGGCTGAGACTAAGTGAGACTTAGTGCCATCACAAGGTCCGAATTTTGGTTGAAATTTCTAGCCCTGTGACAATAGCCATGGCAGTGCACGCGAGCAACACTAGCTATACGTAAAACAACATTGGCAACGAAGGAAGGAAAAGATCCATATTTTGCTTTAGAAGTCTATATACATCGAACGATCGTTCTCCAAAAGAGGTTTTAATCACAAACTCTTATAAATGTGTTGAAAAAGGGTGTGATAACCTTGGAGTGATTAGGAGATCAACTCTTTAATCGGGAGATCGTTGTAAGTAGTTAAGGAGTAGTCCTTCCACAAGTGGTTAAAGAGTGATCCTTCCACACCATAACTATATCCCTTGATTAAAAGTGGATTGTGTGATTTAGGAGTAATCCTATCGCACCATGGACGTAGCTCACACATTATGAGTGAACCACATAAAAATTACCATATGTTCTTGGATGCTTGCACATTAATTTTTATTTATATGGTTGTGCTCACTTAAAAGAGAAAATTAAATATTAGATCATTGATTCTAACAAGCCACAGAGGTTAAATCTAGATTGATTTGTAAAAGAAAGGATAACTTACACTAATTCACCCCCTTCTCAATGTGAGACCTATAACGGTCCTCATCGATGAAGGAACAAAATCTAAGGCACAACTAGTTGTTAAATATACCTACTCATTAAAATATTGCCAATTTATAACATTGACCAAAAAATAATGTATTCCAAAAGGCAAAATTTTGTTAGGCATAAAATGAAAAAAGAAAAAAACATGGTCAATCCAAAGGGTTATGTAATAATAACTCTCTCTTTATTTCTTTAGTCTTCAACGTCACTTGTGTTTCCTTTTCTTTGCAATTTGCTTCTTCTCCTTATCCATTTGATCTTATAAAAAATAATCCATAACTCAAAACTAATTTGTTTAAAATGATAATGGACACATTTTAATTCATGGAATTGGTAGGAAAGAATCAAATCCATTAGTAGTTGTTGTGGTGTAATAATAATGTAACTACTTGTTAAGCCCAATTTTGCTAGCTAATATTGGATTTGTTGTCAATAATATTTCCCATATTTGTCCTTGTTAATTTGAGGTTGTGAATGCCATTGAGATGCAGAGAGATTATTTGTCAAAATCGTTAATGGTAGGTTAACCCTAAATTCAATGAGTCAATATTGATCATTGACCCTACATTTTAGGAGTCAATGCTAATTATTAACTCTAAATTTTAAGAATCAATGTTGACCATTGATTGTAGGACAACCCTTGGGAATTAATATTGACCATTGATTGTAAGACAGTGGAGAGAACTTGCAAAGGAGAAAACTTGCAAAAGCAAGAACCTGCAAAAGAGAGAATCTGTAAAAAAGAGAACCTACAAAGGAGAGACAACAGTAGCAATAGGAAAAAATAAAGGAAAGAACTTGCAGAGGAGAGACCAATAAAGCTTAAGGAGAGAAACTGACAGTGAGGAAAAAGAAGATTTATATTCTACAATAGTAGATTGTGCATATTAAGTGATCATTCTCAAGGAAGTTTTTTCATAAGCTTTTTATATACTTTTTGAAAAAAGGTAAGAGACCCTTAGAGTGATCGAGAGATCAATCCTTCAAGTGATTAGGAGATCAACTCTTCTAGTGATCAGGATACCATTGTAAGTAATTAAGGTGTGATCCTTTCACAAGTGGTTAAGGAGTGATTCTTCCACAATATCATTTGTATCCCTTGATAACAAGAGTGGATTGTGTGATTTAGGAGTGATCCTATTACATCGTGGATGTAACTCACACATTGTAAGGGAATCACATAAAAATTTTACATGTTCTCAAGTGCTTGTACTTACTTGATATCCATATGACCTTTCTTATATAAAGAAATAAGATAAAAATGGGATCATCAACTTTAACAAGTCACAAAGGTTTAATTTAGACAAATTTGTAAAATATAAGCATTTCACACTGATTCACCCCTCCCCCTTTCAATGTGAGACCCATAGAGGTCCTCATCGCTACTTTTGGTTATTGGTCTATTTAACTACCTTAAAGGACCCTTGATAGGTTAAGGCACTTTGGGATTTGCAAGGATTATGACATGACTCTTTTGTGTTAGAAATTCATCTTCATAATGTCTGTTATGAATTTCAAACTTCCTTTTGTTGGAAACACAGTGCTTTA
The DNA here is from genome assembly GCA_020615895.1 of Ceriops decandra. Taxonomy (NCBI): domain Eukaryota; kingdom Viridiplantae; phylum Streptophyta; class Magnoliopsida; order Malpighiales; family Rhizophoraceae; genus Ceriops; species Ceriops decandra. The sequence goes on from JAHLGO010000001.1 coordinate 6,517,531, forward strand.
ATCTCAAACATACGTTTAGATAACAATTTATTATTAAGTCCATATTTGATAGTTAATGTTAAATTTGTTGTCAGCAGCATCTCATACAATTGTTCGTATTGATTTGATATTTTAAATGTTGTTGAAATGCATAGAAATCGTTGCTCAATATCGTTAATGGTAGGTCAACTTTGAGGTCAATGAGTCAATGTTGATCATTGACCCTAAATTTTAAGGGTCAAGACTAATGGTTGACCCTTGATCATTAACCTTAAATTTTAGGAATCAAATCTAGCTATTGATTATAAGGCAACATTTGGGAATCAATACTGATCATTAATGATTATGCAACCCTAAATATCAAAGCCTATAAATACATCAATGCATCTTTTCAAGATGTATGTATGCTACAAAAAAAAAAAAGATCAACTAGCTATAAAAAGAGAAGGGCAAAAAGAGAGGCAGTCACTAAAAAGAGAATGACTAGCCAAGGAAGGTGCAACAACAGCTGGCCAAGAGAGGTACAACAATAAGAAGAGGTGGAGTCAACTAAGAGGTGATACTAGCTAGCAAAGAAGGAGGCAACTATACCAACTGAAAGAGGAGTTGTAGTAACCAACAACCTTACCAAAGGGAGAAGAAGGTAGCAGCTAACTAAACCAAAAGGAGAAGAAAAAGGTATGCAACAGCTACACCAAACCAAAGGAGATGTGCAGCAGCCACATTAAACCAAAGAAGACCTGCAATAGTCACACCAAACCAAAGGAGAATGTGCAGTAATCAATTAACCACCCAAGGAAGAAGTTGCAACAATCAATCAAAGAGAGCTGCAACAGCTAGCAAATCGATTAAGGAGAGGTGCAACAACCAATAAACCAATAAAGGAGAAGGTCTAGCAGCCACCCAAAGGAAAAGGTGCAATAGCCACTAAAGAGGGAGAAAGCAACTTGTAGCATAACCAACAATTGTAACAGCAAGCACAACTAGGCATAGTAACCAGCAGTAGGCGAATCACAACCAGCAGTGTGCAAAACGAGCAACAAGGCAGGTAGTACCAGTAGTAAGAGGAGAAAACTTGCCTTGGCAATAGGGCAAGCAGCACCAACAACAAAAGCAAAAGACTTGCCTGGGTAGCAAGGCAAACAGCACCAGCAGTAGGAGGAGAAAACTTGCCCTGACAGCAAAATAGGCAGCACTAGCAGGGGAAAAGAACCTGTCAAGGCAACAGGTGGGGAAACTTACCAAGGCAGAAGGAGAGGCAATAAATGAGGCAACTTTCCAATGCAGTAAGTGAGGTAGCACTAGTAACAAAGGAAGGAGAAGATTCTAGTTTTGCACTAGCAGCCTATGCACATTGAGTAATCCTTCTCACGAAAGTGTTAGTTATATACCTTTTGATAAATTTGTTAAAAAAGGGTGGGATACCCTTCGAGTGATTAGGGGATAAATCTATTAAGTGATCTGGAGATCATTATAAATGGTTAAGGAGTGATCTTTCTACAAGTGGTTAAGAAGTGATCTTTCCATGACATTAACTGTATCCCTTGATAACAAGAATAGATTATGTGATTTAGGAGTGATCCTATCACACTGTAGATATAGCTCACACATTATGAGTAAACCATGTAAAAATTGTTGTGTGTTCTTAGGTACTTGGATTTAATTGATATCCATACAGCCGCTCTTACATAAACAAGAAAGATAAAAATTGGATCATCGACTCTAACAAGTCACAATGGTTAATCTAAAAAGATTTATAAAAAATAAGCATCTCATATTGATTCACCTCCTCTCCCTCTCAGTGTGAGACCTAAAAAGGTCCTCATCATATATCAATTAATATATTATCATAACATTTAAAGTAACTAACCATTGTAATACTCATAATCTTAATTAGAAGGGTTAAAGCAATTAAGGCCTCACATTACTCTCTTGTTCCAACATCTATATTAGCATTTTTTTTTTTGGTTTTTTATTTTCTCCATATGATTTTTCTCTCTTCTTTTTTTTTTAAGAAAAGAACAAATAACTTAGTATCCTATAAAGCATTAAAAATATGATATGAATATGACCACACCAAATGCAATGATATAGCATTCAAATTAAAAACTAACCTTTTTCACATATAGTTTGTCTTTCAAAAGCATTTCTTAAAATTTATCATTGTCTAGCACATGGTCCACTTGAACTTTTTGGTTTATCTCAACTTTGTCACTCTTATTTACAAACATTTCAATAACTTGGTTGGAATGGCTTAAAACTAGCACCATTTTCTTCTTAAATGACGATATTGGTTACTTTTGCTTTAATATTGAGAGCATTGTGTGACGGAATCCCATATCAAAAAGGAGAAGAGGGTCCTTAGGCCTTATAAACATGGGCATTGCACACCCCAATAGGTTAGCCATTTGGGGAAAAGGTAATGGCCTTGTGACAGGTGGTATCAAAGCACAGTTAAATCTCGATTTCAACTTTGTTCTTGTTTGATTCGTGAGTATGGCAAGCAAAGAAGGATTTGTTGAGACCACTTTCGATGAGCAACAAGTGGGGCAAGAAGCTCATGGGCGTGAGAGCAACGTGCTCTAGCTAAACATGGCAAGTCCAAAGTTCCAACAAAGGAAATTATAGACTCTCTTGTTGGTAACTTGGAAAGGAGTGTCACTGATATAAGCTCCCTTGTGGGCACGACCTCAACGATCAAGTCGATAACTTGATCCACAAGAATATGGAGATCACTCGGGCTACTAAAGTCATGATTGAAGAGTTTGGCCACTTATTAAGGGAGAAATACGCTCCCTAAATCAAGGTTTATCCAACCTTCATGAGTTCGTTAAAGGGGGAGATTCACAACCTCCGTAGAGAGATGGAGTCTTTACACCGAAACAACTCACTTGCTAGTATGGCTACCACTACTAGCACCATTGTAGTACATGGCTCAAAGGTCCCAAAGCCTACCATGTACAATGGCACACACAATGCCACTACCATGGAAAACTTTCTATTTGGCCTTGAGCAATACTTTGAGGCCATGGGGGTTGTTGACAACCTGGTTAGGATAGGCAACACCCGAATCTTCCTAAAAGATGCTGCCCAACTCTGGTGGAGACAGAAGCACTCTGAACAGGAGAAAGACTTATGTATCATCAAAACTTGGGAATAATTCAAGGCTGAAATGTTTAGGTACTTCGTGCCTCATAATGCGAATAGCAAAGCTAGAGGAAAGTTGCATCGCTTATGTCAAACAAGTAGTATTTTTAACTACATTAAGGAATTTACTACCCTCATACTTGAAATTGATATGTCCAATAAGGAGCTCCTCTTCTACTTTAAAGACGGCTTAAAGGATTGGGTGAGAGTTGAGTTAGATAAGCGTAATTTGCAGACCCTAGATGCTGTCATTGCTATTGCTGAAACCTTTGTCAACTACTCCGCTCACTCCAAAAGTAAGAAGCCATACTCTTACAAAGTGGGGAGAGAAAATTGGGCATAAGAAGTAGGATTCTGGCCACAATGAGGGTGGACAACAAAGAGCCTCAAGTGACTATCCCAAGCATAAGAAGAAGTTTACAATTAAGCACAACTCCGCTAATTCTCCTAGATCCTGTTTCATTTGTGATAGACCGTACTGGGTAAAGGATTGCCCCAAATGCAAAGCAATGAATGCTATAATAGCAGTACTCGACCCAAAAAAGGTTGATGATGAAACCCAAGCCAACATGGGATCTATCTAGCAATTGGGTAATCTTTCGAAGTGTTTCTCCCCAACAGTCACCAAGGAAAAGGGACTGTTGTATGCTGATCTTGCCATCGAAGGCAAATCAGCTTGTGCGATGCTAAATACAGGGGCAATGCACAACTTCATAAATGTGCAAGAGGCTAAACATCTAGGCCTTAAACCAACGAAGGGAAATGGCACCATCAAAACGGTAAATTTGGAAGCAAGGTTTGTCCAAGGTGTAGCACACAGAGTTGCTATCCAGATTGGTGAATGGACTAGTAAGTTAGACTTTACCATCATTCCTATGAATGATTTCAAAGTGGTGTTAGGTCTTGCATTTTTTTGTGAAGCTTTGGCTTTTCCTTTTCCTGCTTCATGTTCTCTTATGGTTGTCAACAACTGTAAGATCCACGTAGTTCCCTTGAAGTACAAGGAGAGATCTCAACCATCAGTGATCTCAGCCTTGCAATTTAAATGGGGTCTCAAGTCGAGTCTTGGCTATATTATTACCATAAGAGAGCTAAGCGACAAGGAAGACGTAGTGACACCAACTCCCACACTGCTGCAACCCATTCAAGCTATCCTTACCAAGTTCAAGGATGTCATGCCTTCGGAATTGCCAAAAAAGCTTCCACTAAATTAAGATGTGGATCACCACATTGAGCTAGAACCCGATGTCAACCCTCCTACCATGGCCCCTTATCGTATGGCACCTCTGGAGCTCGCTGAACTGAGGAAGCAGCTCTACGATTTGATTGAGTAGGGCTACATTCAACCATCAAAAGCCCTATTCGGTGCTCTAGTCCTCTTTTAGAAGAAGAAGGACAGATTGCTTCGCATGTGTATTGACTACCGAGCTTTGAACAATGTCACTATTAATAACAAGTATCTGATCCCCTTGATAGCTGATCTTTTCGACCAACTTGGGAAGGCAAGGTACTTCACTAAGCTGGATTTGTGATCAGGTTACTACTAGGTTCACATAACATAAGGTGATGAGCCAAAGACGACTTATGTAACACACTACAAAGCATTTAAGTTCTTAGTTATGCCATTTAGCCTCACCAACACACTAGCCACCTTCTGCACACTTATAAACAAGGTACTACATCTTTTCCTTGACAAATTCGTGGTAGTTTATTTGGATGATATTGTGGTGTATAACAACACACTTAAGGAGCATGTTGAGCACCTCAAGCAAGTCTTCCAAGCTCTACGAGAAAAGGAGTTGTTCATTAAGAATGAGAAGTGCTCATTCGCCTAGCAAGAGGTGGACTTCCTTGGCCATCGGATCAAGGATGGTAGACTTTTGATGGATCCAACAAAGATGCGAGCCATCCAATAATAGGAGCCTCCAACCAAAGTCCTGGAATTGTGATCGTTCCTGGGACTTGTCAACTACTATTGTCGGTTCATCAAGGGATACTTGACTGTAGCTACACCCTTAATCGACCTACTGAAGAAAAACCACACTTGGCATTGGACGGAGGAATGCCAAGCTTCCTTTGAGAGATTAAAGCAAGCAATCTCTGAGGAACCTGTTATGGTGTTGCCAGACTATGAAAAGCCTTTCAAAGTCCACACCGATGCATCCGACTTCGCCATTGGAGGAGTCTTGATGCCGGATAGGCATTCCATTGCCTATGAAAGTCACAAGTTGAACAATACGGAGAGACGGTATACCATTTAGGACAAAAAGATGACCACCATCATCCATTACTTGCGCACTTGGAGACACTATCTCCTTGGAAGTAAGTTTGCGATCATGACCAATAATGTTGCTACAAGCTATTTCCAGACTCAAAAGAAAATTAGCCCCAAGCAAGCTCGTTGGCAAGACTTCCTAGCCGAATTCAACTACATATTACAATATAAGCCGAGTCAAGCCAATGTTGTTGCTAATGCGTTGAGTAGGAAGGCAGAACTAATTATTCTTGCTACTAGTACCCCTACAAATAACCTACTTGAATAGATCAAGGAAGGTATCGGACAAGACAAATTGGCCAACAATCTGCTGAGATTAGCTAGCGAAGGGAAGACTCGTCTATTTTGGGTGAAAAATGGAGTCCTAACAATAATTGGAAATCAAGTCTTCATGTCGAAGTGGGGAAACTTGCAGAAGGATATCCTTAAGGAATGTCATGATTCCCTATGGGCTGGTCACCCAGGTATGGCTTGCTCTTGTCTAACAACATTATTTTTCATCGCATATACATACAAATGTCGAGGCTTATATGCGAACTTGCTTAGTTTGTCAACAAGACAAGGTAGAATAGCAGCCACCAGCTGGCCTACTTGAGCCACTACCCACTCTTAAGAAGCCTTGGGAAAGTTTCTCAATTGATTTTATTGTTGCTCTACTAAAGTTCGAAGGGTATGGAAACATCATGATAGTAGTTGATTATTCAACAAGTATGGTACCTTCATTCCAGCCCCCACTGATTGCAAGGTGGATGAAGTTGCTCGTTTGTTCTTCAAAAACATAATAAAGCTATAGAGTGTACCAAAGAGCATAATCAATGATAGAGATCCCCGCTTTGAGAGCAAATTCTGACACGAGCTGTTTAAGTTACTGGGAACTGAGCTAAACTTCTCAACAAGCTTCCATCCTTAAAGCGATGGGCAAATTGAGCAAGTCAATGCCTTGCTCAAACAATATTTGAGCACTATGTCAAGGCTCACCAACGAGATTGGGCGAAGCTACCCGATGCTGCCTAATTCTCATACAACCTTCAAAGGAGCAAGGCCACAAACAAAAGCCCATTTGAGATTGTCATAGGACAACAACTGCTAACACCAAGTGCTATTGCCTCTCCCTACACTAGCAACAACTCGTCTGCCTTTAAGTTTGCAAAGGAATGGCATGAGGAAGCAGACGTAATGAGGGCTTGCCTTGACAAAGCAGCCAAGAAGATGAAAAGATGCACTGACACCAAGCGACGCCCAAGGGACTACATAGTGGGAGACATGGTGATGGTGAAGTTACCGCCCAACCAATTCAAGTCTCTACACAAGGTACATAAGGGTTTAGTATGGAAGTATGAAGGGCCATTTCCTATCATCAAGCATGTGGGGAAGACCGTTTATCAAGTCCAACTCCCTCTAAAGCTAAAGATCCATAATGTTTTCCATTTAAGTCTTCTAAAGCCTTTATATGGAGACAAAGAGGATCTAAGCTTAAATGAGTCCAAGTGCACACCAACGGCTATGGTCACTAAATTCAACAAGGAGGTAGAGCACATCTTTGCTGATAAAGTGATCTGGAGAAGGGAGTTCCCAACTACACTGAGTACTTAATGAAATGGAAAGATTTGCCAGACCACGAAGCTAGTTGGGAACGAGAGGACCAGCTTTGGCAATTTGGTGATCACATTCGGCAATTTAAAGCTGAAAATGTGATGAGGACATTGCAGAATTAAGTGGGGCAAGATGTCACAAGGATACATTGATCCAGCTCATTCATATATCCCTAAGGTGCAAATTCGGGTCAAGACTAAACCTCTGCGGGCTGCTAACATTGTCAAGCCCATTTGATACCTATGGAAGGTCCCAGAAGCTTGAGGAATGTGCCACAATCGCCTAGAGAATTTTAAAAGGGACCACATTAAATTCTTATCTAGAATAATCCTTGTATATACTGAGAATATTCCATTCTAGAACTTTCTTTTGAGTTGTATAAATAGGTTACTTTTCTCATTTGTATAGCACGAATCCTTTCTATCAATACAAGTTCACTTGCAAAGCTCTCTTTTGTTCTCTCAAGCTCTTCCAATTCACTCACTCACCTCTCACAAGTCTTCCACTGATTCTCTCAAACTCTCTAAAGCTTACTTAGCTAATCTTCTCTAGCAAGATTGACTAAATGTCGCACGAGTTAGCATGATTTGAGCCTAACTCTGTGACAATTGGATCCTTAGTTAACTAATTCACTTTTATTGGATAAGATAACTCTTTTTCTAAGCAACTTCTCCTATTATGACTTACCTTCTTGCATAATTTACAAGTCATTTGCATAACCCTATATGAGATAATGATTGAATTTTTTCTTTTCTTTATAGTGATTAAATTTGTTCTTTTCTTCTACAATGTTCGTTCCTTCTATTTTTTTGTGTTTTGCCTAAATCAAAACAAAGTTGTTATGACAAAGACCTTTTTGCCAATTAAGAAAAAATTTAAGGGCCTGAAATTTCAAAGAATGTTTTATGTTTATATAAAGGCTACAAATGAAGTGGAGTTTCACACAAGGATCCCAAAATTAAAGGAAGATAGGGTTTATAAAAGTCAAATCCATTATCTTTATATTAAAAGGCATTTATATTTATATAAAGAGAAGATCTAAGAGCAATAAGGATTTAGTTGGTGATGAAATCAAGCTGACATATATGCAATTTGCTAAGATACTATTATCTTCAGTATAGTTGATGATGAATCTATTAAGTATAGCAAATGAATCCTTAGATGCTTCTAATACTATACAAGGATGAAATTTAATTTAGCCATGACCATTATGCATGGATAAAGTGGGGGAAAGATTCACCAGTGGCCCAAAGAGTAGAAATGTAGTATAGGTTCCTTTTCTATAAGGTACTTTGGGTTATTGCTTAAGGTCAATCCATGAGTGAAATGTTTATGGGATCCAATCATTTAAAAAATGGAAGAAGGTTGGTAAAGTATAAAGTTAGGCTCTTATATTAAATGGGTTATCTTGTCTTTTTGAACCAATGTCTTAACTGTCTCTTGATATACTTTATGTCAATGTTTAATATGTCAAAGTTGGTGGAATGGTAGATAGAGCAGATTCAACAATTCTTTTTTTTTTTTGGGTAAAAAAAAGGGTCATAGGCATATGCACTAGGTGGGATAGGGACTTATATATAGGAACTAGATAGGATATGGGCTTGGCATCAAAAGATTAAGAAATAGTAATTTAGAGCTACTAATAAAGTAGTTGTGGAGGTTGAAAAATGAAGATGAAGCATTATGGATAAGAGTTTTGAAGACAAGATATGGTGATACATGAGCTTGGGCATAGAAGTGATCTACAAGGTGTTCATAGATAACACTAGCATGAAGAAGGGTGTATTCTAAATGGCAAAAGGGGATTGAGCATCTAAGTATTCTAAAATCTCAATTGGATATTTGATAAAAGATGGTAGGAAGATGAACTTTTAGAATAAGGTTTAAGTTGGTGATTCAATATTGACTCATTAGTTCCTCTATCTTTTTGCCTTACCAGGGCTCAAGGAAGGCCTTGTGCATAATTTTGGGCAATAAGTGGATGACAAGTAGGAATGGACCTTTCCATGGCATTGGTGACTATTTCATTGGGAGGAAGTGCTACTTAAGGAGTTTGAAAGGGTGTTGAATAGGCAATACCTTCTAAGAAGGGAGAAGGACAAACTAAATTGGTAGGTGGAAAAGGATGGTGTATTTATAGTGAAATCATTCTATGATGTAATGGATCATTAGAGGAGGTCATTTGATGTCATAATATTCAATGTGTGGCAATGGTTGGCTTTGCTAAAGGTGGACATTTTTATTTGACAATTAATTAAAGGAAAGACACCAATGAAAGAGCAACTTAAATTGACTAATAAAGAGAGACGTCTTGATATAAGTTGCACAATTTATAGGATAACATAGGAATTAGTCAATTATCTCTTTCTTTATTATACTCCAATCTATTGCTTAGTGTAAAAGTTTAAGTTGGTGGGGCATCTCATGGATGGTCCCAAGATTATTGAAGCAAGCATGAAATGGAATTCATGTTATCATCTAGGCCACGGATGTTAGTCAAAGAAGATCTAATTAATGATGTTTTATGCAATTACATGGTCCATTCAACTAACAAGGAATAAAGTTTGTTTTATTGATGAATCCTTCGTGGTGGAGAGAGTTTGTGAATTAGTGCATATTAAGATATGGTGATGGGTAAAGGCTAAGTGGTCGATAAGCAACTTTTCATGTGATGACTTTCTGCTAAACCCTAGTAATGTTCAAGTTATGAGGAAGAGTAAACTTTGCCCTTAACCCTAATCTTACATTGAAGGCACCACCAAAGGATAATTTAAATTTAATACTAACACATTTATGACAAGTTCACATGGAGTGACTGGTATAGAGGGTGCATTGAAAGGGATAAAGGGATCATAATTTGTCTTTTTTTTTCCAAGAAATTGTATCTTTGAGTGTTAATGAGGTAAAATTAATTAAAATCAGGGAGGCAGTGAGATTATGAGATCAATAGGAAGATGCAGACAATATCCCTTTAATTGACTTAAGCATGGTTATCACATGGTTTAATAGTATAGATGAAAGACTTTAGAATCTAACGTTGGTGTTTAGAGATACCAATAATAGAATTAAGAACTAAATTTCCTTTATCTTTCGTTTATGAGATTACAATTTTTTTTATGAATGCAATGATGAAGCAAGGATTGATCAGAAGTACTTTCTTACTTGGTTGTAAATGCTTAACTTAATTGTCATTTATTAGTTTCATTGGTTTAATTTGTGGTAAGGATTTCCTTTTATTTTGAAACTCCTGAGAAATTAGGAACACTACCTTTTATTCTGAATATATAAGATTATCTATTTTTTTTTCTTAGGGTATATGCACAATTGTACATGCATTTCTGGTAAATTTTCTCATTATCTTACCCTTCCAAAAAAAAAAAAAATGTGTGACTTCACTGAATACTTTAATTAGTTGGACACGGCTTAGCTTGAATTAGTTGTGCATTTTAATTAATCTACGTGCTTACATATTTTTTTTAACCAAAAAGCCATTGTTATTTCACAAATGTTTTTAATTTTTTGTGCCGTTTGAATTTGATATACTCAATTAAAACGATAATGGGTTCGTGTTTCGAGCGGGAGGGTTGAAATTCTCAAACCGAGACACTTCGTCTGGAATTCCTATACTGCAAAATTAGATACCGAATTCGGTGCCTCATGTGCTTGCTTTCCCGTTGCTCATTGAAGTTACCATAGATTAGTCGAAACTTGAATGTGCCATCCAAAAAGGAGAATAAAACTGCATTCCCTTTTTGCTTAACCAATACTCTATTTGTAAGACATTACAAAGACAACAGGCAATAATTCATTTATTATAAAAAATAAAAAAAAGGGACAAAAAAAATATCACACATACGCGCGCGCGCGCGCACATTGGCACGTCATAAATCTAATCACTGGTTAAATTTGACCATTTAAATTATATGGTAAAATTTTCTGACGTACCTGAAAAAAAAAAAAAAAAAAAGGAAAACATTAAGAAAAACATTAAGAGTTATGGTATAAACCACTGATTGGGTCTATGCTACATGTTAAAATTAAAATTGGATGCTGCATTTTATCCATCTTGATAGATAATTTCTATAATAATTTGAGGCGAAAAGTTCAGTGTTTTGTCTTGGTCTCAGTGTAGATTGCAAACAGTACCAAAGTGATGTAATTGTACATTTAAGTGGCCAACAACATATAGCTTTAATGATAAATGGTGGACTTAAAGCATCATCCCCAGGATCGACGCATGACCAATGAAATCATGGATACCGACGATTAAAAAGACTTTGAAAAATTAGTAGATTCATAGGATCAAACAACAAGATAATATATATATTTTTTATATTTATGATATAAAGTTAAGTTGATTGTTAATAAATTCAGATAAAAATAAAACATTAGTTTCATAAAAATCTTCCCAAAATTACTTTAAATGTTTTATATTTAAGTTGTATTGAATTTAATTGAATACCAGGATCTACTAGTTCTTCTCCTTGATAACTTGAAAGAAAAAATTTATATAGAATAAGTACAAGATTTTAAGGTGAAAAAAAAAAGGAGAAAATTATGTATACAAATTAAAGAAAAATTTGTATAATTTTTTTTTTTAAAAAAAAAAGTTATAAAGGAATAAGAAATTTGATTTTTTTTTCAAAATTTTTTTAAAATTCTATTTTTTTTATGAAGAAATTTTACAAATATATGGAGCATTCAATAGGTTTTGTCATGAACCTTGTGCATGTGCGTGTAAAATGTGTTCATAGGAGATGCATTGTTCATAATTTGATTATGGGGAAACAGAAATTAAGTTTATAAATCAGATATGGGCACCCATTCAAGACATTTAAAAATTGATTTGTTTCTTATACATATACTAACACAGTCCTACAAATAAAAGCATGGGTTTCAAAACTTCTTTTCTTTTTTTTTTTTTTTTGGGTGGGTCGAGTGCATATCCTCTTGCTATTTCGGTCTTTCAGTTCTTGGTCGGCAATTTTGGTGGCGTCTGTTTTAACGGATGTCGCACTTGCAATTTGTGGAGCGCCTTCCGATGGGTACATGGCACCATCTTTCGTAATTGCAAACATGTTTCCATAAAAGTAAAATAAATAAAAAAAAAATTGTTCTTTTGGTCAAAGATATTGTGGATCTTGCTTTTATCCGGCCCCATCAAATTCCCTCGTTTGGATTTGTATGCTGATTCCATTATGAGCTGGCTAAAATCAGAACTTAAAATAGCACCAACGGTACTGGCCATGCAAAATATTTTTAAAGGAAATTTTGACCAATCTCAAATGGGCTTCAAAGAAGTCTCCCTTTTCATTTACAAATATGCATATGCGTGCATCCATTGACTATGAATTATGACGTTTGAGATTAATTTGTTCCATTATTTGTTAATTAATTTTAATATATTATATGTTGTTTGCTTGCTCATTAACGTTTATATAATAAAATAAGTTTTTAAAAAATTAAACTTGTGTTGCCCAAGATTAATTTCAAAATTTTAGTTGTTACCAATGAAACTTTTTTTTTTTTTTTAAATAATTTTTCACCCTAACAAAATATTATTATTGATATATCCACTCCGAAAGATTAACGAAAACAAGTTTCATCTTAGCCAAAATATTAAAATCTCATTGCCAAAATTATTTTTAGATACACAACATTTAATTTTTTAGTGCACATTAACCCAAATTGATTTGAATCAATTTTGTACCTCACACGGATAGATTCTCATGTCCAATAAATAAATTATTTCTTGAAAGATCTTCATTAATTTTCTACAATTTTCCAAATCTATAAACTATTTTTAATTGAGATAATCTTCATCAATTTATCACAGCTACTCAACGAAAAAACTGTTTCTATTTGGAAGGGATATCAATGGCCCAACGCAAGTTTTAATTTGCGAATGGACCAACGGACAAACAATGATTCTTGGAATAGAAATGGATCAACTTTCAAATATTTTCTTTTGAATTAAAATGGACCAACTAAACGAACAAGCATTGATTCTTGGAATGGAAATAGGCCAACGGACAAACATTTTCTCTTATATGGAAATTGATCAATGGAATTTTTTTTTTTTTTTTTTTTTTGTGATGGACCAACAAGATATGATTTTAAAATTCTAACCACTTTTTCTCTTGACCTATATAATTCTATTTGTAGTAAAAAATAAAATAAAATACGCCCAAATGGCCTATATTATAAGAGTATGCAAAAGAAAAAAAAAAAGTTTAAAAGTGAGTAAAATGTTAAAGAAAATTTTGTAAATATTTAAAGGGTATAAAATTAAAAGGTTAAGAATTTAAAAAATTTATATTTCTGTATATTTTTCATATTAAAGTTGTAGATTTTTATACAATTGTAATCGAGATAATATTATTATTGTATTTATCCTTTCCATTTGGAAAAGTTGATAATAAATATGGAATTTTCAAAATAGTAATTTTGGGAAGAGGATGTATGAATAAGAAATTTAAATATCTAGATAGTCTTATTCTCCTTAAATTCATTCTTTTTTTAACCCATTCACTCACATAGAGCAAGTCTTTAACCATATTACATTTTTACCAATTTTTTTATGCAAGTTAATTGTCAATTTTATGAATTTATTTATTTATTTGTTTGTTTCCAATCAATGTTAATATTATTGTAAATGTATTGATTCATTTACATATTATATTTTATTTTTATTTATTACAATTATTTTATTTTTCACATTATACACATCATGTACTCATATTTTTTACATTTACAAATATTTTTGAGACCAACATACTTGGCCCTTGGGTCAGGAAGGGCCCTTTCCTCCTCTAAACCCCCCTTCTCCCGTTAAGTGCCTACGTTCCCCACGTAGACTAAAAAAATTAAAATTAAAACTAGAATTATGGTTTTTTTTTTTTTTTTTTTTCAAGGTAAGTGGCTGACAATGTTCACTGTGGCGTATCTTTATTATTAAGCAAAGCAACAGCATTCATTAGTCAATCTATAAAGTGCATGCGAATTATTGTTAAAGTCAAACAAGATAAGACATCACACAAATCAAACGAATCATCGAATAGACTGGAGACAAAATAAGGTTCTTCACTTAAAAAGATATGCATAAATTCTCGTTTCCTTTCTTTCTCTTTTGTTTTTGGGGTCAAAATTAGCTAGCGTTTCTCAACTTTTACGATGCATCGTTGAAATTATTCTTCTCAAATCAATAGGTGTGCTGATCTTTTTAGTGCATCAACAGACTCCTTAGGATGTGGGATGTGAGCTATTAGTTAGTTCCTCGCTCATTCTTAGAATTCGAACATGAAATCTCTTAGGGATGTTCCCTTTGGGGCATGACTGTGTGGCAGGATCTGTTAAACAGAATTTGTATCATCCTCATAGATCATAATGGTACTTACCCTTCTTCAACAGAGTCTTATAAATGGGGAAGCAAGTATTTTCATTGGTAACATACTAACATCAAGTGACAATGACAATTACAATTGCCACAACATGTTTCGTAAATCAAACTTGGAAATAATTTTAACTCAATTGAAAAGTCCATCAAACAGATCAAAATCGTTAGGCTTTTACTTACACATATGGCTTGCTATCTTATCTCGTGAAAATGTGATTTTCTTTTCTTTTTTCGTATGTAAAGATTTAAATTATCTATAATGTGTAAATTAACTCCGTCTGCATTGGATCCAACTAAAACTTGGATTCATCATTGCTGGTGCCTAATTAAGATAAAGAGTAGGTTTTGCGATAAGTTGACACTCATCATAAAATTAGCCAAATCCTCATGATATGTGTAGTGTTTGAATTAATATAAAAGAAGAGTACGAATGGTAGAGAGATAGACAGCACCACCCCGACAGTCTGGTGTTTTGATGTCAACCCAAAAATGCCATTGGCGGCCCTTGTATTTACAGAAAAAAGATTCTTCCCAAGACGTAGACCATTCGTAGAACATTCAAATGAGGATACAAGCATCACTGGGCAAACTTTGGTTGAAAGATCATTTACAAATGGGGACCGTAACCATACTGCCGATTATTATAACATTGGATTTTAAAGGCTACATTTATGAACCAAAATCCAACCCTAAGATAAAAACAAAAATGAGACAAAGATAGGCTTCACGTTATTCAAACATACACACACACACACCATAAAACATATTAAGTTCTCACGTTTCTAATCCAGTCAAGGATATACAATCATTTATGTTAGAAATGAAATTCACAAAAAAAAAAAAAAAAAAACCTTATCCCACTGGCCATAAGGTCTAATAGTAGAGTAACTTGAACTCTGAGTTTCAGGTTTAGAGTCCAATTTTTAGTCCCTAAAACAACGACCTTGTTGCTTTGTTGTAGTATGCAACAAATTTTAAACTTTGATCAAATATATTAAACACTCTCATAATAAGAATATACTTATATGAGTGGCGCTAAAACATAATATTGGGCATATTGTATCCATATGGACACTACAGGTTGCAATTGAGGTAGCTTAAATAAAACATTGGATGCTTTTTTTTTTTTTTCCTGTTTTTTTGACAGATGAGAAGAAACTTTACTGAATAAAAATCAATAATGGGATACAAGAGAGTCATATTTCGGATAACTCCTGGGAGGACACGTACAAGAAAGTGGAAACTAAAAAGTTAAATTAAAAAAAAAAGAAAAAAAAATATTGGATTAATTGTTGGCTAAAAAGGAAAGAGAACCGGGATAAGTTGCTTAATTGAATAGTAATAGGGATAAATCTATATGAAGATAACATCATAATGATAATATTAAAGAGGGAACATGAATTACAGATGAAGTGATGGATATAAAGAAAAAGAAAGAAGAATGGAGATAAAAGAAAAAGATGCATGATAAACATGATGCACAAGTATTTCTTTTCTCGCTTTATCTAAATAAAGGGGAAGAAAGTAAGATAGAGAGAATCCATGCGTTTCCAAGCACTCCCAGACAAAATGAGCTTCAGTGAAGAGAAAAACAGCCTTTGCTTTATGACCTAGAAAAGAAGATTTTAAACCGCCATAGGGTTATAGCTTAGGAGATTGGGTGGTTAGTAACCCAGGCCATTCATCTCTCTCTCTCTCTCTCTCTTATAAGGAAGTGTCTATATTTAGTCTCAAGCTTGGGCTGCAACCATAACCCCACATCTCTCAGAAACGACAGCCAGACTCCCAGAAAATTTAAAAAAACTCCCTAAGTTCAGCTCCAGGTCTGCTTGTTTTATGCCAAATCAAAGTGGCTATGTGGGGGGTTTTGAAACCCTCATATGATTATGACCTCGTTGCTATTTTCCATGGATCTCTTTCTTCTCCTCCTTGAATACCAATTTCTCTACCTTTCTGCTTCTCCTGCTAACCATTTATCTCTCTTTTCCTCTCTCTCTCTCTCTCTCTCTCTCTCTCTCTCTCTCTCTCGCTCTTCGCCAATTTTGGTGTTTAATTACTTACTCCAGTCCAGATATATATGCACTCTAATGTGCAACTTCCTTGGATTTGACTGTGATCATTGGGATGATGATCTTTGATAAAGAATCCTTGGCATGAAGGCTTGGATATGCAAATCTAGTTGTCACAACACTTCATGCTTGCAACATATGCATCACACACAGCTGTGGCTCATGTTAGTCCATAAATAGATGCTTATACTCATCTAGAGACGCATTAGCGTGTGATTAATTTCATACCAGATGAATCATCATGCGTCCGTATATCGCATGTGCCTGGCTCCCTGTATGCCATTTGCAGAGCCCACCGGAGAATCGATGGCCTCCGTGGATGGCATATGAGGAGCCAAGCATATTCCATGTGCACTTACCATGGTATATTATTTAATATTAATTCTATGTGTATATATATATATTGATGATTTGGTTTACACATATGGGCCAATCTGAAGCCCAAAGTCCACAAGGGTTGCATTGTAATTTGAGAAGTTTGAGTGCTCTCGGGTCTCGACGACCAGGTACTTGCTCACTTACATGTTCTAGCTCGGAATAATGGAATATCACTTCTGTGGGTTCGAGGGTTTTCATGACGATGCTTATCTTAATTAAGCCTTTGTAGGGAATCTAATACACAGCTTTTGTGAATAATTTCCGCAACTAAAGGGTCTCGTGTATCGCTATTCTTTTTCTGATACTGATTGAACATAACTAATTGACCAGACTTTTCACTGGAACCAATGCAAGAAGCCTATCAATACTTGCTTCTCTTTAGCCAAAATTTCAGACTAGTTACTCCGAAACTGTACCTGACAGCATAGGACTTTTACGCTTCTCCATTCGGCTATCTTCTAACATGCTTGCTCGTGGACAATTCATATGACTCATGGTCCCGACATCGGCGTCCGTTGGCCTCGGCGGAAAACGAGGATAGAAAAAGAAAGCTTCGTCAGACTCCACGGAGACAACCCAAGCTCACAAATTCACTATCTCGCCATGACAAGATTACGGAGAAACAAAGACTCGTTTTTCTGTGTAAATGTTATTGGAATGGGTTGGTTCGCCTACGATGAATTAACTCAATCCAATTAGAGGGAAGCTAGGGAGAACAAAAATTGCTTTCCCACTACTAATGTGTGTAGAAAAATTATAATTATTTGTACTAATAAAAAATGATGCCTTATATATGCCTTGAAAAAGCAGAGGTTTGATAATTTCACAAAATTTAGAGAATAAATGAAATATAAATTTTTTATTGTTTCTTATAATAAAAAGTTATTGGGCTACGAATAAAGTATTATTTAATATAGTGATATTACTTAAATTACAAAAATGATCTCTTTTCATGAAATTTTACATGTAATGAGATATTGAAATTATTAATATGTTATAAAAATTTTATGTTTTTTGGTTATGTATTTTGTAAGAAATTTTTTTTGTGTACATTATTTTTCAAAATTAGCATTAAAATGACAATGTTGTAATACAAAATTTATATATAAAAAAATGTATTTGTTGCGTACTTTCTAACGATATATTATTTATTAGTTTGGAAAAACTGATGGAAAATAATTGAGTTTAAAATTTTTTGAATCAAATCTAAAACTTTTAAGAAGATTAAAAATATTCATAATAAATTCTAATTTTATGTTTTTAAATGGTTTTTCAAACACATAATTTTATATTATTTTTAAAAACCAACTATATTAATAAATTAAATAAATCAAATTATGGTAAGTGCACTACACTCTCTAAATAAGCAACTGAAGTAAAGTGTTTTTTTGATTGATTGAGTATGGGCAAAGTCACTGATATATATGATAACTACCAATAAAAAAATTTGGTGACAAAGTTGACCAGAGTGAAAAAGAAGGTCATTCTCTTCATGTTCTATTGATTAATTAGAAAACATCATGTGTTACATGTTATGTAATAAGAATTTGTCGTTTCATATCTTTTTTTTATTATTTTAAAAATAAATTATTTCTTTAAAATTTTATTATAATTAATAGAAATATCATAAAAATATGAAATTTACATAAAAAAATTATAATTTTGTGCTTTTT
This sequence comes from Ceriops decandra, assembly GCA_020615895.1. Classification (NCBI taxonomy): domain Eukaryota; kingdom Viridiplantae; phylum Streptophyta; class Magnoliopsida; order Malpighiales; family Rhizophoraceae; genus Ceriops; species Ceriops decandra. The sequence continues at coordinate 6,536,041 of JAHLGO010000001.1, forward strand.
GAAAATTTGACATTAATTTTTCAAATTTTGGTTAATTATTAAAGTGCTATTTTATAATGTTAGTAATTTCTAATATCCTTTTAACTATATTCAAGAATGAAATATGATTCATTAGATGCAAACTTTAATTAGAAGGATCATTAAGGAGCATCTTAAAAGAATAAATTTTGAGATTTTCAAATAACTAATAAATCTACATAGACAACAAAATCTTGTTTGTACTTTTAAAAAATGCAAAGTAGAAGATGATGAAAAATTTATGAAATATGTCAAATATGAGATTCTTAATTAATTATATTAAAATATTAATGACTAAAAGGCTTAAAGAAGAAATAAAAATTAATGTTATGTTTAAATCATTAATAAACTTATGGAGAGTTAAGTTATGTTGTGAGTTGAAACACACCATGCACATTATTAAGTAATATGATGACCTAGAGAATGCTCTCTAGAAAGTTTAGAGGTGTTATACTAAGCATGTTATAATGAGCTTTGCTATGTTGTCCATGAAACCTCATCTTTAAATTGTAAAGCATATTTGCTTTAGTAAAATGGAGATTGATTCATGACTTTTAAGAGCTAGACCTAGGTTATCTAAAATGTCAAAAAGGATGAGACTTCACTATTTAGCAATTCCTTAGTTTAAGTTCATTACCTTTTTTGAAATAGAGGTAAAAGAATGTTTAAATCTTAGTTATGATATATAATATTATTGTGAATATTATTCCATGTTTGATGTTATATGTGTTTATATTTGGTGTCATGTATATAAAACTTTATTGTAAATGTCTACTATATTACTATATTGCATGTATGACAAATTAACTAAATGGTTTTTTACTTTAGCAAGAGTTGTTAGGTTAATACGATTCTTGGAATCTTCACCTAAGAATTTAAATTTTGCATAATTTGAAATAATTTATAATAATAGAATCTTATTATAAAAGAAGATAATTAAGAATATTGTAAGCTTTTAATTCTTTGATTAATTTTAGATTATTATTAATTTATTTTAATAATAGTGTAAAATAAATTGTTTGTGTTAGTATCAATCACTGAGAAATATCTTAAGGTTGTTGTAGTCATAACTACAAAAAATATTATTAATGAGCTTAACAAGGAGGATTAGTTGAATGGTAAAGACCATGACATTTGTTATTATAAGGTTTTGTATATCCTCAAAGAGTATAAAGCTTTAAGAGCCATTAACCATCTTATAGTGGACCTTGAGAGGTTTCTTCACTCAACAAAAGTGTGACCAAGACATGTTGAGGGCTTGAAAAAGAAAGAATTATATTACTTTGTATAGTTTTGTTTAAGAATATAGAGGATGATTTGATTCATAAATTTAAGGAGTATGACACTATAAAACCTTGCACACCATAAGATTTTGTATATTCTTGAAGTGCATGAAGTGTAGGAAGCCATCAACTATCTTATGGTGGACCTTAAGGGGTTACTTTACTCAATACAGGTGAGACTAAGACATGTTGAAGGCTTGAAAAAGAAAGAATCGCATTAGCTTACAAATCTTTGTTTAAGAATATGGAGTATAATCTCATTTGTGAATTTAACAAGCTCATACTACTAGATAATATGGTTAGCTTTGAAAAAAAAAACAAAGGTTTAGGGGTACTTCGACTATTAAGTGAAAGAGTTGACAATTAATTTTGATGTCCATATAAAAAATATATATCATAGCATAAGATAATAATTAAGGATGATATCTAATATGACAAAGGAGGTCAAAATAACCAATTATACCCTTACAAATAAGTAATAAGTTTAGGTTATCATTTGCTCTATTCCTTTGAATTGAGAGGGAATAAAAGTTAATATAATGCATAATAAGACTATTAAGACCTTTAAATATGTCTCCCACCATATAATTTTAGAGAAGGAGTGCTTTAGGGTTGTTAAGTCTTTTAGTCAAATGAATGACTTAAAGTTAAAATTAGTTTAAAGGCTATTTCTAGTTCAAAATGTTTATGACATTATTAGCATCATAAGAAAGGAAAAGAGAATAGGCAAGTACAAAATAAGAATAAGAATGATAACTACAAGGGATGTGGTAGTAAGAAAAAGGATAAGATTAAAATGTCATGCTATAATTATACTAAACTAGTCATTTCAATTATGAATACATTAAGTTAAAAAAGGTATGCTTTACGCTTTCTTTGTTTCAAGCTCAATATTGCTTACTGAATATGATCCTTTATGGGTTGTAGAAACAAGGGATATAGACCATATAACCAAAGATTAAAAAACATAAATGGAATCTTGTTTAATTGGAGTTGGTTCAAAATTGGTGTATTATAGAACAATTTAAGGGTAGAAATTAAGGGAATTGGCACTTGTAAATTAACAATATATGATAGTCAAACCTTAATACTTTATGATGTTTTTTATGTATTGGAAATTCGATAAGATTTCATTTATGTTTTTATTCTTTTATATTTAGGTTATAAACTTATTTTTGAAGGTTGTATTGTAAATTCTTATTGTTACAATTCTTATGTTAGTTATGGATGCTTGTTAGATGGTTTATTTATGTTAAATATAAACTATGATGTGTTTAATGTCTATAATAGTTGTTTTTCTATTATGGCATTAACTAACAAAAATGTAATAGATGTAAATATTTGACATGTTAAAATAAGTTATATTTGGAAAAAAGACAATTGATGAATTAGCTAAAATGGGCCAGTTAAGCTTTCTCATTAAAATTGTTTGGTGGGAGAGCAATTAAAAAACCATTTGGTAAGACAATTAAAGCCAAACTTTTGTTGTAGTTAGTTCTTTTTGATATATATGGCTTAATAAGTATGAGGGTAAGGTGTGGTGTCTCATATTTTATTACTTTTATAGATGCTTATACGTGTTATGATCATATTGATCTAATCTTTTATAAATTTGAAATTTTAAAAAGGTTAAAAAGATATTTAGGTATGATAGATAATTAGTTAGATAAAAGAATTAAAAATTTAAGAATTAATTGAGGATGCAAATATTTCTCTAAATAGTTTTAAGAAATTGTGTAATAAAAATGGTATAATCAAACGCTTAACTGATTTAGTATTACATAACAAAATGGTGTTAAACAGGTGATGTTTTATTAATAGTTGCTTATGTACTTAACTATGTACCCATTAATCTATTACTTTGATACTATATGAATTATGGTTAAAATGAAAACTCAACTAAAGTAATTTATGACCATAGGAGTTAATAACTTATGTTCATAATCTATCTCATAAATATAAGAAATTAAGTTTGATAGGAAAAAATGTATTTTTATAAGATATTATGAATAATTTAAAGAGTATGTGTTTATTAGTGATCAGGTTGATAACAGTATTTTAGAATTAAAATCACTTGATGTCATATTCTTAAAGAATGAATTTCCTAGTAAAGGTAATATTATCAAGAATTTTCAATTTCATAAGATGAGTGATTAAAATAACTATAATACACTGAACTCATTAATGCAAATGGATAAGGAAATTCCTTAAGCTATCAATTCTAACGAGGGTGTTGTACCATAAGTTCTGCAAGATTTGCATGAACCCTGTTGCATAAAAGCAATCATAAAAGTATCCTATGTCGTCATTTTAGGATTGAAGGGCAAGCTTTTATGATTGTTCTTTATGATGAATAAGAGCTTAAAGTAGTAATTAAGACTTTCTTATACCTTACTAAGGAACAATCAAAGAAGGTGATAAAAAAAGAGATGAAATTCATAAAATCTAATTAAATCTATAACTTAGTAAATTTACCATTAGAATATAAAAGTATTGGGAACAAATGATTTTTTAAAATGGAGCATAAGGTAAATGGATTTATTGAAAGATACAAGGCCCTCTTAATGATGAAAAGTTATACTTAATAAAAGGGTATAAACTATTAAAAAATCATTTTAACAATAATAAGGTTTATTTAAATCCACATAATTTTAGTTATAATAATAAACATGGATTCAAAATTATATTGGATAGATGTTAAACTTACTTTTCTTAATAAAAAGCTAAATGAAGAAATTTATGTTAAATAGTAGATAATTAACTAGAAAACTATTTAGTAAGATAATTAAAGATAAATTTTTGTTGCAATTAGTCTTTTTTAATATATATGGTCTAATGAGTGTTAAGGTGAAGCATGGTGCCTTATATTTTATTATTTTTATAGATAATTAGATACGTTATGATCATCTTTTATTTAATTTCTCATAAATCTAAAGTTGTAAAATGCTTTAAAAAATATTTAAGTATGATAGATAATTAATTGACTAAAGGAATTAAAACTCTAAAAATTAATTAATGATGCAAATATTTCTTTAAATAATTAAAAAAAACTATGTAATAAAAATGATATATTTTTAGGATTACACAACAAAATAGTATTGCAAAGGGTGATGTTTTATTGACAGTTGCTTATGTACTTAATAATATACCCTCTATATCTATTACTGTCACATTATATGAATTATGGTTAAAATAAAAATCCAACGAAAGTAATTTATGACCATAGAGGTCAATGACTTATATTCAAGATCTATTCTATAAATATGATAAATTAAGTATGAGAGAAAAAAGATTAATTTTTATAATATATTGTGAATAATTTAAAGAGTTTGTGTTTATTGGTGAATAAGTTGATAAAAATATTTCAAAATTAAAATAGCATGATGTCATATTGTTAAAGAATGAATTTCTACGTAAGGGTAATATTAATAAGAATTTTCGTCTTTATGAGATAAGTGATCTAGATAACTATAAACAACAAACTCATTAACACAAATGGATGAGAAAATGTCATAATCTATTAATTCTAATGAAAGTTTTATACTATAAATTGTGATGAGAACCATAAAGATGATGGGTGGAAGGCTTCAATGGATACAAAAAGTCTATTGCACATTTCAGAAGGCCCAATAACATGAGCTAGAACTTCAATGGATGCAAGAGGTCCATCGCATATTTTAGAAGGCTTAATAACATGAGGTAGAGCTTCAATGGATACAAGAGGTCTATTACATATTCCAAAAGGTCCAATAACACAAGATAAAGCCAAAAAGATTAAAGAAGTACTAAATGAGTTGATTGAGGACATTCAGGCTAACCAAGTTTCAAATGGTGCAAATTCAAGTTTAATAAAGAGTCCAGGCCTAATTAATATAATTGGAATACTTAATGGGTCAGATTAAGTAATAGCATTCAATCTTAAATAGGAGTTTATTGTCTATATTGGAATTTTTCCATAGTTAGAAATTCCTTTAAAATAAGGATTTGTCCTAAGTAGGAATTTATACCTCTTTAGTATTGTTATCTTAACTTATAAGTAGACACCCTTTGTAAGCTCTAGAAAATCAAACAACTTTGAGTGAAATAGAAAGTAAGGGTTTTTCTCCCTTAATTCTTTTGAAGACTAAAGAACTTATCAAGAGGTACTTTTTCTTGTGGTATTCAAATTGACTTATCACTCCTAATTCCTTTCTTTTTTGGAGTATGACGTCCATATCCTTCTTAAATACCTTAGGTTCATGTTCTTTCAAATGATGGGTCTAGGGTTTGTATTATTAAATTCTGTTTTAACTTTTCTGGTTGTTCTTTGATTCCTTGTGTTCGTTAGGTCACTAAGCCACGTCTTTTTAAGGCTTTCTGCATCAAGTTATGCAAGATTTCTAAGAACCCATATTGCATAAAAAATAATCATAAGAGTATCCCCTATTGTTATTTTAAGATTAAAGGGCAAGTTTTTAAGACATGATAGAAAGGATAAAAAGGATAATGAAAGAAGAGATGGAATCCATGAAATCTAATTAAGTTTAAGACATGATAGATTTGCCTCAAACATATAAAACTATTAGGAACAAATAAGCTTTTAAAATTGAGCATAAGGCAAGTGGATCTATTGAAAGGTACAAGGCCCACTAAATGATAAAAAGTTATACTTAACAAGAAAATATAGATTATTGGAAAATCTTTTTATTGTTATTAAGTTTTACCTTAATTTGCATAATTTTATAAATTTAGAATTACGTTAGATGGATGTTGAAATTACTTTTTTTTTAAAAAAAATAAAGAGTTAAACAAAGAAATCTATATGAAATAATAGGTTTCATTATTTAGAACCAAGGGAATAAGTTTGTAAATTTTAAAGATCAATTTACGTCTTAAAATAACCATATAAATCATGGCATTTAAGATCCCATCATGCTAAAGTGGACCATCAAAGCTTATTTGTTAAAATTATTTGGCAGGAAAAGTAACTAGAAAAACATTTAGTAAGATAATTAGAGCCAAATTTTCATTACAATTAGTCTTTTTTAATATATATGGTCTAGTAAGTGTTAGAGTGAAGCATGATGCCTTATATTTTATTACTTTTATAGATAATTATAAACATTATAATTATGTTTATTTAATTTCTCATAAATTTGAAGTATTAGAATACTTTAAAAATATTTAAATAAGATAGAAAATTAGTTGGATAAAGGAATTAAAACCCTAATAATTTATTGAGGATGTAAATATTTCTTAAAATGATTAAAGAAACTATGTAATAAAAATGAGATAGTTAGATAATTAATTTGTTTTGGAATTACACAACAAAATGTTGCTTCAAAGGGTGATGCTTTATTGATAATTGTCTATGTACTTAATTGTGTACCATCTAAATCTATTACTTATACACTATATGAATTATGGTTAAAATGAAAAATCAACTAAAGTAATTTATGACCATAAGGATCAATGACTTCTATTCATGATCCATTTTATAAATATGTGAAATTAAATCCAAAAGGTAAAAAAATATATTTTTATAATATATTATGAACAATTTAAAGAGTATGTGTTTATTGATGAATAAGTTGATAAAAATATTTTAGAATTAAAATTATATACTGTCATATTTTTAAAGAATGAATTTTCTTGTAAGGTTTATATCAATAATAATTTTCATCTTTATGAGGTGAGTGATCAAGATAACTATAATACACAAAACTCGTTAATGAAAATGCTTAAAGAAATGCCTTGAATTATCAATTCTAATGAGAGTGTTATACCATAAGTTTTGTAAGATTTGCAAGAACCTGTATTGTATAAAAGCAATTACAAAAGTATCTTATGTTGTCGTTTTAAGATTTAAAGGTTAGCTTTTATTATTGTCCTTCATGATGAAGAAGAGTTTAAAGCAATATTTAAGACCTTTTTATGCCTTGCTAAGGAATAATAAAAGAAGGTAATGAAAGAAGATATGAAATCTAGCTAAGTTTGGTACTCGGTAAATTTTCCTTAAGGATATAAAATTATTGGGAACAAATAAACTTTTGAAATTAAACATAAGGCAAATAAATCTATTAACATGTATAAGGCCAACTTAATGGTGAGATGTTATAATTAACAAAAAGGTATAAAGTATGAAAAATTATTTTTAGTAGTAATAAGGTTTACCTTGATGCATATGATTCTAGTTATAGTAGCAAATATGTATTTAGAATTACATTAGATAGAAGTTAAAATTGCTTTTCTTAATAAAGAGCTAAACAAAGAAATTTATATGGAAAAATAGGTTTCATTGTTCAAAGTTAAGAGAATAAAATTTATAAGTTTTAAAGATCAATTTATAACTTAAAATAATTGTCTAGATAGTAATATTTGCGATTCTATCTTACAATAATTTCATATGGCTTCATAATGATTGATAAGGATCATTCCTTATACATCAAATAATTTGAAAATAAATTTGTAGTTTTATCTATAACATTCTACTTGTTAAAAATGATAAGAAGATTGTCATTACTATTAAAGAATAATTATCCTCTAATTTCATAATGAAGGATATGGGTAAAACAACTTACATATTAGGAGTAAAGATCCTTAAAGATCATTCCAAAAGACTTCTAGCTCTACCATTAGAGCTTTACATCCATAAAATCTTTGAGTGATTTAGATAAATCCATTGATGCTCCAATTACTAAATGTAATAACTTTAATCTTAAAATATGTCTTGAAACAGAGTACAAATAAATGAAGCATGTATTGTACTCTAGTGTAATGGATAGTTTGATGTACTATATAATGTGTATTACCCTAACATTGCTATGCCATGGGATTGGTAAGTTGACACCAATCAAGCTTAAGAAAGACAAATTGGAAAGTTAAAACTTCAATACCTCAAGACACTATAGATTATTTTTTGTGCTATCAAGGAAATGATTTACTATTAATTTTTTATTCAAATAGGAGATATAGATAACATAAATTTATATTAAGATAAATGTTCTTGCTAAATAATTACACTATATTATGGAGTAGTAAGAAGTAAATCTGTAAATCTGCAGTGAAAGAAGCAGTTTGGCTTTTCAAAGTTTTAGAATATTTAAGAGTATGTAGTGATTAACAGAAAATGATCACATTGTATTACAATAATTAGATGGCTATTATATACACAAAATATCCCAAGTATTATTATAAAACTAAATAAATTAATGATAAATGCAACTTTGTAAAAAGCATTATATCATAAAAAATGTGACTTTTTAGTACATTTTGACATATGGGATGATAGAAGACCATATAACTAAATCAATGCTAAAAGATGTATTTTAGTCATATGTTAAGTTTATAGAATTTTATATAATGTAATATATTATGATTATATGCTATTATGTTGTGAAAGAACTTATTTTTTGTTACGCATGTATTAATAATTTCATTCTTAATATTGATTATTACATTATAAAATTGACATAAGATCAATTTTAGCATAGTTTTTATATGAAAGTAAATATATGTCAAATAAATTAAAATTGGTTCATTTAGATGGACAATTACCTCTAATGTTGAAAGAGCATGCAAAAATGAGATTATTATATGAGCAAAATTATCTATATATAACATATAAATGATTGCTTTGTTATCTCAAAAATTGTGTAAGCAAAATTCTTTATTATATAAGTCTTTTAAATTATTATTATCTAAAAAATATGTCTTATATAACATCTAACCTTATTTTAAGGTTACAATACAATTTATGCTACTTTAGATATTACATACAGTGAAAAATGTTTTGACCTTTTAGAATATGACTAGGAAAGTAATTGTATTATAATTAAAAAATATAAGTATAAAAGGAAGACTATTATTGTTTGACATTTTTTTATTTAAATTCATTGGTCAATTAATTATGTTTATTTATGATAAATAAAACATAATTATGAATACATGTAAGGAAAACAAAGTTTAACTCAACCTAATAGAAATATGGTGACTTGGAATTGAAGTAATAAAATACATCTAGGGCAAAGTGAGACATGAATTTTCATCATAACAATACTCACATTTTTTTAAAATGGCTGTAGTAACTATTTATCTTAATATGTATATAAAATATGCTTTCAAATATAGGTTTGGTGGTAGGTCATATGGTCCATTTGCATGTATGAATCATTTATGAAGAATTGAACATTGAGAATCCTTTTTGAGCAATAATTAAGTTATTCTAACTCGTCATGTGTGAGAGAAAATGTAAATGTTATTGAACTAAGTTAATCTGCTTATGATAGGCTAACCCAATCTAATTAAGAGAAAGTTAGAGGGAGTTACGCTATAGATACATGTTACAAGATACATATAGAAAACTATAATCATTTATATTATTAAAAATGCATGACAACCGCTTTGAAAAATAAAATGTTTGAAAACTTTTCAAATTCTAAAAAATGAATAGAATACAAAGTTTTTATTAATTCTTATTGTAAGAGGTTTTTGGATTATAAACAAAATATTACCTAACACAGTGATATCACTTAAATTATGAGAAAAGTCCAATTTTTCACGATGATTAATCTATTGCTATTTTGGAGAGGAGTAACAAAGATCCTACTTATTTAATCTTACACCCCATAATCATGTGATGGTCCGCTAGTGAATTTGATATAAATCAAAACCATGTAACCATTTTTTGTTAGTAAATATTAACAAATATATGTCCACACAAAAATTGTATATATAAGTAAACCATATATAATCAAGTGTTTTAGATGGTAATTACATTTTTGGCACCGTTCAGGTTCTAAATTGAGAACGAGACACAAAGTTGAATATTATTTTAGCTATTTTAGTGTTGTATAGCACGCCATTCTCTTTTTGACATCCTGTTATTAATTGTGTGATACTGTCATATAAGGTACATACTCATTTTTAGGTCATTATGACTCTGCTAGTTAAAACAGTCCAAACTTTGAGATGAGAGAAAAATTCTTGTATCATCTAAAATGCTTTAATCAAATGTCAAAGAACTAGTGGGAGTAGAATTATATCACCTTATTGCAGGTTAAAAGAACTCCTTCCTCTATGCCAAGGGTAAAGTGCTAGATTATCAATGAAAAGTGTTAAATTAGTGTAAAGTTAGCCCTTTATTAATTCCAATCATCAATGCAGTGGGACAGCTGAAGCTGAAAGCTAATTATAACAAAAAAAAAAAAAAAAGATTGCATTTTGCGTTGGCAGCGTGCAAATGCGTTAGCATTTGAAAAGAGGGAGCTGCTTTAATAAGTTATACATGTCAATGCTTTGGATATTAAAGGTGACTGACTAGTGCAGCGTGGATGGATTATTGTAGACAAAAGGGTTTCTTTCAATTTCACCAAGAATCTACCTTTTCTTTTTTTTTCTTCTTTTTTTTTTATGGTTGCTAAATAATGTTGTTATGCAAGATAAGAATTAAAATTTACATATTTTTTTTAAGTGAGTTTTGAGAGAAATTCCAATATAAACTTCCAAATTAAAGACAATACAAATAAAAAAAACACCATAACATTACGTCCATACAGAATCATCGACCTTGTGGTCACCACATAGACAGGTAGCTAGCTAGTGGACCGAGTTCACCTTCCTGTCCTGATATAATGAAACACCATCTTTAGATGCTTTCAGGGTTATCGATATCTGCATAAAAAGTAGAGGCGCAATCATTCCAGTCACGCTCCCCGCCCCGCCCTCTCTCTCTCTCTCTCTCTCTCTCTCAAGCCAGGGATGCATGTGCATGCGAGAAAGATGTTGGGATCCTTGCTGTGCAAGTCACAATTGCAGCTGGAGACCAAGTCGAAGACTTGGTGTTTTGCTGATGTTTTCTGGTTAGCTTCTGAAATTGGAAACCAAGAAGGAGATTGAATTTCAAAAAAGAAGCAAGTTATTTAAGGTTTTAGTCCCAAGATAATTAGAGAGACTAGGTAAAAGCTGTTATGTTTCTGCAACACTGAGGAAGTAGAGATTACTTGCGTTTAAGCAATGTATCCATACCTGATGTAATTATTGTGTTTTGTCTTTATCCTTGTAAATTACACCGTCTAATGGAGAAGAAGATTAATGAAAAAGTTGGATTTTTCTCTTCAATTTTCATGTTTTCTTCCAACTGCAACTCGCTGTCTGCTTCTCTCATTGAAAAAAACAAAAAAGAAAAGAAAAAGAACTCATTAGTTTCTTGAAAAGAAAGCAGAAGTGTGGATTTTGGGGAAAGTAGCGTGCGTAGGTGCAGTAGCAATATTATGGTTGTAGCTGCTAGGGAATCTCATCCAAAATCCTAGACCCCGTACCTCCACCCGTCTGTCTCTTTGATTGGCCACAAAGGAATATGTTACACGCTCGAGTCAAAGCATGTCCAAAGGACATTTTAGTCAGGCAAATTGGGGGACCACGTCTCAGATCCCCCGGGATCCATTGTGGGATTTTGGGACGTCAAAAATTAAATCCATTTTTGTTTTCTTTGTCTTGGAAAATGATTGGTGGTGACTAAGAAATTAGCCCACCTTGCATATACGTGGGACTTAGGATTGATACCAATATCAAATAAAAAAAATGCTCGGGTGGGCCATGCATCGGGACTTTCCTATTACGCTAACTCATGTCTTTTTTTCCCGCCCTTTTTCAGTCATCGAGTTCTTTTCATAATTTCTTTTTTTATTACTTTTTTTCCCCCTAAAAACTGCTTACTTTGTTCCAGAAGCCCCTAATTAACAAAGAACATTCTCCCTGGATTGAATGATCAGACATTAACAACTAAAAAATGAAGATCAAGCATGTGTGAGGGGACCTTAGCGGGCTCACACCTTCCATGAGGCCTTGTGACATTTTGCAATTGTAAGTAATCTTACAATTATGTAGTCTTATTAATTGATATCTCCAAAACTAGGTTTCATGTTCTATCTCCCACAACAAGATGTAAATGCCTTTTTTTTTTTTTGTGGGGCTACAAAGTCCAAATCTCGCTTCAAATTTCATATTTGATGTCAATTAGTTTATACTTAATGAATTGAAAATGTTAAAATATAAAAAATGCATATGGTTTCTGTTAATTAATCATATTGTAAGGTGTTATTTATGCTGCCTTGCCTATCTCGTGACTCCTATAATGAAAATGGTGAAAGAAAACAACATCCTTTTTCGCCATAATTCTTTTTCCAATAGTATAAGAAGTCACCATTGTTGGGCAATCACGAGTTACAAAAATCTTCAGGTCATTTTTTATTTTCTTTTTTCTGTTTTTATCTTCAACCAAAAGTGTGAGTGTTTTGAGATTTTACGAGAGGTTTCTTTGAGTTTGTTAGCTGCAGATGTCTACACTAGAATATGATCAGTGTACGCAAGATATATGGTACTCAATGCAAGTAACATATCCCCTGGGATTCTCCCTTGGACCAGAGCATGGCTGCCATAAATTGCTACATGTTCGTATATGGTATCCCAGCATAAGATTTGTAGGTCATGCAGGGGACTTAACCATAGTCCATTTAATCCCCTCGTTTTTTTTTTTTTTCTTCAATGGTTTTCAATAATTAAGAAACGTATGTAGACACTTTCTTATCTAGAATTTTCATATCGTAGGTTTTTTTTTTACTAAGGAAAATCTTTAATTATTATAATTCAATTTTTAATTGATGTTACATTATTATGAAGGGCTAAATATAATGTCTACACTTTGTTTAGCTAAACAATATTTGCATAATCCCCCCACCCTTTTTTTTTTCCTAATTTGTAGGAGGTTTGTTAGGTTTTGAGTTATATAACATGGATAACTCTCCTTATTTTTATCGATCCTATATCACTTTCATAATATTAGAATTTGAGAACTTTAAGATAAAAGTCTAAGTGTTTAATTATTGAAGTATCTTTTAAAGAACTACATATTAATTTGTCATAATTAAAGGGTGATACTTGAAAAAAATTGATCATTCAAACGTATTTGTAGACAAATATATTGATATAAGCATTTAAAAGATAATTGATTTATACCATGCATACTTATGAATTAAGAGTTTAAGACTTTACATTTTGATAAAGAAACCACTAGGTGACCTACTCTAAGAACCCTTGAATTGATTTGTTATACACAACCCCGAAAGTTAGAAAACAAGTTGGATTGATTAGATCATAACCTTAAGGAAACTAAGTCCTAAAAGCCCCAATCTTAAGATGCCACAAAAGTTGATCACCCATTTGATAAGTTAAAACAATGTATTCTTCCAAGAACACAAGAAAACAAAGCAAAACTTATTGAAAAATACTTCAATCTTGTTCATTCTGTTTACATAGTTGTATCCTTTATATAGGCATGTAAATATTACAATCTTATAAGGAAAAGTGATGAGGACCTCCGTGGGTCTTGTACTGAGAGGGAGGGGGTGAATTAGTGTGAGATGCTTATTTTTTACAAATTTGTTTGGATTAATCTCTGACTTGTTAAAGTCAATGATCTAATTTTTGTCTTATTTCTTTATATGAAAGTGGTCATATGAATATCAAGCAACCTTAAGCATTCGAGAACATATATAATTTTTACGTGGTTCACCCATAATGTGTGAACTACATCCATAATGTGATAAGATTACTTCTAAATTGCACAATCTACTCTTATTTTAAGGGATAAAACTGATGTTGTGGAAAGAATCTTTAACCACTTATAATGATCTCTTGATCATTTCAAGGGTCTTTCACCTTTTTTTGAAAAAGTTTATGACTAAAACTTTCCTGAGAAAAATCATTCAATGTTTATAGACTGTTGTTGTTGAAAATAGATCTTCTCCTTCTTCACAATTGGTCGTTGCTCAAGCTTTATCAGTCTCTCTTTTACAGGTTCTTTCCTTTTCTTTTTGTTGTTGTTGTTGTTGTCCCTCTTTTTCCAGTTCTCTTCTCTGCAATGTCTCTCCTTTATTGGTAGTTCTCTCCACTACTGTAAGTTCTCTCTGTTGCAAGTTTTCTCCACTGTAAGTTTTCTTTAGTCTCTATAAGTTCTCTCATCTGCTGTAAGTTCTCTTCAGTCTCTACAAGTTCTTTCCTTTATTGGTTTTCTCCTCTATAGGTTTTGCTCTTTATTGGTTGTCTTCTTTATAGGTTCTGCTTTCTACATGTTCCTCCTTTTGTATTTGTAAGTTCTCTAATCAATTATTGGTGTTACCTCCTTTTGCCTTAGTAGGTTTTCTCCTCAGCTACTAGTGCTGCCTCCTTTTACCTTGACAGATTTTCTCCTTTCCTCTACTGTTGGTGTTGCCTCCTTTTGCCTTGGCAGGTTTTCTCCTTAGCTGTTAGTGCTACCTCCTTCTACTTTGGTAGGTTCTTTTCTTTCTTTTATTGTTAGTGCTACCTTATTTTGCCTTGGTAGGTTTTCTTCTCAGTTGTCAATGTTGCCTCCTTCTACCTTGGTAGGTTTTCTCCTCAATTGCTAGTGTTGTCTCCTTTTTCCTTGACAGGTTTTCTCCTTTATTACTAATGTTGCCTCCTTCTACCTTGGTAGGTTTTCTCCTCAATTGCTGGTGTTGCCTTATTCTTGCTGCTATTACTATCTCCTTCTTGATGCAACTACTGCCTTTTCCTTATTGTAGTTATTACCTCTCTTATGTTTTACAAAACATACTTATGGTTTTACAACACATTATGATGGAATCCCACATTGGATAGGAGAAGGGGGATCTCGGGCCTTATAAATGGCAGTGCTACATACCATAACAAGTTACCTTTTGGGGAAAAGGTAATGGTCCCATGGCAACACGCTCTCTTGGCATTTTATATAGCTCACTCTTTCTTCCTTTGCTATGCCCTCTCTTTTGTTTTTTAGAACATGTTTTCTTCCTTTGTCAAGCTCTCTTTTCTAGTCTACAATAGCACATGATTTCTTCCTTTATTGAGCTCTCTTTTAGTTTGTAGTAGCACATGTTTGCTTCCTCTATCGAGTTCTCTTTTCTAATCTGTAGCAACATGTTTTCTTTCTCTAATGAGTTTTAGTTTACAATAGCACACATTTTCTTCCTTCTATTTTTGCAACAATTGCATTTCTTTCTTCTATTTTTGTAGCATGCATATTCCTTTGCAACACTCTTTCTTATCATTCTCTCTTAATTTTCTGCAGAGCACACTTCTCTTAGCAACTGCGTGAATATATTTATAAGCTTTGAGTTAGCATTAATTATCAAAAGTTGCCCTACAATCAATAGTTAGCATTTGCCTTATAATTAATGGTTAGCATTGATTCCTAACATTTAAGGTTAATGATTAGCATCGATTCTTAAAGTTTAGGGTCAACAGTCAACATTGACTCACTGAATTTAGGGTTAACCTGCCATCAACGGTTTTGACCAACGATCTCTCTGCATCTCATATTCCTTGACAAATACAAAATGTACCTATAGGCAGTGAACACATCTTGATAAATCTATGAGATGTTGATAATAAATCCAACATTAGTCTTTAAAGATAGGCTTAACAAAAAGTTATTTCTCAACATACCTATATGAGAAAAACTTTATTTGTAGAAGATCCCTTTAATTAAGAAGTACAAGTCTACCTTGATTAGGAATCCTAAATCTGCCTTGATTAAGAATCCTTAAAAAGACTACAACTAATGATAACTAAGCATAAAGTCAAAGTAAAACCTTAACTAATATATCAAGACTTAATTGAACCTACAAGTCCAGATAAAGTCAAGAAGTTAAGCCTTTTCTATATGTAATTTGGCCTTAACTTAAAATCCAGCAACCTAAAACAAAATTAGGCCTATTAATACAACTTAACATGCAATCCAACCTTTCTTTATCTTGGTCATACAGCTTGGACTTATATCATAGATTTCAAGTTTTGTTCTTCAAGTTCTAAGTGTTATTTATCATCTTGCATATAAAGATAAGTAATTATCCTTAGTGTAGCACTGGAACTTTTAAAATAGCCTTGAAATCTTTTGGAGCACCCTTTTTGTCATGCAACTCCATGATTGAGCCTTATAAAGCCTCTTTCATCCTTTTTATCCTTGCCTTAATCATTGAACCACTAATTCCTTGCAAAGGACCTAAGGAATACTTGCTTTGTTACACTTAAATAGCACCTTGTTCTCCATTATTTCTCTCTTTTTGAAAGGGTTTGTCCTTAAATCACTTACATCAAACAAAGATAAGTCAGTAATATTAAAAGTATCACTAACATTACCATAGTTGCTTTGTAAATCTAACTTGTAAGCATTGTCATTAATCCTCTCCAAGACTTGAAAAGGCCCATCTCCTTGAGGATGCAATTTGGACTTTCTTTGTAAGGGAAATCATTCCTTCCTTATATGAATCCACACCCAATCACTAGGTTCAAAGACAACCTTCACATTTCCCTTATTAACTTGCTTAGCATATTGCTCATTCTTCCTTTCAATGTTAGCTCGAACCTTAGTATGTAAATCCTTCATAAATTCTACCTTTTTCTAACCATCAATGTTAGTATGCTTTTTAGTAGGTAAAGATAAAATCTCCAAAGGAGTTAAAGGATTAAAACCATAAGCAACTTCAAAAGGTAACAAGGAAGTAGTCGAATTAACAAATCTATTATAAGCAAACTTAACATGTGGCAAATACCATTCCCATTACCTTAAGTTTTTTAAAATGATAGCACGTAACAAAGTAGTGAGTATCTAATTAACTACTTTAATTTGAGGATGTGCAACAGTAGAAAAAAGGTCAGAGCAAGCCTTCAATAGATTTTGATCTCTCATTCTTTAGTGACATTATGATTAATTTGTTCCAAAATTTATAGGTATGCCGAATGATTGCTTTACAAATAAGCTAAAACCATTTTAGTGTGTTTTCTTTTTCATAATATAACCAAGACACGCAAAATGACCTCCTGTCATCTTTAGTTGAATTAAATTTTCTTCGTCATGGTTTAAAACTGATCCGTTCCATCAGTATGCACCAACTTCCCCATTGGAAGCTCAAGCAGAAGTACTCCAAACCAATAAATGTCTGCCTGGAAGGTATTTGATGAACTTGTGACCAGTTGTTGAGTGTCTTTGATAGCATTAACAGTGGCAAGTCTAGAAGAATCTTGATTGTCAACAACCCTAATGCCATGGAAGCCTCCATGTTCTTAACCAGTAAGATATTGGAGAATTTTAGATTGCCATAAGTAGTTCTATCCTCACAAAACTCCTGATGCAAGAAGGCCAATACCTTGGCAATGGTTGCTGCTACACCAAGTCTGATGGCCCAAACAAATACTTGGCCCATTTGGGTTCCCGAGAGACTCATGTAGCATCGTGGAAACAAAAGTTTTACAATTTATGCTTATACATGTGTCTCATCTAGAAGCAACTATCCAGCAATTATGCATTTCGGGAATAAATTTATGTGAACGAACTACCAATTTACGTGAAAAAAGACAAGAATTATGTAATTACCGTGGATAAGCTTAATGTCACGGATCCCACATCGGAAAGGTGAGGGGATCCATGAGCCCTATAAACATAGGCACTGTACACTACAACAGATTAGTCTTTTGGGGAAACGGTAATGGTCCTTTAACAACAAGTGGTATCAGAGCCGGTCCATCCCGAATTCAATGTCTGTCGCCGAGCGCTCTAGGCCCAAAAATAAGGGGAGTAGGCAGGGGGACTCCGGTCCACGACGAGGACGTCGATGGATTCGGTGGGGGAGAATGTCACAGATCCTACATCGGAAAGGTGATGGGGATTTATGGGCCTTATAAACGTGGGTACTGCACATCCCAACAGATTAGTTTTTTGGGGAGAGGGTAATGGACCCATGACATTAAGGAGGCTTCCATTCAGTCGATATTCGTAGACCAAGAGCTTCTCTTGGATGGAAGAGTGAAAGGCAATGGGTGACCATACATTTAGGTGCTTCACTTGGGATAATTTGTGCATCCTTTGCCTAAACTCACTCATTGATATGACCCAATCCTTAATCACTTTAATAGCCTAAGGTATTCTGCCCTCAAGTGTGACCATATAGAGGCTGCCGTGTCTTCCTCCTCCAAGCAATTCAGCAGGAGCCTTCAGCAAGTCATTGAATTTTAATCCATTCACAGCAGAACTTGTAATAACTAGGGAATCCTGATGGTGTTTACTCCTGTTTTATAAACGCTCGATCAAGTACTAGGCTTGTTGCAACTATCATCAAATAATGCAACCTTGCCTTCTCTATCAACCTTGTTCTCGACATGCAGCTGTTGGAACATTTACAAAATAAAAATTAACCATATACTTTGATTTATTTATTAGTTATAAAAATGTTTTTTTATAAAAAGATACATTAAAAGGAGTTGTATTTATTAAATTCAATAGGCATTTTTCTTCACCAACTTTTTTGACCAAATAATCCTTGGACCATTGTATATACCATAGGTCTTCTTCAACCAAAAAAGAGAACATATAAGAAATATGTTGTTTTCTAGTAAGAACAATTCTAAATAATACACAAATTTCTTAAGAACTTGATTTCAATTATATAAATTATAGTTAAGTGTATTTTATTATGTTTAGTAACAGAATTGGCTATAACTTGGTTACCATATTGCCAAGGAGAGTGACATTAGATGCACGTTTTGAACCAATTCTTTAATTTCCAACATAGTCCAAACTTTAGTCCAACGGAAACTCGGCTCTTCTTTCTTTTAAAGATCCTGTTAATAATGACAACTATAAAAACCAAATCTAGTACAAAATAGATATCATTCTTGGATTTTCCTTTCAAATTCCCTTCACCGACATCAGTAAGACTTATCTCATTGGCTTGTTGGGGTGTGGGGATGAACAATTTTTAGGTTGTGGTTGTTTAGGAAGTTGCTTTCATTGAATCGTCCCTTGGCGTCCGTAATGGGACCACCAAAATTGTTGAAATAAGCATTGAATCTATCTAAATTGGAGAAGTCGAAGTTGGGTATTTCATTAATTGTGATAAGTGAGAAATTTTAAGGCTTGAAATCTTGGAAAACGCAGGCAAGTTTTTTCAGATTATTTAACTCGAACAGTATAACTGGCAGATTGACAGAAAACTAATTATTATTAGTAAGAAGAACGGGGAGGTTTTCGTTAGTTTGCAAACTCAACTAAGAGTTATAAACCAATAAAGTTATTTTCAAGTTTAATTTAGTAGGAAACGTTGCAAGGACTGTAAATATATGACATTTATCATCTTCTCTGTAGCCATAAAAAGAACACCAACAAAGTTCAACCATTCGAGACCTTTGATGAAGCAGATTTGTTATTGCTCTTTATTTTACATTTATTTTCCAATATAATGGGTTAAATCTACATAATAAATCTCTGTTAATCTTTGTTGTTGCTTGTTTGCCATTGTCAGTGACATTTGCAACTTTATATTAAAGCTTTGAATGTATTTTTATTTTTTTATTTTTTATATGGTAGTAATTTTATACTTGGTGTTAAGTTATAAAAGGTCAGCCATTTGAGGAAGGTGGCTGTCTCACAGAAATTGACATTGACAGTTGTCTTCCTAAAAGTTTAAACAATTCTTAGTTAATAGTTGTTAAAAAAAAAAAAAAAAAAAAAGCACACGTTTAATTCGTAGAATGATCCCTTCAAAAAAGTTTAAAAAATTCCTTAATTTTAAATTTTTAAAAAAAAAAAAAAAAAAAAAAAAAAAAAAGAAGAGAGAGAGCATAGTTTCCTGTATCGTTTGAGTTGCTCTCTCTTTGTTGGTCTTCATGGATAGGATATCTTACAGTTAGCCTTCATCTCTCGCAATATTTCCTCAATTGAATAGCTTTAAAATGTTTCTCACTTTCCTAGGATTCATATCCATAATGTGATTTCCATTGTTTCATAAAAGCTAATGTTAATAAAATCCAAGGAACCATTATGTAATCATGCAAAAATATTTTTTAAATATGATATAAATGTTAGCCATTTATTTTATAAATTTAAATTAAGAATTATCAGTTAATATTT
>JAHLGO010000001.1:6560869-6624649 GCA_020615895.1 Ceriops decandra
GAGTTCATTTGCGTGAACGAAGCATACTGGAAACAGAGTGGGCTGCCTTCTCTTAGGAACAAGGAGGCCTCAGAAAGCCCTTGGGCCAGTCGGCAAAATGACTTCCCCCGTTGAATAGACGAAGTTAATTTTTGTTCTTCTTTGTTTAACGGCCGAATACTACTTGTATCCCATTATCCAAAGTTTTGGATTCTAACTTTAATGAAAAAAAAAAACATATATATAAAAAAGAAAAAATTGCTGCATTATATAATTTATAATTTAATAAATTTTTAATAAAAATATTTTGTCTAAAAACTTTAATTTATGGCTTAAGATGTTTGTAACTTCTAATTTCGATAATTGAAATCAAATTTCATTAATTTTAATAATGACAATTAATGAGAATAACATTATTTTGCATATGTTAAATATGTTTATGAAAAAAAATTTAAAACTCATTTTTAAGTCGAAAACGTTTTATAAAATTTCAAACTTCAAAGAGAAGGCTTAGTTGGTTAAAATCAAAAATAAAAAATAAAAAATGAAGTAAAATGATCTTTTTAAAAAATATTTTACACCAAACTAACATAATATTACAAGTTATCATCAATAAACTTCATTAACTAGATCAATCATTAATCATTACTAGGTCATTATTAATAAGCCAATAATATAATGATAAGTGTTGCTATATGCTTTTAGAATTGATGTATTAGTTATTACTTTAAATACATGGTTGAATTTTTAAGTCTAATTAATTAAATAGAAAATTTTTTTTATCTTTAACATTATTTACATTTATGATATGATTATCAATAAATATACTTTACAAAAATAATTTGATGAGATTGTAATTATAATATACATATAAAATCAAATTATTCTTCTTAAATATTCTCGATTAATACATTATCAAAATGAAACATTGATGAATTTGTGATATTGATAAATGTTAAAAAAAAAATTTCTTATGAAAAAATAGTTGATTTTATAAATTAAATTTTGAAGATATTTAGACAAAAATGTAGATATTTGTTAGTCAAACAAATTTGCTAAATTGACTTACTATGAGAATTTTTAAATAAAACATTACTTATGTATTTAACAAATTTTTCATGTGATAGTTATATAATTAATTTTTGCACTTTAAATCACAAAGATATATCATATAAGAATTAGTATATTTTAATCTCACCTTTAAGTTATCCTAATCAAAGATCATTTTATATGGTAAATGTTAAGTATATCATAAATTATACAAAGATAATTGATTTATCAATAAAAAAATTCATTATCTTGAATTAATAATGAGACAATATTCCATCTATTTCTGATGATTATTAATTTAAGAAATCTTTGTGTAATGTTGAATAATGATTTATAAAAAATTATAATCTCATTTATGGAATCAATAATCATGCGAATGTTTGTCAATTAAGATAATTAGACAATATGAAGTTGACACTGATTACAAGTTATATATTTGGTTGGAATATTAGTGTTAAAAGACTGAATTACACTTAAAGGCCATATACTAAAGGGAATGACCAAGTCACTTTTACAATGCTAATATTTAGTGGTCATAATTTATGATTAGTCATTAAATCATGATCCATGAATAATAATTGGTTAATTAAAAAATTAATAATAGATTAAAAAGATTTAATTTATTTAATCATTTGAAATTATATTTTATATTCATTGCAATAAATTAGGATTTTAATATAATATAGATATAAAGAAAATTATGTAAACATGAAATTGAGATCAAATTGGATTTGATTGAAAAATTTAAGAAACTTATAAAGTCAAATATGTTATATTTGAAATACAAGGAATATAGTGTTATTTACATAAACTGACACAATTATACTTATTAAGGTTTAAAAATTGGAATCCTTATAATAACTTATTATATAGTCAATAACTGTATGCCCAACATAATATATTTAAATTATTAATCTCCCTTAATATCACTTCCTTTAATTAACATCATAAATGTATTTGGAGAGTACCACGTAGAAAGCAATAAAATTTTGTTAGAACTCTATGGTTGAAATAAAGATGGAGCTATAGGTGGGTGATATTTTATAGGAGCATTATTATTACTTATACCCTTTATATCAATATGTCCTTAGTGAATATTCTCATCATCATGCTTTAAAATTTTACCTTGAACATCAAATGGATTAACTAAGGGTATATCAAGAATTAGATTATTATCAACAAAATTATTATTAGCTTAGAAAGTTGCCTTTTTAATATCTTTAATGATTTGATTCTTAAAAAACACTAAATCTTTGCTTCTCACAAGTTTATTCTTAACCAAATCATATAATCAATATTCTAAGTTATTTTCATTATAACCAAAAAAGATACACTATTGAGTTTTCACATTTGACTTTAATGATTCATCTTTAAAAACACAAATCAAAGCCTTGTAGCAAAAAACTTGTGAAAGATTATAAAACTTTCTTATCAAACAAAGTTTTGTCTAGAACATCATTACCTTGTAAAGAAACAATAAGAGACAAATTTATCATATATGTCACTATATTTAGAGCTATAATTTAAAAGGATTTAAGGAGCTTTATATTTGAAAAAAAAAAAGCATCTAACCCTCTCAATTGTGGTGTTAAGGTGACATTTATTAGTGCCTAATGTCAAGCACTTGATAATAGTTAACAAATAAGTTATTGTATTAACAAGTATTATTAGTATAAACACATTTTAGTTACTTAGTTTATCTTTAAACCAAGGTATAAAATTATTTGAAAACATAAAAAGCTTAATCCTTAATCTTAAAAGCATAAATCAAAGACTTTTTTTGAGTGATCATTAATAAAAGTCACATAATAAAGAGCATTATTAACTAATTGTACCTTTAAAAGACCACATATTTTAAAATGTACCAACTTTAATAACTTTGATTTCCTATAAGAGAGTGACTTTTAAATGTAATTCTTTGTTTTCTAGTTAAATAATGAGGACATTTCTTTAAAATTACACTTTTTATTTTTGAAAACAAGTTCTTTTTCATTAAATGATTTAACCCTTTTTAGCTTATATGATTAAACTACTTATGTTAAAATTTAGTTAAATTATAAATTTTTATTACATTTATAACATTTATGAAAAATATAGGCTTGTATAAAATACAAACCTAAGCATTTCTTACCTCAAGTTAAAAACCAAGCAACCATTGTTGAGCTTCCACTAACTATCACTTAACATGTGAAAAAACATTCATTATAAAGCATCTTTATTAAAATCAAATTCAAATGAATATCTAGGATATGTCTAACATCCCTTAATGTCAGTCTTGTTCCACTATTGGTCTTCAAGTAGGCATTACCTATTATTTTTACATATCTTCACTACCTTTTAATCACCATGTGTATATGTTGTGAAAAGTTCCTTATGAAAAGTAACATCACTAATAATAATAAGGTCACTAGTACTAAAAGTAATAACAATAAAATATAATTATTACCATTATTTTTCTTTTTATTATTCTTGTTACCATATTTATTTTCTTTCTTCAACTTATAAGAATGTTTCTAAATATGACCTATTTTTCCATAATAATGGCATTGAACTTTTTAAACCTTAAACTTGACTTGTTTTGAGTTTTATTTCTAATCTTTTTATCATTTTTATCATTTTGGCATCTTTAGATATGTTTTGCAATCAAAACCTTTTATCATAATGATAAATCCTAAGACCTTCTTCTAATTAAGATATTGGTGATGGATATACAATTTCCTTAACATATAAATGGAATAAAATCCAAACAACTTAAGAAAAAAGGGTATGCAATATTATTTTCAAAAGGGTATGATGTTATTTCTTGATACTTATTTTTACTCTAGAAATCTTCTAGTTGCTTTACAAGGATCTCCTCTTGTAATAACATATTGAAAAAGGAAAATTTCATATCTAGCAATAGCTTAATGATGTCCAACCTAGTTATAGGTGCAAATGTTTTTAAGTAATCTACTCCATACATCTAAGTATAATCTTTGGTAACCAATATGACTTTTAATTCCTTAATTATTCTATTTGCTTTTAGCTTAATCTTAAAGGCACATTAACTTTAACAACATGTTTATGATATTAACTCTCAAATCCTATTTTTCTTAATCATTTTTAGTTTTTCATTCATAACATTTAACCAAGCATTAAATTTTAAGGCTTTTAGATGGGTTTTAGGTTCAAGAATAACAATGTGACTTCATTTATATAAATTTCCAAGAGACCTTATGCTTTTAACTAGCTTATTAGCAAAGTTTGCAATTTCTTCTATTATAGGTTCACTTTTTATTGTGGTTTTGGAGTTGTATTAGTGTTATTGTTTTGCATTTGAGGTTAAGATTTGCTTTAATATTAAGTTGTATGCTTATCAAATTTAACATTCCTACTGATAAATACTTTCTTAGTCTTTAAGTTGTAAATCTTATAAACTTTAACATTCATGATATAATCAAGCAAAATTTGACTTTTTCATCTATGATCTAGTTTACTTTTTTTTAGCATTAGGAATTAAGTTGTAAAAAATGTATCTAAACACTTTGAGATCTATAATGAAGGTTTATCACCATATTATGTGTTGAGCTCATCTTTAATGGCTAGTGTTGGATTTGTTGTCAACAACATCTCATACGATTATATGTGTTGATTTGAAGTTATGAATGTCATTGAGATGTAGTGAGGTTATTAGG
Organism: Ceriops decandra; assembly: GCA_020615895.1. Classification (NCBI taxonomy): domain Eukaryota; kingdom Viridiplantae; phylum Streptophyta; class Magnoliopsida; order Malpighiales; family Rhizophoraceae; genus Ceriops; species Ceriops decandra. Next base: position 6,565,573 of record JAHLGO010000001.1, read on the forward strand.
AGAAAATGGTAATGATAAGTCAACCTTGGTGTTAAGAAGTCAATATTGACCATTTATAGGGGTCAAGATTGACCATTGACCCTAAATTTTAGGAAGTCAATGTTGACCATTAATACTAAATTTTAGGAATTAAATCCAATCGTTGATTGTAGGGCAACAAGTGGGAATTAATGATAATCATTAATGATCGTGTAGCCCTAATCCCAAGGCTTTATAAATACCCTTAGGCATCTTGTAAAAAGTGTGTGATGCAAAATAAATAAAGAGATTGGCCAAAAAGAGAAGTAAGCAGTAAACCTAGAGAAAAATGGAGGTGAACGGTAAAGAGGAGGTAGCCACCAAGCAAGGTGCAACTGGCTAAGAAGGAGAGAAAGAAGCAATAAGGTAGTCGACCAAGGAGAGGAGAGAAAAAAGGCAAGGCAGTTGGCCATGAAGAGTACAACAACCACTAAGGAAAGAAGGCAAGATAACTGGCCAAGGAAAGTGTAGCAAGGTACAATCGACCAAAGAGGAAAAAGAAAGAAAGCAAGGTAATTGGCCACCCATACAAGCAAACCCTCACCAAGACAGCCACCACACCAATAAGCCTTCATAAAGGTGACAGTAGCAGTCGACCACCACACCAGCATATTAAGGAGGCTTTCCAGCAGACTAACAACATGTCCTTGCTCCAGAAGGGTATACTAGCACCAGTAGCACATCCTTGCATGTCCAAGAGGGTATACATGCAATAGTAGCACGTCCCAGAATGTCTAAGAGACTTCCCAGCAACAACAACATGTTTAAGAGGCTTCTTTATAGTAGTAGCATATTTAGGAGGTTTCCTAATAGTAGCAGCATGTTTAGGAGACTTCCTAGCAATAATAGCATGTTTAGGAGGCTTCCAACACGTCCAGGAGATGTCTTAATAGCAACAATTCGTCCAGGAGACTTCCCAACAGTAGCAGCACATCCAAGAGGCTTCCTCGTACCAATAGCACAACTAGGAGGATATAGCCGCACTAGTAAAGACCATCAAGGCAGCAATTGCACTAGTAAACCAACAAAGTAGCCAAGAAAGCTAAACTAGAAGGAGACAGAAGTAGCATGTGAGTCCAACAGGAGGTAGAGCAATAACACAAGGGTCTTACACTAGCAACCAACATGCAGCAATAGGTGTTGCATAAGTAAACAACAACAATATAGGTGGATAACAATAACAATGCGAGAAGGCAATTAAAATGCTCACAGATAACAGTAGTAGAGTGAGCAGATAGTAGCAGTTCAGGCAAATAGCAACAGCAATGCGAGTAGACAGTAACAGTGCGCTTGGATAGTAGGAACAATGTATATGGATAGCAGCAGTAACGCGTGCAGATAGAAGCAACAATGCACGTTGACAACAATAGCAGCACACGCAGATAGCAAGAATAGTGTGTGTGGTAAGCAGCTCCAGTGCTTGTGGATAGTAGGAGTAGCACGTGCAAAGTGTGTGCAAATAGTAGTAGCAGCACAAGTGGATAGTAGCAATTGTGGCAGGCAAATAGCAGGAGTAGCACCAATGGATAGTAGGAATAACATATACAGATAGCAATCATAATGCATACAGACGGCAGTCGAGGCACATGTAGACAACAGCAGCACAACTTGTGTAGACAGCAAGTAGAGCTTGTGCGGATATTGGGCACAAAGAGCATGGATAGCTAGAATAAAGAACGTGGACAGTGGGCACAATACGCGCAGATAGCAAGCATAGCGCTAGCGGACTACGAGCATAAAACCTACGGACAGTAGGCGTAGAGCACGCGGATAGTAGTGGTCACGCATATAGATAACATTAGTAGAGCACACAAACAGCAGCGGCAGTGTGTAGGACAACATTAGCAGAAAGTGAGGATAACAACAACAGCATGTGTTGATAGTAGCGGCAGTGCGCGTAGGAAACATCGGTAGTAAAGGAAGGAGAAGATCCATACATTACTCTAATAGTTTGTACACATTGAGTGATCATTCTCTAGGAAAGGTTTTAATCACAAAATCTTGATAAACGTGTTGAAAAAGGGTGGGATACCCTTAGAGTGATAAGGAGATCAACTCCTTAATCAAGAGATCATTATAAATGGTTAAAGAGTGGTCTTTCCATATGTGGTTAAGGAGTGATCTTTTCACAACCAAACTATATCCCTTGATAACAAGAGTGGGTTGTGTGATTTAAGAGGAATCTTATCACACTATGGACGTAACTCACACATTATGGGTGAACCACATAAAAATTCTCATGTGTTATTGGGTGTTTGTGCATTGATTTATATTTGTACGGTCGCGCTCACATAAAAGAGAAAGATAAAAATTAAATCATCAGCATTAACAAGCTATAGAGGTTAAATCTGGATCAATTTGTAAAAAGAGGATATTTCATATTGATTTACCTCTATTCTTAATGTGAGACCTATAATGGTCCTCATCATTAAGCTTCATAAGGTGTTTTCCCTTTTAAGGCTTTAGTAAGAAGCCTATTTGGTAAAGATACAATTATATTAACAACTTATGTGGAAAATTTCTTAGAAACCCCTTTTCAAATAACAAGCTTTTAGCCATTAACATAATTATCTTATTCTTTCTTTTAAAGACACCATTCTGTTAAAGAGCATAAATGGCTATTAGTTTATGATAAACACCATAATCTATAAAAACCTTATTGAACTTATTAAAGGTACATTTTATTCCATTATTTGATTTAAGCATCTTGATTTGGTAGCCAAATTAATTCTCTATCCATGTCTTGAACTTATGGAACACATCAAGCATATTAACTTTATGATGTAGAAAAAAAAACTTAACATATTTTAGTCAAGTCATCAATGAACAATACAAAGTATCTATTATCACTTAGTGATGGAATCCTTATGAAACCATATATATCTATATGTATTAATTGGAGCTTCTTTGTTGCTTCATAAGTGTGGTTTACTAAAAAAATGCAACCTAGATTATATTTTATATTAGTAGACTTAATAAATTAAGCTACATTTTGTTATTGCTGGCACATTAAGAACAAAATGCTATTTATGCAAAAAGGACTAGAGATTCATAATTGGAATGAACTAATCTTTTATGTCATAGACTTGAATCATCAAAACATGAATATGTTGAGTTCATATTTGATGACTAATGTTAGATTTATTGTTAATAACATCTCATATAGTTGCCAGTGTTGATTTGATGTTTTGAATGTTATTGAGATGTATAAAGGTTGTTGGTCAAAACCGTTGATGACAAGTTAACTCTAAAGTCAATAAGTCAATATTAACCATTTACCTTAAATTTTAGGGGTTAAAGCTGACCGTTGACCTTTGGCCAATGACCCTAAATTTTAAGAAGTCAATGTTGACCGTTAATTATAAATTTTAGGAATCAAATCTAACCATTGATTATAGGACAACCCTTGGAAATAAATGCTGACTGTTGATGATTATGCAACCCTAAATCTCAAGGCTTATAAATATATTCATACATCTTTCAAAAGATTTGTATGCTACGGAAAATTGAGAGAGAACGACAAAGAAAATGACTAGCCAAAAGAGCGGTACAATGACAAAGAGAGAGGTAGCCACCAAAAAGAGAGTAACCAACTAAAGAGAGGTGAAACTGGCCAAGGGAGTTACAGTCGGCCAAAAGGGGTGTAGCACCAAGGAAAGGTATAACACCAAGGAGAGGTGCAGTAGTTAGCAACCTTACCAAAGGAAGAATAAGGTGTAGCCAACAAAGGAGGTAGCTACACCAAAGAAGGTGATAACTAACAGCCACACCAAAGGAGAAAAAGATATGTAATAGCCACCTGAAGGAGAAGGTACATTAGCCACCTGAAGGAGGAGATGCAGCAGTCACCCAGAGGAGAAGGTGCAATAGCCACTAAAAAGGGAGATAGCAGCAATAACCAATCAACCATACAAAGGGAGAAAGTGTGCAGCGGCAAACCACACCAAGGAGTGGTGTGTAGTGGCAGCTAATCAACCATACCAAGGAGAGGTGTGCAACAAGAGGAAACCAGTAGCAATTATAGTAGTATGGAAATTAGTAGTAATTATAGTAGTAAGGAAACCAGTAATTGTAGCAAGGAGAAGGAAGCATTTGTAGCAAAAAAAGGGCAACTGAGGTAGTACAACTAGCAGCTTACAAAATTGGTAGTAGGTGAATCATAACCAACAACTTGCAGAATTGGTAGCAGGTGAATCATAACCAATAGTTTGCAGAACTGATAGTAGGGCAGGTGACATTAGCAGTAAGAGGAGAAAACTTGCCTTGGTAGCACCTACAGGGGAAAAAAACCTATTAATGCAACAAGTAAGGTAACCTACCAAGGTAGTAGGAAAGGCAACACCAGTAGCAGAGGAAAAGAACCTACTAAGGTAGCAGGTGAGTAACCTACCAAAGCAGTAGGTAAGGCAACCTACCAAGGTAGCACCAGTAGCAAAGGAAGGAGAAGACCTATGTTTTACACTAGCAGCTTGTACACATTGAGCGATCTTTCTCGGGAAAGTATTAGTTACTAACCTTTTTATAAACTTCATGAAAAAGGGTAGGAGACCCTTGGAATGATCAGGAGATTAACTCTTCTAATGATTGAGAGATCAAACCTTTAAGTGATTGGGAAATTAACTCTTTGATCATGAGATCATTGTAAGTGGTTAAGAAGTGATCCTTTTATAATATTAATTATATCCCTTGATAACAAGAGTGAATTGTGTGATTTAGGAGTGATCTATCACATCATGGATGTAGTAGCTCACACATTATGGGTGAACCACATAAAAATTATTGTGTGTTCTTAGGTGCTCACATTTGGTTGATATCTATACGACCACTCTCACATAAAGGCATAAGATAAAAAATTAGATCATTGATTAAAAAGGTCCTTATTAGAATATATGTATCATGGTTATTATTTTAGTTTATTGTGAAGCTTTTGGTTTTCATCTCAAGAACAATTACCTCATTACTAGAGGAATCTAAAATATTACGTTTATTGTCTCTAAACAATAATTCATAAATCTTTTCTAGTAGTTGCTCCACACTTAACAAAATTTGATTTATATGAGGTACCTAAAGAATATTAAAGTTAGTTTTATTACTTGTTGGAGTCTTTACTGATAAAGTCCTTCTTCCTTTCATTTAGATATACTTTTTATTGTTGATGTTTACCTTAAACGAATAAGGGAGATCTAGAGTTGTGAACTTTTCAACATCATTTATCATATGATGTATGTATCTACAATCTATTAGCTACACTTTTGCTTTTTTGCAAGTTACACTAAACATATGCTTTTCCTATTACTAGTCTCTTATAGCTTGAGTTTATTAGAAGCATTTTGTTTAGCTCTTTTATTCTTGCAAGCCTTAGCCATATGCTCTTGCTTTTTGTAAATTTTGCATTATATATTAAGCCTAAACCAATAATATCTTTCTAAATGTCCAATCCTCTTATAATGCTTACAAAGTGAGTACTTTTTCCTATTTTTTTCCTTTTTATTACTTTCCCTTATCTCTCTTCTCTTTATCTTTCTTCTCTTTATCTTTCTTCTCACTAATAGATTTCTTATTTCTTTTTCTATTGTTTCTTTTTACCCTTTACAAGCATAACAACTTTATTAGCATCACTTTGACTAATAACCTTTCTTAACTTAAAAGCTTATGATGCATGTATAAGATGTGCTAAGGTAAACTTGCTTAAGTCCTTAGTCTTTCAAAGAAGAAGATATCATAGATTCATATTTTTAGGCAAATATACCAATTTTTTCCATTATCCTTTGATTAGTTAACTCCTCCCTAAGCAATTTGATTTCATTAACAATCTTTATCAATTTATCAACAAATTATTTCATTGATTCATTATTTTTCATCTCGAAAGATTGAAATTGTCTCCCCAAATTTAAGACCTAAATGCTTCTAGTTTTGTCACTTCTATAAAATTCCTCATTAAATTTGTCCTATGCTTTTTTAGTTCCTTTATATTCCATAATTCTAGTGAAGATGACATCTTTCACACCAAAATGTAAGTGAAAGTTTTATATACCTTTGTTATTTCTCTATTATGGTGCTTAATTTAGGCTATTGTTGGGTTTTTGGAAAGAGCTACAACTTAATCTCCATTTTTAACCATCTTTTGAAAATTTAATGACCCTAGTTAAGTTTTATTCTAATTGCTTAAGTTGAATAGTTTTCTTTTGAGAAAAATAAGAAGGGCTAAGGTAAGATAGAAAATAGAAGTCATTCCAACTTTCTCAAAGTGTTTATGGTTTTATGGAAGGGTTTCTCTCTTGGTTTTTCTCACACATGAGCCTTAAACATGGACTTTTGAAACCTTGTAACAACTTTGATACTATTATTATTCTAAAAAGCAAAGGTAAGAGTATATAAGATAAATACACTAAAGAAGACAAAGAATGAAGTTTTAGTACAATCATCAATTAAAGTCAGAAAGTACCTATTACCATTAAGTGAGTCTATGCTCATTAGACCATAGATGTCACCATGTAGTAACTCCAATTTGATTTTAACTTTATGATTTTGACCAATAGGGAAGGACAACCTTGCTTGCTTCCCTTATTGAATGGCTTTACAAGCCTTTTTTTTTTTGGGTATTTCTAGCAAGCCATGTATAATCTCCTTTTTGCGTAGCTTTTGCAAGCTTACATAATAGGCATGCCCTAATCTTTTATGCCACAAGGTTGCTTCAATTACAAAGGCTAGCATCACTACACTCTCTATTTGCTTTAGATCCAAGTCAAAGCTCTTTCCCTTTATAGGAATAGTAAAAAACACTTCACCTAATACATTATGAATAATGCAAAATTTGTTTTTAAATTCTAGTGAAAACTCTTTCTCCATAAGTTGACCCACATCGAGTAGATTGTAACTAATGTTTGGCTCATACAACACATCTGAGATCATTTTTGCCTTGAAGTAGGTTTGGATTATAGTAATCCTTTGACTTGTAAAAGGTCATAATTTCTTATCCTTACTTTAGATAAGAAAAATTGATCAAGCCTTTTGAAAACTTTTAAGTTTGGTGACAATTGGTTTGAATGACTATTGTCAATCAACCAAACTTCAGCATCTTTTTAAACTATAATGATAGTAGCCCTAAAAAGTTGTTCCTTAATTTTTTTTTTATAGTTATTGTTTATTACTTATACTTGTTGCTAATTCTAGTAAAGCCTTCTTTTTATAGGGCAAACATTTTTTCTATGTTCCTTTCATTGCAAAGCTTATAGATTATGTAAAACCTCCATCAACAATACTTTGGTAGGAGAAAGGGTTTTTTACAATGTTTACAAGATGGATAAGTTGTTTACTGCTAGTGCTGCCCTTTCCTTTATTTTTCTGTTGCTTTTTAGATTTTTATTTTTTGTACTTTCTTTGAGTGCTTAATTAGAAAAGTACCTTTAATAAAACCTTTTTTTAATCTTATCAATCTTTTCTATTTTTGAACTTGTAAAGCACTTACCAGCTCACTTGGAGAAATTTTTATAAGATTTTTAAAGTTTTCAAGTAAAGATTTTTTACTTCAAGATTTTCTAGTATGCTTACTAGTACCTTTTGAACAATCCATAAATCTAAAAAATCTTCTCCAAAGATTTTGATTTCATTGACTAACCTCATTAGCCTATCACCATAAATTTTTATGGTTTTTATTTCTTTTATCTTAAGCAACTTAAAATCTCTTTTGAAATTGAGAAGTTATATTGTTTTTGTCTTCTTACTTCCATCATATTCCTCTATTAGCTTTTTCCATGCATCCTTAATAGTGTCATAAGTCATAATTCTATTAAAAATTGCTTTTATAACAATTGAATAAATGCATTTTAAGCCTTTGTATTACCTTGACACAAGCTTATTATGGTTTTTATGCTATGTCAGTGTTGAATTTGCTAGTATAGGTAGAATGACAACTCCAATTTCTATTACATCCCAGATATCAAAGGCTTAAGATAGGCCTTTATCATGAGTGTCCATTGGAGATAGTTATCTCCATTGAACTTTGGAGGTGATAGTGGAAAAATATTTAAAGTTTCCAACTTTACCCTAAAAACTACTAGTCTGTGATACTGAGAGGGAGGGTGAATCAGTAACACACCCTTTAAAAGCACACTTTGATAATTTAAGTCAAAGTATTATACTTCTTTAATAATTTAGCTCTCATCAATACGCAGGTATGTGAACAACTTCAAACTCTTTTCAAAAGCGAACTCTTTCTCAAATTCGACTAAGGTAGATATATTGTTATCTACTAATCACAATAGTCCCCAAAGTCACCTTTTAGACACCTTGCCTACTAGACAAATCAGATATTCTTGATTAGGTCTTCTTTAGGTTATGGGTTTGATGATACTTTAGTTGCCTTCACAACTCAATTCAAAATATAGAATGTAAATAAAAGTAAGGACACAAGAGATTTACGTGGTTCTGTCAATGTGACGTACGTTCACGGTGGTAGGGACTCTTCCTCTACTGAGATAATCCACTATACTTGAGAATACCAATGTGGTACTCTTGATGTTCACAATGTAGATATAATGGATGTTTTAATCCTCTATTCCTTTCACTATTACAAATTCAGAGCAAGAACAATGCAAAGAGTGTCACTTACTGTGTCTACCTTTCTTCTAGCTTGTCTTGCCTCTGTTGAATTAAATAGGTTGCTTCACTGTTGCTTAGAAGTCCACCATAGCATTTTCTAACCTCTCTTGAAGAAATTTAGAAATATGTTGAGTTCTTTCCAATGCTTCACCGAATTCCTTCTCTAGGTTTGTTTCACATAACTCCTGCTTTCATCGTCTCACGGCTTCACGGCTTGCACTCACGCTTCTGGTATGCCATTTCATGTCTCATGGCCTGCCCCACATTTCTGATCAGTCACACCATTGCATGTTCTAGTCTCATGCCGACGCACATTCTGGCCTCACGTTTTAGATCTATTGTTTTCTTTGATTTCTGGATACCAGGTCTGGTCTCTCACCCCATGTTCCTAAATCTGCTGTCTTCTTTGATTTCTTTTTTTTACGATGGTGTGTTTCTAGTTTTTTCTCTCCCGGTGGTGTCACAGATCTGATTTCTTCTCTTGTAGGTGGTGCATTTTTGGTTTGCTCTCCCGGTGATCTGTTTTTCATGTTTGCTCTCTTGGTGGTTTGGTTTTCCACGTTTGCTCTCCTGGTGGTCTGTCTCTCTTTTATGATGGTGGCTTTCTCTCTTACGATGGTGGCTCTTCATTTACAGTGGTGGCTCTTCTTTGGCTATATCTCGTTTTCTTTCTTTCTACCAACTAGCTATTCACTTTTTTCCTTTGTTGTGCACTCTTCTTCGACTATCTCATGTTTTCTCCCTTTCGACCGCTTTTCATTTTGCTGTCCAACCCATTTTTCTGTCCACTCTGTTTGGCCGTCGACTCGTCCTTTCTTTTATCGGTGGTTGTATGTTTCTTACGGGTTTCTATCTCTTGTCGTCACATGGTTTTCTCTTTGCTGTGTCGTTCGTTTCTCTCTTGGTGGTTATACGTCTCTCACGGGTTTTCTCTCTCACCGTCTAGTCATGTACCCCTATTCTACCATGTTTTCTCCTTCTTTTGCAAATGGTGTTTTGCCGCGCTCTATTTTTCCGTATTGTCTCTTTTCTTTTTTTGTTCGATCTTCGTTCTGCTGTCCAGCCCCCTTTTGCTGTATCTGATTTTCTCTCTTTTCTACCGATGGTGTAGGGTTGTCGTGTGATTTTACTTCCTTGCCCCTCCATGTAGCTTCAAATTACTCTCTTGCCCCTCTATGTGGCTTTACTTTTTTGCACACTTAAATCTAGTTTACAATAATTACAACCCATACAAGGCTGTGGGAACAACAATTTCCCCATTTGTAATTATTTGCAACATGTATAACAAAAGCCATTATGCAGTAATTACAACTCTCCCTAAATATGCCCTCCCTCTTTCATAACAACTCCTTCTGCACTGTTGCTTCTCTCCCCCTTTGCCAACCAATTACAAAAAAACTCGTAAAGTAGAGATGGAGGATTCACTTGAACTTCAAGCTTGAGGAGGCATTTGCACAGACAGACTCATTCTGTGCTTTTCAAACAACTCTGTGGACAGAGGTTTAGTTAGAATATTTGAAATTTGATCTTTAGTGCCAGCATACTCTAATTGAATTGTACCTTGTTCCACTTGATCTTTGATGAAGTGATCTGGATGTCAATATGCTTGGTCCTTGAATGTTGAATTGGATTCTTGTTAAGATCAATAGCACTTTGATTATCACAAAGTACACTCACTGGTAACTTCACTTCAACACCTAAGTCTGCCAATTGTCTTTGCATCCATATCACCTGAGTACATACTATACAAGCAACCATATACTTAGCCTTAACTGTACTCAAAGTAACATTTTTTTGCTTTCTACTTAACCATGCAACACACTTTGAACTCAAGTAGAAGCTACAGCTGCTAGTTGATTTTCTGTCATCTGTACTTCCTGCCCAGTCTGCATCAGTGTATGCTTGTAGTTTTACAAAATCCATGGCAGGATACCACAAACCCATTTCCAGTGTCCCTTTAAGGTATCTTAGGATTCTTTTCACTGCCAACACATAAGATTCCTTAGGATCAGCTTGGAATCTACTTGCAACGCACATAGCTTGTATAAGATCAAACCTTGATGTTGTAAGGTACAAAAGGCTCCCTATCATCTTCTTGTATTCTGTAGGGCTTATACTCCTTCCTTTCTGATCTTTTGCTAACTTGCAGCCCATTAACATAGGGTTACTGACAGGTATGATATCCTCTATGCCAAACTTTTTCAACATCTCTTTGGCATATTTTGTTTGAGAAATAAAAATACCTTTTTCACACTATTTTATCTGTAATCCAAGAAAGTAAGTCATTTCTCCAATCAATGACATCTCAAATTCCTTACTTATCTTCTGTGCAAATTCTTGGCATAGCTCAGAGTGATCCCCTTCAAAGATGATGTCATCTATATATATTATGGTTATCAACTGACATTTCTCTGAGTTGAACACATATAGGTTATTATCAACTATTCCTCTTCTGAAGTTCAACCTTTTTAAGTACGCATTCAGCCTACTATACCATGCTTTTAAGGCGTGTTTAAGGCCATACAAGGCTTTCTTTAGCTTACACACATGTTTCTCATCCGTACTAATTTGTACTCCATTGGGTTGTTCAATTTACACTTTGTTTTTCAGGAGCCCATTCAAACATCCATCTGATAAACTTTATACCTCTTATGTGCTACTAAAGTTAGGAACATTCTAATAGTTTCTAACCTTGCCACTGGTGCAAAAGTTTCATCAACATCTACTCCTTTTATCTGAGTGTAGCCTTTGCAAACCAGCCTGGCCTTATTCCTCACCACCTTGCCATCTTCATTATGTTTATTCCTAAACACCCATTTTGTTCCTATAACGTTCTTGTTAGTGGGTCTTAGAACCAACTCCCTTGTATCATTCTTCTCAATTTGATCCAGCTCATCATTGATAGCTTTGACCTAGACTTTGTCTTGTGTAGCCTCTTCAATAGATTTAGGTTTAACTTGTGAGAGTAAAGTAGTAGCTCCCACAATTCTTCTTCTTGTTGTAACTCCTGTTGATGGGCCACCTATGATCTGATTTCCTTGATGAGCATTGGTCCATGTTTTCCTTGTCCTTCTTTCTTGCATAATCTTAGTTGCAAGAGGATCTCTTTCTTCATCTTCAAACTTACTCTTCTCCGGGTCTGAACTTATTTCTTGTTTCTTTTCTTTAGGTTGGTCTGATTCTTTATCTACATTGAAGTCATCTTCTTCATTGTCCTCAGCTTCTCCATTATATATTGTTTTCCAGTTCTCATCTATTCTCACATCACTGGATGTGATCACTTTTCCCAACTTATACAGGAAAACTCTATAACCTTTTATCTTTGCTAAGTATCCCACAAAGATGCCTTCATTAGACCTAGCATTGAATTTTTCCAAGTTTTGCTCCTTGTTCTTCACAAAACATGGGCTACCAAAAATTTTGAGATACTTGGCTATTGCCTTCTTCCCACTTCATAGCTTATAAGGAGTCTTATCAGTATTGGGCCTTAGTAAGACTTTATTTAGTAGATGTACAGCTGTAAATGTTGCTTCTGTCCAAAATTTTGAGTAAAGCTTGGATTCCAGTAGTAGAGTTCTTGCCATTTCAACCACATCTCTATTTTTCCTTTCTACCACCCTGTTCTGTTGAGGTATTCTTACTGCTACCATTTGGTGACAAATTCCATACTTCTCAAGGTAATCTTTAAAAGCTTTATTTGTAAATTCAGTGCCTTGATCTGACCTCAATACTTTGATCTTCCTTCCACTCTCATTTTCAGCCAATCTTTTGTATCTCTTGAAGCAATTCAGAACTTCTGACTTGTGTTTGAGGTGCATGATGCAGATCCTTTTGGAATAATCATCAACAAATAACATGAAGTACCTTTTACCATTCAGCCTTTTTGTCCTCATTAGTCCACACAAATCAATATGCATAATGTCAAACACTGCTTCAGAACTGAACTCTTTGGTCTTATACTGCTTTCTGGCATGTTTTCCTTTAGAGTATGCTGAGAAAAGATACTCTCTCTTTCTCTCTCTCTCTCCTGAGATCAGGAATGTCTTTAATTGCATGAATAATGGTCAGCTTCCTTATGTTTTTCTATGTTAAGTGTCCTAGCCTCCTATGCTAAAGTTGATTTTCTTCTTCTTTGGTGACTAAACAGTTGTTTGTCTTGTACTCATCAATCACATATAAATTTCAAGTTGTTCTCTTCCTAACTACAACAGTATTGCCTTTTTTACTCTTTACTTGACAACCTATTTTTGTGAATACACTTTATGGTCTTCATTGCATAGTTGGCTGACAGATGCTAGATTATATTTGAGTCCATCAACATGCAAAACATCTTTTAGGTTTCCTTTTCCAATATTTATTGACCCCTGACTACTGATGTTGAGTGAATCATCATTGTCAAACTTGACTCTGCCTTCTCTTAACTTGTTTACCTTTGATAATTTACTCTTATCTCATGTCATGTGTGAAGTGCATCCATTATCAAAGATCCACTGCTTATCCTTGTAGTCAGCCTTTAATGCAATTTTAGCTATATTAACTACCTCACTTTTTGCTTTATATTCTTTCCTTTGAACTAGTTTGAAGATAGCTTTCTCCTTTTTCTTAGCTTTGACTGCACCAATTGTTTTTATTATGCCATCGAGTACTTTCTCTTGCTCAGGGAGAAGTGTCATGCATCTCTTGGCATTATGGTCATCCTATCCGCACCTTTCTCACTACTCTAAGTCTGTCAATATAGCAAACTTATTCTTTGAAACCACTGGTTTAGGCTTCAACTAACACTCCTTGTCAGTGTGTCCTTGCTTTTTACAGTATGTGCAAGAATTCACGATAGGTGTTCTCCTTTAAATTTTGTATTGTCTCCCCATGTATACAGTATCGTATCTTCTCAAGTTGGAGACATATACTAGCCTTCTCCACTAGCAGTTACTCGCCTTATGACCCCAAACTCCATAATAAAGACAGTGACCTTGAAACTACCTCTTCTTGGGTCTAATCATAGCTTGTTTTCTTTTGTTCATTACTTGCTGTATGGGTAACATAGCTAGCTTCCTTACTTGTGTGACTTTTATTTTAGTCACCTTCTTCTCCTTCTTTTGTTTAAGATTAGCCTTTTGCTGGATGACCTTCTTTTCTTCATTTTTGTTTGCCACCCTAGGTTACTTCTTCAAATCCTCTTTATTCTTAGCTATCTTTTCTTGACTCACAACCTTCTCTTTCAACTTCTGTGGTATATTCTTATTATCTTTAGGCAATGTAGCCTCATATTGCTACACTTTCTCTTTATTCTTCTTTTCCCTTGTAAAACTTGTTTCACTTATCATTTCAAGCTTCTGCAAGTTCTCTTCACTTCTTTTGAGTTGTTACTAAAGTCTCAACAACTCTTTCTCCATTCCTTCGATTTTTGAAGTCCTTGAGCCAAGCTTTATTGTAAGGTCTTCACATATTTTGATATGTTCTTCAAATCTCTCTTTAAGTCAATATGTTCAGCCCTTATTTCATCCTTTTGACTTTCTGCTTCCTCAATCTTTGCTTTAACTTGTTTTATATGGGCCTTTAACCTTCTTATGGTTCTGCCACTTCTGATTATCTGCTTTGAAGCTGCTTGCAACTCAGTTTCAAGATCTGGTTCTTCTTCATCAACCTCTTCTTCCTCTTTAAAGGTTGAATTACCACTTTAAGCTGATGCCATAAAGCCATGCTCATTTGATGAGTCTTCATCTTCCTCCTTATTAGCTTCTTTTGTCTAACTCACATAACTCTTGAATGAGCCTCTCTTCTTCTTTTGTGGGTTGGCAGTCTTCTTGTTGAACTTCTTTTATTTGAACGATGGTCTTCTCCATTTTGAATTCTGCTCATCATCACTATCCTCATCTTCATCATCAAGTTTCACTTTGCACTGAGAAGCAAAGTTTCCAATCTACCCACAACGATAACATCTCAAGGACAACTGTTCTTTTCCCTTCTTAGACCCCTTCTTGAATTTGAAGTAAGTCAACACTTTACTTTCAATTTCTTCCTCATCACCATTATCATCCTTACTGGATGATTCTTCCTCTTCTCTTATCTTTAAGTATCTCATAGCTTTGAAAGCTGCCTCCTTTAGTAGCTTTGATGTTGAGGAGCTTTTAGTTGACATTATTCTCATCTCATATAGAATGAGATTACACTGGAAATTATGCAATGACATAGAATTGAGATCTTTACTCTCCTCTATGGTTGCCACCTTTGAGGCAAACCTCTCAAGCAAAATTCTCAGAATTTTCACAATAGATGACTCCTTCTTGTTCTTCCCATGACTTCTAAGATTGTTTACAGCATCAATAACCCTGGTGAAGGACTCTTGGACTATCTCATTTTTCTGCATTCTGAGAGATTCATATCTCTCCTTGAACACTTGAAACTTGGCCTCCTTCATTCTGGCATCACCTTCATAGACTTTCTGCAGTCTGTCCCATATCTCCTTAGCAAATTTGCAGTCTATAACTTTAGCATACTTAGCATCTGTCAATGCTGAAATGATGATGTTTGAGGTCTTCTCATTTATCTCAAACTGCCATAATTCCTCTAGGGTTGGATCTTTACCTTCTTCTGAGGCCACAAAACCCTCCTGTATGAATTTCACCACATTCATGTCCATGTATTAAGTTTCAAACTTGTGAACTTATGCTCTGATACCAATTGAAGTTCCTAACTTCACCCTAGTATCTATTAGTCTGTGATATTAAGAGAGGGGTGAATTAGTATAACACCCCTTAAAAACACACTCTGATAATTTAAGCTAAAGTATTCTATTTATTTAATACTCTAGCTCTCATCAATATGTAGGTATGTGAACAACTTCAAACTCTTCTCAAAAGCAAACTCTTTCTCAAATTTGATTAAGGTAGATCTATTGTTACCTACTAATCACAATAATCCCCAAAGTCACCTTTCAAACACCTTGCCTATTAGACAGATTAGATGTTCTTAATTAGGTCTTCTTTAGTTTATAGGTTCGATGATACTTTAGCTGCGTCATAACTCAATTCAAAACACAAAATGTAAATCAAAGTAATGACACAAGAGATTTACGTGGTTTCGTTAATGTGACGTACATCCATAGTGTTAGAGACTCTTCCTTTACTGAGGCAATCCACTATACTTGAGAATACCAATGTGGTACTCCCGATGTTCATAATGTAGTTACAATGGAAGTCCTTTTACTATTGCAAATTCAGAGCAAGTACAATACAAAGAGTGTCACTTACTGTGTCTACCCTTCTGCTAGCTTGTCTTACCTCTGTTGAATTGAATAGGCTGCTTCATTGCCGCTTAGAAGTCCACCATAACACTCTTTAACCTCTCTTGAAGAAATCTGAAAAAACATTGAGTTCTTTCCAATGCTTCACCGAATTCCTTCTCTAGTTTGTTTCACACAAATCCTATTTTCATTGTCTCACGGCTTCACAGCTTGCACTCACGCTTCTGGTATGCCATTTCACATCTCATGGCCTACCCCATACTTCTGATTAGTCATGCCATTGCACGTTCTAATCTCACGCCGTCGCACATTTTGGTCTTACGTTTCAAATATGCTGTCTTTCTTGATTTCTGGATACTGGTCTGGTCTCTCACCCTACGTTCCTAGATCTGCTATCTTCTTTGATTTCTTTTCTTACGGTGGTGCATTTCTGGTTTTTTCTCTCTATGGTGTCACAAATTTGATTTCTTCTCTTGCAGGTGGTGCATTTCTAGTTTGCTCTCCCGGTGGTGCAGTTCCCATTCGCTTTCCCAATGATCTATTTTTCACGTTTGCTCTCCCAGTGATATGTCTCTCTCTTACGGTGGTGGCTCTTCTTTGGCTGTATCTCATTTTTTTTCTTTTTTCCTTCCAACCATTCACTCTTTTCCTTTGTCGTCCACTTTTCTTCGGTCATCTCGTGTTTTCTCCCTTTCGACAGCTCTTTGTTCTACCATCTAACCCATTTTCCCGTCCACTCTATTTTGCCGTCGTCCTTGTTTTTCGTCCACTATGTTCTGCCGTCGACTCATCCTTTCTCTTGTCGGTGGTTGTACATTTCTCAAGGGTTTCTCTCTCTTGCCGTCACACAATTTTCTCCTTGCCGTGTTGTCTATTTCTCTCTCGGTGGTTGTATGCCTCTCACAAGTTTTCTCTCATCGTCCAGCCATGTGCCCCTGTTTTGCGGTGTTTTCTTCTTACTGTCTTGTCGGGTCTGCTTTCTTTTGCAGGTGGTGTTTTGTCGTGCTTTGTTTTTCCGTATTATCTCATTTCTTTTTCCATTCGCTCTTCATTCTGCCGTCCAGCTCCCTTTTGTAGTATCTAATTTTCTCTCTTTTCTACCAATGGTGTAGGGTTGTCGTGTGATTTTACTTTCTTATCCCTTTATGTAGCTTAAAATTACTCTTTTATCCCTCCATGTGGCTTTACTTTCTTACACACTTAAATCTAGTTGACAACAATTACAATTCATACAAACCTATGGGAACAACAATATTTATAGAAACTATCTACAGAGGCTAACTTAGTCTTTTATGATAAATTCTCTCAAACCTTTCATCCAAATTTCCACTCCCTCACATGTTTGTCTTTTGTGTTTACTCTCAAACCTCACAATTTTTGGCAGGTCCCTAAAGGATTAAAATGCTTTGATACTACTCTGTTGTTAAATTATGTTTCATACACTTATTATTGGTTTGTATTTCAATTTTTGCATTTTCCAAAAATAAGAAGTATCAAAAACAAAAAGATGCATAATTCATTCAAGATCATTCCTTTTATAGATAAAGTTTAATATAATTTCAAATTTTAGGTTTAAATTTAAAATTTTATAGAAAGGGTAACAAAAAATTCAAATTTAAAATATAGAAATTCTAATTCAAGTTTTTTACTAAAACTTAATGAAGTAGATTAATATAAGTTGTAAGCTTTTTTAACATCTATGTTAACTAATTTAAAAAAAAAAATAAAATGTTAAGAGAAGCTAATAATAAACAATAATAGTAGCTGTAATACTAAAAAGAAACTAGCTTCACCAATGCTCATCTTCATTAACTTTTCCACAGAAATTAACGGCTTGGTAACATAAACATTGCCACCACCAGTGCCAATATATTGTGTTGCAACATTTGCAGCTGGCACGGATTGAGCAAATAGTTCTGTAGGTTTCTTGTGTACTTTTCCAGTATCATTTGGTTGGGACAGACAAAGTTGCTATAACTGGTGATTTCTATGTTTTCAAGAATTGCTTGTATTTGCTTTCTGCTATACTCCTACTGAGATCTTCTTCTTCGTGTTCAGTGAGCTTCAATGCAATTCTATCTTTAAAATCATCTTGTTCATCCACACGCACTGAGATGCAAATTGATAAGATGTGCTTACAAATATGTCAGACCTTCATGTCAATAACTAGAACAATGAACATTTCGACATAGTTCTTTCTTGATTGTCTCCAAGATGGGCGAGACCTGCACAAGTATTAAAAAGACTACCAATCCCAATCAAAACCATGATGTACCTAAGAAATTAGTGACATCTTTAGAAACAACCCCTCATTTGCATCTGATGCAAGATCAATGAAGTAACCTCACCTCAAAGTATTGTTGCAACACTGGCGAATGATGATGCAAAGCCATGTAAATGCTCTCAAGGAGGCTTAAAAGTGCATCCACTCGATCACCTAGCAGATCAACCTGAATAAGCATTGGGAAGATTACTCAAAACTCATAGAAAATGCCTATAGATATTTTCTGGATGGTAATTTAAAAGCTCTTGGACATGTATAGTCCATTCGAAAATGAATGACAATGTTTTGTCTCCAAACCTCAATTTCTGCCTTTCTAAGATTCTCGCATCTCTTTATAAATGCCTTCTTGTAGAGCCATTCCTTTCTCTTTATAGAGGCAACAAGATCAGCTTGTGCATTCAAATTACGTATTGCTTTTTCCAACCTGTTAAAAGCATCAATGGAATTACGTGTTCTTCCTGACTTCAGTATACAAGAGGAGGATGCATCATCAAAAAGGTTATTGCATAAATGAAGGCATGCATAACTGCCAGCAAATGGTGATGCTTTTTGTTTATACATGAAAGGAAGCATTGCTGAATTAGATGGATTGAAAGCTTGTGAAAAGCCCAAGTACGAGTACCTCAAAATATTGAGACCTATCTTTTCTTCTGCCTTGCACTTGCATTTCATGAACACTTCTGAAACCTCCATAATATGCGAAGATAATAAATCGATTGCTGTACTTTTCATAACTTCGTTTTCTTTTGGTTGCAGACAGGGTCGTTCCGCATCATCAAGAGATGTTACAACGGGAATAGTTTGGACATTAAGACTTTCTATGTCCTCAACTGCTATGCCTAAACATGATCTCAGCTGACTCAATAGTGCCTTACTCGCAGCTACTTTTTCCAATGCTTTCACAACATTGCTACCAACGGAACAGGAAGCACTGTCCATCTCACCCAACAACTTCCGAGAGATTTTGAGCTTATGTAACTCTTCACGTTTCAGCCCGAAAATGTCAAGCTGATTGTTGTATTTGTTGATTTCAGACATTGCATTCTGCACCAAATTATTGTGAACTGTGAAATTCCCATATGAATCTTGTTTTAGATCCAAATTTTCTTCTCCACTAACTTCTAGACTTCTATTCGACCTGCCAGCAGGGTCGTTGTATTTTGAAGTTCCAGTTCGACTACCGGATTCAGTTTCTTCATAAGCCATCCTAGCTTCTTTCATTGCCTCAACAACAGTAAGTAAGAAAATTTCTTCTTTCATGAAATTCTCCAAATTATAAGCATCAATCTCCTTTTTCCAGTCCCTAGGCAATTCTTCCAAGAAAACCTTATGGATATCCCGTATAATTGAATATTCTATACACTGACACGATTCATTACTTGAAGGGATGCCATAAATACAATTCTTGGTGTTTTTCAACTCTTTTAATTCACCTACTATCTGATTAGCTGAGCCAACTTTATCACTGGTGATCTCTTCATATGCAATCCGATTCACCTCTTCCCGAGCATGGCTTCGAGCATTATACTGTTCTGGGATTACGTTCCACTCCCTGCACATTTCCCCAAAGTAGCTGTTGCATATTTCTACCATCAACTTTTGCTTTAAATTATGATCTCTCAGACTATTCTTTTGAGACCTCATAAATTGGCATTCCATTATTGCTGAGTTGATAAGAGAGTTAAATTCCTTCATCGACTCGCTTAAGACAAGACAATACACATCTTGCCTAATTTGAAGTTCAATCATATCAATTTCCATTTCTTCATTCCACTCCCTTACCATTTTCTTCAAAATAACTTCATGGATGCTTTCCCCTATGAGTCTCTCCAAGTAATGATCATGCCGCTCTGCATGAGATTGAAGCAAAAAACCTTTTAAAAGAGAAATATAAGTTTCTTCCATCATCATGACGTGCATGTTTGCCTCTTCATTTTCTTTTCTCAGCATTCTTATTTCATTTTGCAGCTCTTCATATACCATATGTGAAATTGGAACTTTATTCGGCTTTTTCCGGACACCTTCCAAAGACTCAATTTGAGATTCGGCTTGTTCTGTCACAGTGTGATTGGCAAATCTTTTTGTTGAAGAAGTTTCCTCCCCGTCATCCCCTTCATAATGACCAAAAGACTCCCCGAGTTTTGAATTCCGATTGATTATTGTTTGCACACTTGCAATAAAATCTCGAATCCTTCTTCTTGGCCTACTAGGTTCCGTCTCTCTCATAGAAGATGGACACCCCTTCTTAAAAATTTCTCGTTTCAGCCAGCTAGGCTGTTTATTTTTCTTTTGGATAATGGATTCATGATTCTTTATCATCCTAGCAACATAGTGCCCACCATCATCTTCTGGGTCTTCTGTGCCAAGCTGTTGGACACTTAGGTTGTGATCAAAATGCTTGTAATTGTCCTCTTCCGATGATGATCTTTCTTCTGGTCCCATGGTAACCTTGTGCTCCATATTGCTTGAGGATGTGCTAAGAGGCTCTAATCGTTCATCCAAGCACGCAATGCCTCTCAACAACTCTGATAGCTGATTGCTCAAGTCAATGGAAGCCTGCTCCTTTTCCCACTCAATTTTCTCGTTGAAAGTGTCCTGGATATCGTCAATGAAACCTCTGATCAGAATAATGATTGCGTCTCGCTCGATAGTCCACCTACATTGTTGTTCTATCGGTTCTAACTCAGATAACAATACAGCACTCTGTATCTTTCCAAAAGTGATATCCATAGTTTCCTTCAATATGTCAATGTCTGAGCTCATCTGCTCAATCTTTATCTCATCAAAGCTTTGACTTCTCATTTCATCAGGAAATCTACATTCAAGCTCAAGTTTCTGTTTGATATTCCATACCTGCTGGTCCACTGAACTCTTCAGATCAGAAAATTCTCCATCTCTATCCTCATCTACGCTTACTCGATTGCCAAGAACGGGCTCGTCAATACCCTCTGTCTTTGTTCTCTCAAGCTTGAGAATGTTGCGTAAAGAATCCAATTCCTTCTTTTCGAGTTCCATTGACTGCCTAAGCTTCAGCTCATTGTCCAACCTCTCTCTCAACTCTTGATCCTTCTGTGAGATGGCCAGCTCAGATTCCCTGAGGCGTCCTTCAAGGCGGTCTCTGATTTCTGTTAATTCCCCTAACACCTCTTCGTCGCTGCTTTCAAGGCCACTTTCTGCTTCCTCTTGAACGACCTTCAAACACCCTTCTAATTGCATCATTGCCAACTCGTAGAACTTTGTGATCTCATTTAAACGCTCGAGAGCCCCTTCCTTGGATTGAACTCTTTCATGTGCTTTATTCATTGCATGGTGCAAAATCCACATCATAGTGGAATCTGTTATGGAGACTTTAAACCTGCCACCCATCTTTCCAATTACCTCTTCCATCCTTCAGGGGAAAAGAAAAAAGAAGAAGAAAAACAAAAAAAAAACTTAGAAATCACACCATCTTTGGCATCTTGATTTTTGTTTTTCAGGTTTCATTTTCCAGCCTCCTTGAAAAGTGGATGGTCCAACTAAACATTCAACGATGCCACAATGGCCACATATCTCCTCTCTCTCTCTCTCTCTCTCTCTCTCTCTCTCTCACACACACACACACACACACACACACACACTAGTCACTCCACTTGCCCTTTGAAAAAATAAAAATACAAAAAGAGAGAACCTCAATTTCTTTAAGCCATAAGCCCAAATTCTGATTGATTAACATGGGGGTCAGAATAATCTAATTTCTCCAGAAATCCAACCGCAACGCCATATAAATGATGGAATGTAAAACATATATTATCGGCTAATTACTTCCAAATATGTTCAATGTCAACTCAGTTTAGCCATTGACCATTTTTCCCAGTGGTCCAGAATCCTCCCTCCCGTTTCACCAATCATAACATGAACGACCCACCTACTTACTAAATACATGAATGAACGACAATAATATCCAAAACAACAAGCATTCACCCGCCACCTTCTTGCTCGCCCGCGACTGCAAGGAAATCCTGCTCCGAATTTCTAATAATATCTCAAAGTAGAAAGAGAATAATCTGAATGATAGAAAATATGTGCAAACTTAGCCAAACCGAGTTGTACCGCTTGCATTTCTCTTTCGTGAAAAAAAAAAAAAAGCAAGTCGCATTGAAAGATATAGATGTAATAAAGTGAAGTACTCTATTTATAAGAAATGACTAAAATGGTTATAATTGATCATTCGGGAAACTCATAGAGCATGTGCATTTGACTATGACAGGTAATGACAAATCTCAACAACAAATTTTTAGTTGTGGTTCCTCTCAACCTGCTGCCATTGAAATACTTTATTTCTAAGAAATGACTAAAATGGTTATAATTGATCATTTATTTTTTATTTTCAGTGAAAAATTCAATTTTATTAATTATTGTCAAAATATTCTAAATTTTATTGTTAAACGTGTGCTTAAGACCCCACAAATAAGAATAGTTCACAAACTTTATCATTAAGAAAAAAACTTGTTAACTAATTCTTTTTTCTTAAAAAAAAGAAAAAATTGATGGATGCTTGACTATTTGCTCATATGTTAGGTTTAATTTTTAACAAATTTATTTATATATGGGTGTTATTTATTATTGAGTTGATAAATGTTAGAACATACAAAACCATTATATTACATTTAGAATTTTTTATGAATGTCACACTTGAATTAATATTTTTTACATGATTCATAATATTTTAATAGAGTACAATTTGTTAATAATTTTTTTTTCAATTCGTTATGACAATGCATTTGTTAACACTGAATATTAAATAATCAACAAAATCTTGTAAATCATTCATAAACGGTAAATATTTTTATTGAAAATGCATGTGTTATTGGCAAGGCATATTTGCTATAGCATAATAGAGATTGATTCATAGTTTTTAAGAGTTAGTGCTAGGGTTATTTGAGATGTTGAGAAAGATAGACTCCACTAACTAGTAATTCTTTATTTTAAACTAATTACATTTTTAAATCATATGTAAATACATACATAATAAATTCTTAAGTTTTAGTTATCATGAATAATATTATTATAGTATTGTTTTATATTTAATGTTATGCATATAAAAATTTATTGTAAATGTCTACTATGTTGTTATATATGTTCAATTATTATCTTTAATGCTCAATGAATTACTTTGCAAATAAGACAAAGTAATTAATTAGGTTGGCAAGATTATGAGAATTTTTACTTAAAAATTTAAATTATGACCAAATTAAAATAAATTAAAATAATCTAATGTTAATATGAAAAAAGATAACTGGGAACATTATGAGTTTTCAATTATTTGACTAATTGTAGATTATTATTAATTTATTTCAATATTAATACAAAATGAATGATTAAAGTATACTAAGAATTGATAAATGTATTAAGGTTATTGTAACCATAATTATAAAGAATACTATCAATGAGCTCAACATGAAGAATAAGCTGAATGTTGAAAATTATGATATTTGATATATCATTCAAGAGTAAGAACTATTGAAAGCCATTAACTATGTTATAGTGGATCCTTCAAAGGGTTTCTCAATTTAGTAAAGGTAAGACCAAAAGGCTTTTAATGTTTGTAAAAGAAAGAACAATATGATTCATATAGTTTTGCTTAAGAACATGAAAAATAAGACTACTCAAATGATGTCATTGGCTTTGAAAAAGAAAATTTGGAAGTACTTCAACCACTAGGTTAAAAGAGCTAATGGTCAATTTTGATATTTATATGAAGAAGTCATATCATAACGTAAAACAATATTTGAGGGTAATGTCTAATATGATTAAAGAGTTTAAAGTAGTTGGTCATACCCTTACGAATGAGCAGCAAGTTCAAGTTATCATTTGCTTTATGCCTGGTCTCTCTATTTTTCATAATTTTCTTATTTTTAATATTTTTAATTTCTAATTTCCATCATATCTTTTTTATTATGCTCAAATTTTTTTATGGGTTCCAAGTGATTGACTAGGTTTTAAATAGTTTCATTTGTTTATTATTAACTTTTAATAGACATAAATGTATCATTATTCATTATCATTGCATTATCATTGACATAACATGAAGTTATTGCCATTGGTCAAAGTTAAGTAGGAAGGAAAGGCGAGTAAACTTGATTGAGTCATGTGTTTACCTTACATTTGATGCTTACCAAGATAGTTGGGTAGTTGGAGTTACCTTAATAAAAACTCCTAGTGGCTTATAGGCAAGGAATTAATAAAGATGGAATTTGATTATTACATAAAACTACTAAATGGACAAGTGAACAAAAAAAATCGCAACTCTTTTAATTTGTTAGTAGTTCTTCCTTTTAATTTAACATTAAGTTTAAGATTTACAAGGATACAAATAAGAAGCAGGGTAAATTGTATAGGAAATTGGGTGATGTACAACATATTTAATGAAGAAGAAAATTGACTAATAAGAGTATTGGATGCCTTTTACAAGTTAGAAGAATTATAATTCAAACTCTGCACCTTTTTAAAGTCAAAATCTAATAACCTCTGACAATATTAATGATTTGATTGCAAGCTAAAACTAATGCACTAGACCAATATCAAAGTTGTGCAAAGTTTGATTCCTAAACCATGCCTTTTACAAGTTTCAGTCTCTTCAAGGACAAATTTGATAACCAAATACCTTACTTAATATGGCATATTCAGTAGAAGCTATAAAAGGTTAGATGATTGCTCCTTTTGAACCAAATACTGCTAACAGTGACTTAGTTTTGGTATATTGAAGAAAAAAATGCTAAGAAATAACAACTTAGAGCATAAAACTAATGCCTAAAAAATTGTGCCTTGTTTGCCTATGAACCATTGGTGGCTACTCCAACACATGTTCTTTAGTAGCAATATTCAGAGTAGGCATAGCAAGATACTCTGTATATGAGTTCATTAGTCACAATTGTAAATTATTTTTGGGTTGGGTTAACTTGCCCATAATGGATTGATCCAACCTATTAAAGGGAAGTTAGAGAAAGTTAAAACTTCTTTTCCATTACAAATACACATTATAGAGAACATTTTGAAAACTTTAACATTTGTAGATAAGATTAGTTTAATACTTTCAAAAAGCAATAAATAGACATAAAGAGATAAAAAAAAAAAAAGAGAATTGGTTAATCACTCGTGCTTTGAAATAAGAGAATACAAATTCTCCATTAATTCTCATTAGTAAAAGGGTTTTATGCAGTGAACAAAGTGTTATCTAATACAATGATGTCACCATGATCATGACAAAAGATTAATTTGTTAGGGATCAATTTACTCCTAACTTCTAAAAGTCTTTAAGGATAATTATGATCTTAACTTTTGATTCTAATATTGGTATTAGAGTCTTTTTAGACTAATTTTAGTGTGAAAAAAGCATTAAAAGTGCAATTTAAAATTTTTTAATGCAATTGTTATGTATATTTTGGACTAATATGTTTAAAAATTTGTTTCTTTCCCATTTGTTGTTACCTTTTAATGAACTTTTATGTCTATTGATATATTAAATTATACAATATGTTGTAAAAATTTCATAATTTTTGGTTGTATATTATGTGAGAAAAGCATTTTTCTTGTCATACTATATTTTCAAAATTAACATTGAAAACAATAATTTTATGACATAGAATTTATATGTATAAAAAGTACTTGTGGGCTTTCTAACCATATGTTATTTTACAATTTTAGATATGCCAATTGAGAGTAATTGAGTTTTAAATATCTAAATTAAATTTAAGATTTTGAGAAAAATATGAGAAATTCTTAAAACAATTTTTAGTTTCATGTACATGGATTTTTTTTAAATACATATTTTCATATGTTATTTTTGAAATCAAACTATACTAATGAATTAAGGAGGTTAAAGTATGGTATGTATCAAAATTTTATAATTACCAAGGGTTTGGATAATAGAGAGTGTACTACACTTTGTATATAAATGAGTGAAATAAGATGTTTATTTGACTAATTTAGTGTGGGCAAAACCACTAATGTATATGATAACCACCATTGAGAAGATACCATATGACAAACTTAACCAAAGTCAAAAAAGGTCATTTTGACTTTACATTTCATCAAACAATAAAAGAGTGTCATTTGTTACATACTAAACAATCAGAATTTATTATTTAATATTTTTAGATTATTTTAAAAATAAATTATTTCTTTAAAAATTCATAATAATTAGTATAAATATTGGAAAAATATGATATTTGCACCAAAATTTTTCTAATTTTGTGCTCTATATAATTTTGATGTTATATTGGGTAAGTTATAAAAGCAATATATATATATATATTATGATGGTAATTTCTAATATCCTTTTATTTTTATTTAAGAAATAAATATGATTCATATGTTACAAATTCTAAATAGAAGAAATTATTGCATGTGAAAAAAAAAAGAAGCAAGCATATGTTGACATTTTAAACCTAAAAAATTTATTTGAATGACAATTTGCAACTAAAAGACATAGATTAAGAAAATATATGCATATTCATATGGATAATGAGTCCAAAAACATATTCTAATTGGATTCAACTGGGAAAGCATTTAATATGGTGCTTAAAACACAAAAGCAAGGACAAAAAGAAACCAAATGCAAGATAACAATTAGTAACCAAATTGCATGTTGATCCATCAAAAAACTTAGAGGAAAATAAAATCGTTATTTACCAAAAGAATAGAATGAATTAAAGTTTCCTAAACAATTAAAAAATCTACATAGCCAAAAAAAAATTTCTACATTTTTAAAGAATGCAAAATGGAAAATGATGAAGAGCTTATGGAATATGTCAAACATATGAGATTCTTAATTATTTACTTTGAAACCTCAATGATTAAAAGGCTTAAAGAAAAGGTAAAGATTGATATTATGCTTAAGTTATTGATGAACTTCTAAAGGGTTAAGGTATATCATGAGTTAAAACACAATAAGTGCATTATTAAGTGGTATGATGACCTAGAGGATGCCCTCAAAAAAGCATGGAAGTGTTATATTGAGTATGCTACAAAGTGATTTGTTGTGTTGTCAATGAGTCTTAATCTTTGAGTTGCAATGCATATCCACTTTAGTAAAATGAAAATTGGTTTATGGATTTTGAGAGTTGCTTAGGATCACGCAAGATGCTAAGTAGAATGAGATTTCACAAGTTAACAATTCTCTACTTTAAGCTTATTACCATTTCTAAACCATATGTAAATAAATAATAAAAAAATGTTTAAGTCTCAGTTATAATGGATGATATTATTGTAATATTATTTCACGTTTAATGATATGTATTTTTTTCTTTCTATTTGATTTCATGCATGTAAAACATTATTATAAATGCCTATTATATTACTATATGTGTTCAATTATTATCTTTAATACTTAAACACATATGCTTTGCATACATGACAAATTAACTAAAAAATTAAAGTTGTTAGGTTGGTAAGATTCCTAGGAATTTCACTTAAGAACTTAACTTTTGCACACATTGAAATAAATCAAAATAATCTAGTATTAGTATGGAAGAAATTAATTAGGAACATTATAAACTTTTAATTCTTTAACTAATTTTAAATTATTTTTAATTTATTTCAACATTGGTGCAAAATGAATAGTTAAAGTACTAATACTAATTATTGATAAATGTCTTAAGGTTGTCATAACTATGATTACAAAGAATATTGTTAATTTGCTTAACAAAGAGGACAAGTTGAATGGTGAAAACTATAACATTTGGTACGATAAGGTTTAATACATCTTTAAAGAGTACGAAGTGCTAGAAGTCGTTAACCATTACATGGTAGACCCTAGGAAGGGTTTCTCAACTTAATAAAGGCAAGATTAAGAGGCCTTTAAGGTTTGAAAAAGAAAGAATAGTTTAGCTTACATAACTTTATTTAAAAATATGAAAGATGATCTTATATATGAGTCCTTCTTATTCTTCCTATAACTTCTAAGGTCGTTTATATCATCAATAACCCGGGTGAAGAACTCTTGCACTGTCTGATTCTTTTGCATTCTGAGGGATTCATATCTCTCTTTGAAAACTTGAAGCTTGGCCTCTTTCATTTTGCCATCACCTTCATAGACCTTCTGCAATCTGTCCCATATCTCCTTAGCAGATCTGCAGTCCATAACTTTAACATTTCAACATCTGTCAATGCTGAAATGATGACATTTGAGGCCTTTCCATTGATCTCAATCTACCTTAATTCCTCTGGGGTTGGATCTTTACCTTCTTTTGGAGGTTTAAAACCCTCCTATATGGATTTCACCACATTCATGCCCATGGTTGCAAATACCACCTGCATTCTCGCTCTCCACATACGATAGTTGGTTCCATTAAAGATTGGAACCTTCTTGCTGTAAGTAGTGTTGGTGCTAGTACCGACATCTATTTCTCAATATGTTAAAAAAGTTAAAACTTCTGAAAACTAGTACACTAAGCTGTTAAGCTTCAAACTAGTGAACCTATACTTTGATACCAATTGAAGTTCCTAATATCACCCTATGATCTACTAGTTTGTGATACTGAGAGGGGGGTGAATCAGTATCACACCCCTTAGAAACACACTCAGATAATTTAAGCTAAAGTATTCTACTTATTCAATACTCTAACTCTCATCAATACGTAGGTATGTGAACAACTTCAAACTCTTCTCAAAAGTGAACTCTTTCTCAGATTCGACTAAGGTAAAATTTATTGTTACTTACTAATCACAATAGTCCTCAAAGTCACCTTTCAAACATCTTGCCTATTAAACAGATCGGATGTTCTTGATTAGGTCTTCTTTAGGTTATGGATTCGATGATACTTTAACTATGTTCACAACTTAATTCAAAACACAGAATGTAAATTAAAGTAAGGACCCAAAAGATTTACGTAGTTCCGTCAATGTGATGTATGTCCACAGTGGTAGGAACTCTTCGTCTACCGAGATAATCCACTATACTTGAGAATACCAGTGTGACAATCCCGATGTTCACAATGTAGTTACAATGGATGTCATAATCCTCTGTTTTTTTCACTATTACAAATACAAAGCAAGTACAATACGAAGAGTGTCACTTACTGTGTCTACCCTTTTTCTAGCTTATCTTGCCTCTGTTAAATTGAATAGGGTACTTCACTACCGCTTAGAAGTCCACCACAACACTCTCTAACCTTTTTTAAAGAAATTTAGAAATACGTTGAGTTCTTTCCAATACTTTACCGAATTCCTTCTCTAAGATGTTTCACACAACTCCTTCTTTCAACGTCTCATGGCTTCACCCATCTTCTGATCCCACAGCCTGCCTCACATTTTTGGTTTGATATTTCACGTCTCACACACATTTTTGGTTTGCTCGCTTTGCTGATCTCACGCCTCACACACATTTCTAGTCTCACATCAACGCATGTTTTGGTCTCACGTTTCAGATCTACACCCACTTCACTGTTCTCAAACCTCAAGGATACCAGATCTGCTCTCTTCCAGGTGGTCTCATGGTTTTCTCTCTCATCATCCAGCCGTTCACTCCTTTTGGCCGTGTACCCTCTTTTCTACTGGTTGTATATTTTCACCATCCACCCCTACTTCGGCTGTATCTATTCTATTTTTCTTTTTAGCTATTTGGATTTTCTCTTTGTTGTCCACCCCTCACTTTGACCGTATCTATTTTGTTTTTCTTTTTGGCTGTTTGAGTTTTCTCTTTTACAACCCGCTTGTGTCGTTTGTTTCTCTCTCTTGTCGTTCGCTCTAATTTTGGCTGTCACAGATTTTCTCCCTTTTCCGCTGGTGGTCTATTTTTCTTCATCCTACTGTCCAGCCCCTATTTTACCGTCTAGCTAGATTTCCTTTGTTCTGCAATCCACCCTTTTTGGCCTTCTCAGAATCTCTTTTTCGACCACTCTTCGTTCTAGCCCTTGATCTGTCGTCCAGCCGTTCACTCTTCTTTGGCCATTCACCTCTTTATTGTCCACCCCTATTCTGCCATCCAACCATCTCTGATTTCGGTCGTGTTTTCTTTTTCTCTCCTTCCCACCCGTGTCTCTCTTACCATCTAGTCGGATCTCTCTCACCATCCAACTAGATCTATCTCACTGTCTAGCTAGATCTACCTTATCGTTTACTGTAGTGGCATTTCGTGTGGTGGTTACTCCTTTCTGTCCAGCCACCTTTCGGCCGTCTCTGGTTTTCTCTATTTTTCTACTGATGGTCTCTTTTTTTTTCATCCACCTTATTTGTCTTCCAATTTAGGGCTTACTATATTGTGATTCACTTTCTTACCCCTTTATGTAGCTTCAAATTACTCTCTTACCCTTCCATGTGGCTTTACTTTCTTACCCCTTCATGTAGCTTTAAATTACTTGCACACTTAAATCTAGTTGACAACAATTACAACTCATACAAAGCTATGGGAACAACAGACTTTTTACTAGGTACGTCTTTTCCTTTTGCTGCTACAAGCTACCGGACCTACTGCTATTACTACTTGTACACATTGCTATCGCTACCTACACACATTACTGTCACTGCTTGCATGTGCTGCTATCATTGTCCACATGCGCTGCTATTGCTGTCCATACCCTCTACTGTTGCTATCTGCACGCATTGTTAATGCTATCCATACGCACTATCGCTGCTGTCCACATGCATTACTAATATTGTCTATACATGTTGCACCTACTATCCGCACGCATTGCTAATGTTATCTATACGTGCTATTATTGTTGTCCATATGCACTGTTAATGCTGTTCGTACACGTTGCAGATGCTACCTATTATTGTATGGGTTGTGCCTGCTATCCATACATGCCTATTGTTTGCACAAGTTGTGCTTGTTGTTTGCACGTGTTGTGCGCTCTATACCTGCAGTCCGTACTCTTTACCGGTTGTTCACACAACTTGTGCCCACTGTCCATGCTAGCTACACTTGCTATCTGCACAAACTATGCCTACTGTCTACGTGAGCCATTGCTGCTATCTACACAAATAGCTGCTGCTATCTACACGAGCTGCTGCTGTTGTCTGCACGAGCAACTGCTGCTATCCTTATCCCTTGTGGCTGTTGTCCACACACACTATACCTACCATTCGCATGTGCTGCACCTTCTATCACACTATTACTGCTATCTACAGGTGTTGTTACTACTTTCTTGCACCACTGTTGCTCTCTCAATGCACTGCAATAGTTTTTCTCATGGTGCTGTTGCTCTCCCTGTGCATTGCAGCTGTTTTCTTGTGCCACTATTGCTCTCCTCCCACATTGCAGCAGTTTTCTCATACCACTGCTGCTCTCCCTGTGCATTGTAGCAGTTTTCTTGCACCGCTGTTGCTTTCTCCATACGTTGCAACTGACTTCTCGTGCTGCTGCTGCTTTTATTGTGTGTTGCAGCTATCTTCTCATACCACTGTTGCTTTCTCCACGTGCTGCAGCTATCTTTTTGCACCACTGCTACTATCCATGCCCACTACAATTATTTTCTTGTGTTGTTGTTGTTGTCAACAGGTGCACCACCTACTGTTGCACGTTGGTTGCTGGTATAGGACCTTTATGCTGCTGCTCCACCTCTTGCTAGACTTACATGTTGCTTTTGCCTCCTTTTGATTTGTCTTCCTTAGCTGCTTTATTGGTTTGCTAGTGCAGCTGTTGCCTTGGTGATATTTGCTGGTGTAGTTGCTGCCTTGGTAGTGTTTATTGGTGTAGGTATATCCTTTTCGACGTGCTGCTAGTGCAAAAAAGCCTTCTGGATGTGTTACTACTGTTGGTAAGCCTCTTGGATGTGCTGCTCAGGCAAGAGGTGCAGGGTAGCCTCCTAGATGTGTTATTGCTATTAGGAAGCCTCCTGGACGTGCTGGGATATGCTATTACTTATGGTATACCCTTTTAGACATGTAGGGACGTGGTGTGGATGCTAGTATACCCTCTTGGACCTGTAAGGATGCATACTGCTACTGGTATACCCTCCTAGATGTGCAGGGATGTGCTGCTGGTCTGCTGAAAAGCCTTTTGGATGTGCTGGTGTGGTGGCCGGTTATTGTTGTCGCCTTTGTGAAGGCTTGTTGGTGTGGTGGCTGTCTTGGTGAGGGTTTGCTGGTATGGGTGGTCAATTTCCTTGCTCTTTTTCTTTCCTCCTTAGTCAACTGCATCTCTTTTGGTGGTTATCTTCTTTGCCTTAGCCAGTCACTTTCTCCTTTGGTGGCTGCCTCTCTTTTTGCCACCTTTAGGTTTGCCAATCTCTCTCCTTTGGCCAGCTCTTTCAAAATTTTGTAGCACACCCCCTTCATGCAAGACACATAGGGGTATTTATAAAGTCTTGAGATTAGGGCTACATGATCATCAACGGTCATTGTAATTCCCACATATTGCCTTACAATCAATGGCTGGATTTGATTGCTAAAATTTAAGGTCAATGGTCAACATTGACTTCTTAAAATTTAGGGTCATGATCAATGTTCACTCCTCAATGTTAGGGTTGACCTGTCATTACTGATTTCTCCCAATGACCTTACTACATCTCAATGACATTCATAATATCAAATCAACACATATAACCATATGAGATGGTGTTGACAAGGAATCTAACATTAGCCATCAAAGATAGGCTCAACAATCATATTGTTAATAATACAACAAAGATGTAAATTTTCCTCTAAAAGTTGACCTAGTAAAAGACAAACCTATCACTAAATAGTTATCTACATCCATTTTGGTTGATGGAGGAAATCTTCCAAGCTTATCAAGACTTATTGTGCTGCACAAATGATTGCAAAAGTTGATTTTGTTATTCCTTTAAAGTTTATGAAATTTGTGGATTACCAAGTAAAGTTCAAGAAATTTGCTTTGTTGTAGTTTTGATTAATCTATCCATAAATTTTTTTTAAAGCACAAAGCACATTTTTTCTTGTTCTCTAACACATTAAATTTCAAGATCAAAATTTCTTTAGTTAGAAGAGAATGATGGAGAATAAAAAAGAAGGATTCTTATTATTTAGGAATTTATTAATATTCTATAATTATAACATTCTAGCATATATTATTAGCTAGATATTTTACTATTTAGAGTTATTTTCTTGTTAGTTTCAATTTTTTTATTTGGAATTCTAAACCTATTTAGATTTAGTTCTTTAGCTCTATAAATAAGGTTTTGTCAATTTGTTAACAAGAGACTATTTATAATTATTAACAATTGACATTGATATTGAGTTTTTCAATGATAGTCAATTTTGGTTGCTTTTGGGTGCTAGTTCTTGTATTTTCTTATTTTTAGATGTTAATTCCTACATTTAACATTTTAATTTTCATCTATTCTTATTTTCATAAGTTGTCCTATATCAAAAATTCTTAGGAAACATGGTACCATAAAAAGAAAAAGAATTAAATAGGTAACAGAACAACAAAAAAGAGAGGAGTTATTGATATATTGATATTGATATATGTATTCCTTGAGGAAGAACTTGTTCTTTTATAATCCTTTTTTGTGAGATTTTTCCTTTCATGATTTTAACTACTGGTGAGATTATTATTAACTAAGAATAGTTATTCTTAAAAAAAAAAAGGTTGTTATTATTACTTTTAGGTTGTTTAAAGAACTAAATTTTAATACATTATTTTATTAATGAAAGTTTTGTTAGACTTTAGTGCCATAATGTTTTATCCTCACATTGGGGATTTTTATGTAAATTTGGATGTATTCTCTTATTAATGATTATTATTTTGCTACCTATATATTTATTTGAATGCACAAAGAATATGTTTGTGAAAATTATTGTCTATTACAATCTCTCCCAATAGTAGTATTAAAGCAAGTTAGTTGATATATATATTCTTATGTAATCAATGGATGACCAAAATAATAATGATAACATGATTAGGTTAACTTCTTCAAATTACTTAATATGGAAGATGTGTTCTAATGTAAGGATTTTTTTGATCCAATTAAGAACATAAGAATTAAGCCAACTAGTGTAAATGAAGACAATTGACAAAAAATGAAAAAAAAAATGATTATTTGATCAAAAAGTGGATTAATGTCAGTGTCATTCATCATGTGGTTAATGATATTAGAGATTTACATTATTATGCAAAATTTTGAGACATTATATAAGCATAAGAATATTCCTAATTATAAGATTGTTTAATCAAGAGTTCACAATGGGCTTAGTTTGACTAAATATTTGAACAACTTCCAAAAGATTGTCAATAAGATGGCCATGATAAACATGCAATTAGAAAATGAGCTGTAAGCACTAATTTATAAGCTCTTTCTTAGAGAGTTGGAATACACTGACAATATCGTTCAGTAATTTTGCTCCAAAAGAAGGATTTACATTGATATAGTAAAAGATAATCTATTCAACAAAAAGTTAAGAAGAAATAAGCAACATCCATTTAAATTTAAGGATGAAATATCATTATGAAAAAAAGGAAGGAGCAAAGCCAAAAATCCATAAGAAAGTGATGATAAAGAATCTTTTTGTGATAATAACGGAAGAGATATATAAAGATTCATATGCCAAATAAAGTCTAAAAAGAATATAACTTTTTTTTTTGTTTTACTTTAAGAAGCCTAAATAGATTGAAAGAGAATGTCAAAGTACAAAAGACACCAAACCATTGCAAAGCTTAATGATTAGAAGAAATAAGAGACAATTGTAATGATAGTTGATAGTGATTTTCTCATTACTTGTAAGGAATAATGCATCAATTTAGTTGGTGCAAATGATATAAAAATTAGAGATACAATTGTTTCCCATTTTATTAATCTTGATAAAAATCTATTCCACTAAAAGCATATAGATGTGAAATGATCCCACATCTAATATTGTCAATATTGGTGACATCTGGCTGAAGACTAATCTTAACATAATTTTATTTCTTGAGGATGTGAGGCATATTCTTAATGATTTTAATCTCTACCAATATGCTTGATGATGAGGACTAAAGATACAACTTCAATAAAGGCATATAGAAGCTCAGTAAGGGTTTATTGCTATTATCAAAAGGAAAAAAGATGGATTTATTCTACTACACATAAGCTAGATGTATAAAATGTAAATCAAATGTGATTTGTTTTACGAAAGTTTAATAAGAAGACTAGATCTTTGAGTGAGAAATGTCTCTAAATTCTCCTTTAAAAGCAACTATTTCTAGGCATGACAAGTATACCACTTAAGACTCTCATTTCTTGTATAGTTGAGAAATTGTATAGAGTTAGTTTTTAGATGTTCCTCTAATCAAGAAAGCGTAATGTGCTTAATTTAATCTATATTAATAAATGTTACATACTTGTAAAGAGCTATGGAGTGTTACTTGTTTTGTAACCTTTATTAATGACTAATTTAGAAGAGTAGGTGCCTTTTATTACAAAACAACAATAAGGTACTTAATATGTTTAAGAAAATTATGCTAGTGTTTAAATAGAAACAAGAAAGAAATTTATGCATGTTTGAGTTAAGAACAATGGTGAGTACATGAGATTATTTGAATAATACTATAAGACCTATGATATTGAGATTAAGAGGATGTCTTTCAAAACCCCATAACACAATGATGTAGTAGAGAAGATTAATAGAATAATATTTGAGACAATCGATTCTATGCTTTCTTATGCATTTTGAAGTGAAGTAATGATGACTATGATTAATCTTATCAACTTTTCTCCTTTAATTCTTAAAGATGAAACTATTGAAGATTTTAAAGAATAAAAAAATTTGATGTCTATCAATGGTATGTATGATGATTTGGGTTTAGATATAGTACATCTATACCCATAATGTCTATTGATCATAAAGGAGCAATCTCGAAGAACATGAAGATACAATTATTCCTACAGTTGGTGAAGTTAGACTGATTAAAGAGCCATAAAAAAGTCAACCATAAAGCCTTAGTTGAAAAGATTTGTCAAGCAAAGTCGACTTTTTAAAGATTACTTATGAGATGAGTTTATCTTAAATAACAATGAGGGAGTGTTAAGAAAAAAGATATGACCATGACATAAAAGCAAAGTTAGGAGTAGTTAATTTCAAACAAGATGGGTTACATGAGAACTATTTTAAACTTATGAAGTTATTAAGTGGTAAAAGAACAAAATTACTAGACAATAAAGGTATTTTTGAATACAAACATATTAGATTAAAATCAAAAGAAATTAGCTTACAATTGCATAAAAAGTTGGTTATATGAGGTTAACATTACATGTTAACTAAGATATTACCTATGAATAAGCCTATTGCGAGCATAGTTAAAGTAAGAATGATGATGAATCCTTCCATATAGTCAAATAAGGGAGATTGTTAGATTGAATCCTTTAATATACTTTCCAATAATTAATTGTAATGCAAAAACATGAAAAAATGAATTACTATTTTTTAAAAGGCTAAAAGAAGCCTTTGAAAGCACACTATCATTAAAAGAAAAGGAAATCTATGTAAGTATAAGTATGACAAAAGAGAGAGATGAGAGAAAGTCTTTAAAGAAAATCATTGATCGAATGTTTAAACACAATTTTGAGATCTAATTCTCCTACAATTTCAATAAGTTGTTTTTGACATCATAAGTTTCAATTTGATTGGTATATCGATATACTTATTCTCCTTGAAGTACTATTCCTACATAATTCACTTTTATGATATCTTTTTCTATATAATTTTTAAACACTAATGAGATTGTTGTTAGCCAAGAATAGTTATACTTAAGGAAAATATTGTTGTAATTATCTTTATGTTATTTTAAGAAAAACTTATTTGTAATCCTATTATTTTGATAGTGGAAGTTTTGTCAAACTTTGTTTGCTTGATTTTTTACCCTTACACTAAAGGATTTTTCACATAAAAATTTTTATTTGTTCTCTTTTTGCATGTTGTCCAATAAATCTATTAGGAAAGAATAATGAGCTTTTAAAAATTGATTGTCAATGGTAGCCTCTCCTAAGAGAAAAAATAAAATAAAATAAATAAAAAGAATTGTGGATAATGTACAACAACATTAACTCTTAGTGATATATCAATGTAAAGTACAATAATATCGACTCTTACTAATGTACCAATGTTTTAAAAAGGCTTTATCCTTTACATCTTAGGCAATTATATTTTGTACACACTTAAAAGTTCATGTAAAACTCCACCAAAGTCATCAATAGATCACTTAAGACTAGTAGCTTTATCTAAACAAATCACTCAATATAAATAACACATTATTTAAGTATCTAAATGACTATTTGTTTTTCACTATGACATTAGGACTAGGAGCACCTAATTAGCATAATATTTAGTTCCTTAGGAAAGCCGCAACCTAAGATTAGTCTAAGCCCTAATAAAAAGAAAGCATTAGGTGCCTTTTTTTCCTACAAATCTCTTTCCACCAAAAACATGTCTCACCCTTATCTTTAAGTCAAACAACAAGATTAAACTTCAAGTTTTCATTCTTGGAATGATATTAACAAACAAATATTCATTAATCATGTCTTATATAGAAAATGTAAATTGTTAAGCTATTTCTTAATCACATCTAAAAATCTAAATGTAATCATGTCACCTTATGAAAGAACCTTTTACAATTGATTCTTATGTTATCTTCTCATCTTACATAATAACCTTGATAGATAATTTGGACATCATCCTCCCAAAGTCCAAGCCCTAACAAAAGGAAAGCTTCATTGGGAGCTTTTCCTTCCCAACATATCTTTTTCTGTTGCACCTATCTCATCCTTATCTCAAAGTGGAACAACAAGATTGAATTTCAAGTTTCCATTCCAAGAACGATGCCAACCTAATGAATAATCACTAATCTTGGCCTATAAAAAAATCCAAATTGTCAAGCCATTACTCAATCATGGCATCTAAAAGCTTGTCTTTAATTATGCCACTTAATGAGATTAGCCTTTATAATTAACTCTTATATTATCTTTTTATCCTATATAATAACCTTAAAAGCTAATGTGGACATCCTATTGCATTTTAAAATATGACCCTTCTATTTTACCATTTTAAAATTACAAGAAACTAGACAATATGACTTCAACACACTTATACTTAGAAACCAAAGTCCTTAATAATTATCAATAATATTAATACTAAGGTAAAAATAAAAAATGAAAGGTAAACAAAAGCCAAAAGAGTTCACAATTTCTTTATACTATTCATATATCATTATTACCAACATAAAATTGTGCCAAAAGTTGGAACTTTCATAATTAAAACCACTTGCTCTCTCTTAAAAATTCATTACATTATATATTGTGCATTCAAATCACATACAACCTTTAAAAAGTCTCAAAAATTAAGAATTTTGTGAAACGTATTGTGTATATCAAAATTATATCATTGCCACTTCTTAAGACTTATCAAACTTTATAAACCAATTAACACACTACCATACATCTAATCAATTCTTGGATAGTCCCTATGTTGGTTTCTTTTTAAATTCTAAATGAGATTTTTCAATACTAAACCCCATTTAAAAAAAATCCCTTATTTGAAATAACTTTATACCCTTCCCTAATATGCTTGAATCCAAGGAAAAAATGCACATAGATTAAAGTCCACAAACAAAACTATCTTTTAAATAGAAACACATAAGAACAAATATTGATATACATAAAATTTTATAAAGAAGCACAAGTACATAAAACAAATTAAATAAAGGAAAAAAGGGAAAACAAGAAAAGAAGAAGTGACTTCCATGATATAAGGAATAATTGCAGTAAGAGCAAATCTTGAAAATCTTTATGAATCAAAGTAGCTTTCTTTAAAAAAAAGGGAGGAAAAAAAAAAGAGTGCTTGAGATGGGTTTATATTCTTAGATTTTGCATATTAAGATACCATTATAGTGCTTACTATCATGATGATCATGTAAGTGCCCTCTACTAATTGTTGTTGTTGTTATTGCTTTGCTAGGATTTCTTCACATTATTTATTCTATAAAGGTGCCATTTCAACCTTTTCAAATAATTGATCTTGAATGTATCCCTTATTCTTATTAAAAGTTATAAATACATTTTCCTCTAGGTTTCAATCTATTATTGATTTGAGGGATCTACATATCATACCAGCAGTTGTATTTTAATTGGCTGGAGTATGCCACCAATTTATGGCTCAAAATTAATGCCGATGTTGCCATAAAAGGCAACTCAAGGTTTGTAAGGGCAAGGGTACAATATGAAATTATGTTAGCTCTTAGGCAAAAGGTTTTTTACATTACTTTAACTTCATTATTATTACTATTGTAGAGCTCTAGGGGATCTTTTAAGGTTTATGGTTTGAATGGTAATAAGGTTTCTATTAGAATAATTTTGAGATAAATTTGAAAACCATGCTTAATGCAATGATATAAGGCATGCCATCTATTGTCCATAAGCTAATTTGATTTATAATTGTAGGAAATTATTGTAGCAAGATTGGACTATATGGCTAATTCCTATATATCATGAAAGGAACTAAGTAATTGGTTGGTATGCTTCGTTTGCACTCACACATCCTTAAACTAACTCTTTTTTAATTGAAACCTATAGGGCTTTATTGAATTCTTTCAAATGACACTATTGGAGATTACCTCCCTAAAGTTGTTACTACTTAACCTTTGGCACTTCCATTCTTTGTTACCAAAGAGAAATTTCCTAGATATTAGTAATGAAAATATTCAATGCTTTAAATTATTGGTCTTCTTAAGCTTGTAGTATTTAATTAAAAAAGGAAAAAGAACTACATGTGTTGTGTATATTTCTTGTAACAATAATGAAAAGATCTTGTCCAATTGACTTCAAATATTATTGTTTAACCATTAGGTACGACAATGGACCTCTTAATATGCCTATTTCACACTTTTTTTCTCTTTTATAAAATTTTCATTGTAGAAAAATAAAGGAAGCATCCTATAAATAAAGGGTTAACTCTTTTAAAGTCCCTTTTAAGTAGCTTAATAGCAAGTGATAATTATATTATAGTACAAAATACATATACACACACACATATATTATTTAGTTATTATTATTATCATTTCTTTTTTGAACTAAACAAATTTTTATCAATTGCTACTTTGTTAACTATTAATTCAAAACAAGAACATGAGTGTAATAGATTGTCAAAACCTACCTTGATAGGTTAATCTAATTAGAACATTTTAACCCCTTAGTTAAGGCATTTTAACTTGTTCTGAAAGAAATCAATGGTAATGATAACTTTTACATGTGATCTATATGATTAAAAGATAAAACTAGTTATTTATTTATTTATTTTTGTAGTGATGAATAAAGTTCCACCTAAATATTATTTTTGTAATCTATATGATTAAAAGATAAAACTATCTCTTAATAGTTTCAATAATATTTCTTTTAATAAAGCAACTTCATCAAATGATTCTAACAACAATAAGTTTGATGTAACTTCAACTAGACTTAGAGGATCATTGGGTAATAACTTCAAAGTTTGAATAAAAATAAATTCATTAGCATAATGGAAGGACACATTAGATTGCGTAAACTCATAAATTTTCTATAAGTCTTCCTTTAATATAATGCCCTAATTTTTCAAGATTAAGTCCATCTTATTATTCATCTCTGCAACCTAATTTCTCATATAGTTGAAGCTTAATCTCATAAAGTTAACACATGATTAAATGGTTCAAAATCACCCCAATCTATGGTGTTATCAGTGAAAATTTTGTTTTATATTTTTTTTCCTTGTTTATATCATTCTTTAAAACTCTAAAAAGATACATAATTAGCACTTTCTATGTGTATTTTTTATATGAAAAAAAAAATCAACCTAACAACTCAAGTAGACAAACATTTTTTTTACTTTTTGTTAGAGTTTTTAAACCTTTTTTTTTCTATTGGACTAAATTGAAAATAATAAAAATTAAAAGCAAAGATACCAATAAAAATATTCATTTAACCTTTTCCTAAATAACAAGTTATTAGGTATGGTTGTTCTAACTAAAGAGATAAATAAGCTTAATCGATTATGTTGGCAATTAAAGATAATATATTAAAGGAAGGTGTCTCCAATGTTATGAATTTCATTTAGTGAAGATAAACAATTGTTGACATATCGGGGCACATATGGTGGTAAAGGCATTTGTTTACTGAGAAAGTGGTAACAATCAATAAAAACAAATTTGAAGGCTTTTTATGTGAGGTTATGAAATTGAATTATGACTTTAATATGCAT
The DNA here is from genome assembly GCA_020615895.1 of Ceriops decandra. Classification (NCBI taxonomy): domain Eukaryota; kingdom Viridiplantae; phylum Streptophyta; class Magnoliopsida; order Malpighiales; family Rhizophoraceae; genus Ceriops; species Ceriops decandra. The sequence continues at coordinate 6,606,855 of JAHLGO010000001.1, forward strand.
AAGTGTAAAGGCAATAGTAAAAGCAAAATCAAAATACTTTGTGTGGTGTTTTTAGATTGAGATTTATTATAATATCAAACTAATATAAGATCGAGACAAGCCACAAAAATTTAAAAAAAGAAAAGAAAAATGTGGAAATTCATCCAAAACTACAAACTAACACTTAAAGAAAAAAAATAAACTTAATACTCTTATATCAATTTAATATTGATGATGAGTCTTTATGTAAAGATAACTTGAAAAACTAAATAAGAAATACTAAAATTTATTAAAAAAAAATATTAAGTCTATCTTTAATAGCTAATGTTGAATTTGTTGTTAACATTATCTCACACAATTATATGTGTTGATTTGATATTGTGAAAGTTGTTAAGATGTAGTGAGGTCATTAGGAGAAACCAATGATAACAAGTCAACCCTGGTAGTGAGGAGTTAATGTTGACCATGACCCTAAATTTTAAGGGTTAAGATTGATTATTAACCACTGACCATTGACCCTAAATTTTATAACTCAAATTTATCCATTAATTGTAGGGCAACATATGGGAATTAACAATGACCGTTGATGATTGTGTAGCCTTAATCTCAAGGTTCTATAAATACCCATATGCATTTTGCAACAAAGGGGTGTGCTACAGAAGTTTGAGAGAGCTAGTTAAAGGAGAGAGAACGGCAAACCTAAAGGTAAAGAAAGGCAGCAAAGCAGCTGGCTAAGGAGAGTGCAGCAGCCACTGACGAGAGGTAGCAAGGTAGCCAGCCAAAAATAGTGTAGTAGCCCCCAAGAAGAAGCAGCAAGGTGCAACCGATCAAGGAGGAAAGAAATAAAGCAAGGTAGCCAGCCACCCGCACCAACAAATACCACCAAGGCAACCATTCACATTAGAAAAAACCACTAAGGTAACCACCCTAACCAATAAACCAACAAGGCAACATCTGGCAGGAGGTTGAGCAACAGATGATAAGAGGTAAAGCAACAACAGAAGGGTCCTACACTAGTAACCAACATGCAGATAGTAGTGGCATGTGAAGATAGTTACAACACATGGTGATAGCGGTAGTGATGCGAGAAGACAATTGTAGCTTGTGCGAATATCAATAGCAATGTGAGAAGATAGCTACAATTCATGGGAATAGTAACAACATTGTGAGAGGACAACTGCAGCGCGTGCGGATAGCAGTAGTGTGCTCAGATAACAGGAGTAGTGCATGTGGACAGTAGCCATGATGTGTATGGACAGTAGCAACATGTATAGATAGCAAGAACAGTATGTATGGTAAGCTGCCATAGTGTGTGTGGACAATAGGAGTAGAGTATGTGGAATGTATGCGAATAGCAACTGCAATGTGTATGGATAGCTTTAGTAGCGCACATGGATAGTAAGAGTAGTGTGTATGGACAGCATTAGCAACATGCATAGATGGTAGCGACACCACATGTAAACAGCAACAGTAAAGCATGTGGACCATATTAGCAATGCACACGAATAGCATTAGTAGGGGACAGCGTTAGCAACACATGTAGACAGCAACAGCAGCATGTACAGACAATAGTGGTAACACGTGCAAATAACATAAGCAATGGGCACGAACAGCATTAGCAGTGCACGCGAACAACAACGACAACACGTATGAATAGCATTAACATCATGTGTACGTAGCACCACTAATAAAGGAAGGAAAAGATCCATATTTTGCTTAAGTAGTCTGTACACATTAAGTGATCATTTTTCAAGAAAGGTTTTACCATAAACTCTCGATAAATTTGTTGAAAAACAAGGTGACATACACTTGGAGTAATCGATAGATTGTTGAAAATGATTAAAGAGTAGTCTTTTCATAAGTAGTGAAAGAGTGATCCTTTTACAACATTATTGTATCCCTTAATAGTAAGAGTGGATTGTGTGATTTATGAAGAATCTTATTACACCGTAGACATAGCTCACACATTGGGGGTAAACCACGTAAAAATTGTCATACGTTCTTAGGTGTTTACGCATTGATTTTTTTAGTCGTATAATCGCATTCACATAAAGGAGAAAATAAAAATTGGATCATTGACTCTAACAAATCACAGAGGTTAAATCTACATTGATTTGTAAAAAGTGCATATCTCACACTGATTCACCCCCCTCTCAATGTGAGAACTAAAACGGTCCTCATTAAATAAGATAATATCTATATTAAATAATATAATATTCTTAGTTATTAGAATATACTTTTTTTTAACAATAAACATAGATTATCATTAATAACTAAATTGTACAACAAGGTGCATTGGCTTTATGCAAAAAATGGATAGTCTTATATGTTCCAAGTGACAAACACTTGGCCTTAAACAAAGATAAGCCCTTTACAAAAAGCACAAGCTCCTATCATTAACAAACAACTCAAAAAATCTCACCTTATAGTCGTATGTCAAACCCACATGACAAAATTCATATGTCCAATCCTTGCTTTGCCATCACATTCACAAAAAAATTAAACTTGTATGGTTAAAAGGCAAAAGAACTTGATCCTTAGTTTTATCATTAATATCCTTGAACATCGACATAAGATTGCAAGGTCTTCTAACATTATCATTTAACCATACAATGGCAATGTTGGAATTGCTTTCGATTATTAAGGGGAATTTACTTAATTTTGTCCACTAATTCCTAGCACCACTACCTTCTTAATCAACAAAAGCTTTATTACATTAATGCTTAATATGGCCACTACCTTATAAAAGAGGCATAGCACCTTTCTGTCCTCCCTTAGTGGTACTCTATGTTAAGACCATCTTTGATGGCTAATGTTGGATTTATTATCAATAACATCTCATACGTTTATCCTTATTAATTTAATGTTATAAGTGCTTTTGACATATGTTTGTTACATTTACAAAGTGTTAGCAACACTAGCTAATAAGTAGCCTGTTAAGCTAAAAGTCAAGGAAATTGCTCAGGATTTGGCAATGCAAGTTGTAACCTATTTACAAGTACAATTTGTATCGGTCAAGGATATTCCCAAAAGCATTGTGAACAAGGAAATGGAGCTTGAGATGCAAAGAGATCGTTAGTCAAAACCGTTGATGACAAGTCAATCCTAAAGTCAATAATTCAACGATGACCGTTGATCTTAAATTCAAGGAGTCAATGCTGACCATTAACCCTAAATTCAAGGAATCAATGTTAACAGTTGATTGTATGGCAATCCTAAACTTAAGACTTATAAATACCAATGTAGCTGTTAAAAGAGAGCTAGAGCATGATAAAGAAAGATAGAAAAAAGTATAGAGAACGTGAGAGGAGAAGAGAATAACAACTAAAAAAAATGACCAAGAAAGTTGTGCACAAAAAATGGAAAAAAAAAACATCTAAGGGGAGAAAGAAAAAAGAGAGCAGTGATATTGAACAAAAAGAGTGCAACAATAGAGAACAATACAAAGAATTGCAACAACAGAGAATAATACCAAGAATTGCAACAAAAGAAAACCAATAGAGAGTGGGAGAATAGTAAAGAGTAGCCACCAAAAAGAAAAGAGAGTGTGCAGTAGAAGGAAAAGGAGACAATAGCAATAGTGGAAAAAAGGGGAGACAGCAACAGTAATAAAAAAGGAAGAAAAAGGGTAGAAATCTATAGATAAGAGAACTTACAATGGAGAAAAATTGTAAAGAAGAGACAATAGCAATGGCAAAAAGAAGGAGAAACAGTAGTAGTAGCAGAAATAAAAGGAGAGAACTTGTAAAGGAGAAAACTAGTATAGTAGAGCAAAACTTGTAGAGGAAAGAACCAGTAAAGAGTTATAGAACCAGGAAGACAGAGCTACAAAATTGACAGAGAAAGCAATTGAAACAGGCAAAGAGAGCTACAAAAATAGGTAGAGAGAAACTTGACAGAGGTAGGGGAGAAAACCTACAGAGGTAGCAGAGAAACCCAATAAAGGCAAAAGAGAGACCATGCAAAGGTAGAAAGAAACCCCACACAAGCAAAAAGCTGAGACTAGCATAGTTTGAAAGTTTAGAATCGGTAAAAAGTATAAGTGGCTGAGAGTTCACAATCGATAGAGAATTGAGACCGGCAAAGGCAAAAAGAGCTATAAAACATAGCAAAGAGAGAGCAAGAAGCATGACAAAGAGAAAGCTTTGAAATTAGCAGTGAAGAAAGAGAGACCAGTAAAGATTGAGTAGAGACTGGTAGTGAAGAAGGAGAGAACAGTAGAAAGCTTGAGCAAAGACCAGTAGTGAGGAAGAAGAAGATCAATTTTCTACAACAATAGTCTATGCATATGGAGAAATCCTTCTTAAGGGAGTTTTTGTAATACTCTTTTTATGAAACTTCGTGAAATGGGTGGCAAACACTTGGAGTGATCGAAAGATCATTATAAGTGGTTAAGGAGAGATCCTTCCGTAACATCAACTATATCCCTTGATAATAATAGTGGATTATGTGATTTAAGAGTGATCCTATCACACCGTGGATGTAGCTTACACATTGTGGGTGAACCATACAAAAATTTTGTGTGTTCTTAAGTACTTATGCTTGTTTGATATCCATATAACCATAATCATATAAAAAAACAAGGTAAAATTGGATCATAGACTTTAACAAGTCACAAAAATTTAATGCGAACAAATTTGTAAAAAGTAAATATCTTACATTGATTCACCCCTTCCCCCTCTCAATGTGAGACCCATAAAAGTCCTTATCAATTGGTATCAAAGCTTTGGATTCCTCTATCGATTCATTCTATTAAGATCTGAAATTATTTACTGCTACTATGAATCTTTATATCTACTGCTGGTTAATATCATAGAGAGCATAAATAACATTAATAGTAAGGGTATTCCCACTTTTGGATGTACAAAATTATCAATTATGGAAGAATAAAATGCTCCTATATCTACTGTCACTTGGTCTGGATATGTTTGAATCTGTTATTAGTGGCTTCACTCTTACTACTAAAGGTGTTGCTATGACACCTACTAATAAGAAGAATTTAGAGTATGATAGAAAGGTTAAAAATGTCTTATATGCCTCCTTATTAGACAAAGAATTTGCCAAAGTGATGGGATGCAACACAGATAAACAAATTTGGGACAAATTGAAGAATATTTATAAAGGAGACAAGGTTATAATGGAAGCTAAGCTTTAAATCTAGAGGAACAAATTTGAAGATATAAAGATGCTAAATGATGAATATGTAGATGCCTTCTTTACAAGAGTAAATGAAATTGTATACTCTATTAAAGGCTATCGAGAGGAGATCAATGATGCTATTGTGGTAAAGAAAATACTTTGAACCTTATCAAAAGCTTTTAATGCCAAATTTTCCTTCATAGAAGATAAAGATATGGATAGGCTGCCCCTAGATGATTTACACAGCATATTGGTAGCTTATGAAATGAGACTAACTCTAATGAAAAAAGAAAAGAAGCCTAAGGCAAAGAAGGAGTTGGCCTTTAAGGCAATGAAGAAATTAAAGATTAAAGAACAATAAGAAGAAAACACCAATAGCTCTAAAATAGAAGATAGTGATACTAAATTTGATAAAGTCATGAAATGCATCACCAAAAATATGAGGAAAGGAAAAAGAAAGTACAAGGGAAAATTACCCTTAAAGTGCTTTAATTGTGGAGACATTGGGCATTTTTTCATGCACCAAAAAAGAAGTAGATGGTAATAATGATGATGAGTCTAGCCTAAGGAGAAGAACAAAGAAATCCAGCTATTCTTAACCTAAAAATTCAAGTACCAATGGGAAAAAGAAACTTTTCAAATCCAAAAGAAGAAATTTCTTGAGCAAGTTAGATAAAGAAGATTCTTAAAAAGAAGTGATGATTCTAATGATACTACTGTAGAAAATTTGCTAGTTGCATAGGTAAATGATGAAAAAGAATCTTTAAGTGATGAGGAATTAGCCAAAAAGGAAGAGAAAGAGTTAGTGTAGCAATTTGAGAATGAATTAAAGGCTTATTTGCACAAAAATAGTAAGTTAAAAAAGAAGAAGAATCTCAAGAAATGAAATAAAAATTCTATTGTTAATAAATCTGATCTCCAAGTGAAAGAAAAAGAGTTTAAAGAAAAAGAAAAGAAATACTTAAAAAGAATTGAGGAGCTGAATGCACTTAATGCAAAGCAAGGCAAAATGCATAAAGATCTTATTGCTGAGGTGATTGCACAAGAGCAAGAAGTGTTAAATTTGCAAGCCAAGCTCCATACGGTTGAATCTAAATTAAAGAAGTATGAAGAAAGCTTTATACAAACCTTGGAAGTGAGAGGAAAGTCCTTTTCAGCAAATGTTATAAAGAAGCAAACAAAATCTTATTCTATATGGAAGAAAAAACTTGGCTATATTAAAAAGCCAAATGAAAGGGTAAAAAAGAAGAAGAAAATTGTTTTTGTACCTGAAAGTAAACACAAAGAAAATATAAAATTAAAAGTAGTTGATGTTATAAAGAAGAGAAACCAACCCAAGTTGAAATAAGTTAGGCAAGATATGAACTTGGAGTAATAAGTTAGCAAACAAATAATTAATGGAGACCAGTTGTCAAAGATGGAAATAATGTTGCCACAATAGGTGTTGAAGATAGGGGATATGAACTTGGTGAAAAATGAAAATTTATATTTGAAAAGAATTTACTAGTGTTGTAACAAATATGGTCACAAGACTAGTGTGTGTTAGAGTAATGGACTTATAATAAAGAGGAATATGAGGCAAGAGTCTAGGGGGAGACTCTATCAAGAAAGGAGACAAACTCAAGTGATAAAAAGTCAAATTTCACTAAGAAACAGATTTGATATATAAGAAGAAATCTATGAAAGATGCGAAAAGGCTAGACATATTATTGAGGAATGCTTGACATTGTTGCCTAGTCAAAGAATACAAAGGAAAACACCTACATATGCTCTTACGTTTGGCCAAAGAAGAAGAAGCTAAAGGGAAATGGCAATGGTTATGGAGGCAGCCTAAGCTTCCAAAAAAGAAAATTCATGGATCCTTGATAGTGGTTGCTCTTCACATATGACAGGAGATTCCAAGGTGCTAAAAGAAGTAGAAAAATATAATAAAGGGTCAGTCACATTTGGAAATAATGGTGCTTTGATGATTAAAGGTGTTGGTGCCACTAAAATTGGTGTAGAAAAGTTAAAATCAAAGGAATTGCTTTATATTGAAGGGCTAAAACATAATTTAATCAGTATTAGCTAACTTTATGATGATAAGCATAAAGTTACTTTCAGCAATAGTGACTACATAGTAAAAAGGTTAAGTGATAGTGTTGTTCTTATAAAGGGAGAAAGAACAAATAGAAATTTATACTAAGTTTTTAGTAGCAAAAATGCATGCTATGTGAGCATTAAAAATAAGAATTTGTTATGGCATAAGAGACTGAGACATCTTGGACAAAAAGGGCTAATAAAAATGAAACTGTGAAAGATGTACCTAACCTAAGAAGAGAAAGAAATACCATTTGTAGCACTTAGTAAAAAGGAAAGATAGTGAATGCTACCTATAAAAATGTGAGGATTCAAACAAAAAAGCCATTGAAGTTCATTCATTCAAATATATTCATTAAACCTCTGTTAAAAGAGATGTTCTAGAAGTTAAGGCAGAATTTATATGTTCAACCACCCTTTAGAGGCTAAAGTATACTTGTAACCCGTTCTCCCCTTCCCTTTTTTATTATTCTTAGATTTGTTATTAAAGGGGAGATATTTTGCATAAATTCAAATAAAGTATGTACTAATCAAAAGGGGGAGTAGTTTAATCAATCTAGAGGAGAAAATCAAATAAAAGGGGAGAAGCAGAAAAAAGGGAGAGTTAAAGATTGTTTTTTATTGGTATCATGCTTACATGAAAAAAGGGAGATGCATGTTTTAGGGAGAGCTGTGAATGTCAAAAGTTGCTACTTGTGCTTATGCTTAATTATTGACTTATAGATTTAATATGTTGCCAATAAATCCAAATAGGGAAATTGTTGATCCCATCTTTGATGGCTAATGCTGGATTTGTTGTCAATAATATCTCATACATTTGTCCTTGTCAACATAGCAAAAAGAAAGCTAAGAAACCAGTAGTGAAGAAAGAGAGACTAGCAAAGTTTAAATAGAGACTAAAAGTGAAAAAGGAGAGAACGACAAAAAAGTTTCAGCAAAGACTAACAGTGAGGAAGGAGAAGATCAGTTTTCTGCAACAGTAGCTTGTGTATATGGAGAGATTCTTCTCAAAGGAGTTTTTGTAATACTTTTTTTTTATGAAACTTCTTGAAAAAGGGTGGGAAACCCTTAGAGTGATCGAGAGGTCATTGTAAGTAGTTAAGAAGTGATCATTCCACAGTGTTTAAAGAAAGATCCTTCCACAACATAAATTGTATCTCTTGATAACAAGAGTGGATCATGTGATTTAGGAGTGATCTTATTACATTGTAAAAGTAGCTCACACATTATGGGTGAATCACATAAAAATTCTGTGTATTCTTAGGTGATTGTGCTTGCTTGATATCCATATAATTGTTCTCATATAAAAAAGTAAGATAAAATTAAATCATTGACTTTAATAGGTCACAGTAGTTTAATCAGGACAGATTTGTAAAAAGTGAGCATTTCACACTAATTTACCCCTTTCCCCTTTCAACGTGAGACATAAGAAGGTCCTTATCACTTTGCTTATTCTTACTACCCTTATTAAGCCAATCATTGTTATGTTTGTATTAAATTTAACTATACCTCTTGGTGATACTTCATATGCTAGATAATTAGGTCATGGCTTGCTCCTCCCACTTGGTTGAACATCGCTAAAATTAAATAGGAAATCATTAATTATAAAATTATTTTAAGGTCACTTAGCCTTTGACCACCACCATATTTTAATGTAAATCAACTTAGATACTTTCTTTATTAAGAAAAGGTTGCTTGAAAAGGTACCCTCATTCCTAGCCAACCATACAAACTAGACAATTATATAGAATCCCATCAACCAGATCTCTTTTGACATACATCCTTGTTTTAGTCCATGCCATATCTCCCTTGCTTACTTCACTAAACTTTGAACCACCCATAAAATGTCCCACCATTTTAAGTATCTACACCATATTGCCCAAACTAGGTCACAATAAAGAAACAAGTAAGAAATAGATTCTAATGCCTTATTATAAATGATACAATTCTTGTCTTAAACCGTATTTTTGCTAGCCAACCATAAATGCCCTTTAATTGGTAATTACTTTATGATTAATTACTACCTTAAAATCTTTACCTTTAGAGGAGTTAGCCTCTATTATACTTGAGATAACATTACATCATTCCCCCATAAAAAGTATCTTGTAAATAAATAAAAAAAAATCATGAACATGCCATCTTTCTTTACCTACCAAATAAGTTCATCATCTTTCATCTATGAGAGTTTTTCGGTACCTAACAAACCCATAAATTTAGTTTGTGTATCGCACTTCTAATGGAAGAGCTTGCAACACCATGAAATTCTCCACTCTTACTTATCCTTTATCCATTGTCTAAAATTGTTAACTAGGCCAATTTTTTGAACTACTAACACAAAGAGATAAGGAAATCTTTGCTTTAGAAGAGTATCACCTATCTATACATAACCTCAAAAGTCCACCTCCTTATCATCTGTTGTCAAATAGATAAAATTAAATTTCATCACCTTTGTATTTTCATCCCTCATCTATCATACCATATACACCTTTTTTCAAATTAGCAATAACTGTGAACACCTCATAGATCATTTTTATAGTCATACCTCTTACTCATCATATATTTCCTTCAGGACCCTTATCCACAACTCATCCTTTTTATTTCTTACCCTTCATAGCCATTTTAATAATAATTCCAAATTGTTATCTCTCAATCACTTGATCTTACATCCACTATTACACTTTTTTCTACACATAAGCCCCTAACCCATAAATACACATGTCTGTAGTCATTCTCTCCCCCTAAGAAAAGGATCATTGTATCTTTTTCATCTTCTATTTTACCTATTTTAGCATATTGAACATGGACATATAATACACCAAAAAAGATCATAAACAAAATTTTAAAAGGACTATCTCCTAAATTTAGACAAAAATCTTATCTCCATTTTTGTCAATCTAACCTCTATCTTTTAAATAATAGGATCCCATAAACCTTTCATTCTCAAATTCACTATTAAGAGAGCCCCAAATATTTTATAAGGTGAAACCCAACTTTGCAATTCTAAAAGTCAACTATCTTTGAATCTTATTGTCATACCTTTTAACTCTCTATATAACTATTTTCGCTAGATTTAACATTGGAAGTATTAGCAATTATTCACAGACTCCTCATTAGCTTTACTAAAAATGTTGATGTCATTAATAAACTACAAATGCATTAATCTAATATCATCTTTGATGAGTATTCCCTTTGTAAAAGCTTGTTCCATCCCTTTCTTGTATGGGTAGACCCTTCATTACTAATACAAACAAAAATAAAGAAAAAAGGTCTCTTAGTCATATTCCCCATACCATCTTGAACTATTGTACAAAGTTACCATTAACTAAAATTGAAAGTTGTGGTGTATATATATATACTTTAACAACCATTGCCTACCAAAGCTCATAAGTTTCAATACCATTATTAAATAACTCCATTCCACTGAGTCATATGCTTTCCTAAAGTCAATTTTTATGATAACTTCTCCATCCTTCTGTTTCTTAATTTTTTTTAATCATCTCATTAGCTATAAGAACAATATTTAAAATGTTACAATCCCTCAAAAAGGCAAATTAAGACTCCCTTACCACCTTCTTAATCACCGATTTAAGTCTTTTAAATGGAACCTTGGCTAATATCTTGTAAACAGACCACTTCAAAGATAGAAAGTGAAATTGACATAAAGACTCTGCTCTGTTAACTTTTAGCAATAATATTGAAAAAAGTTAAGGTAAGATCTTTACATAATCTACCATTCGAATGAAAATCTTCCATGAACTCCAACACCTTTTAGTAGTGTTTAATAAAATTAGTGTTGAACCCATTTGGCCTAAGCACTTTATCCCCATCATAATCCTTGATTGCCTTCTGCACTTTCAATGTAGTAAATAAATAGGCTTCCCAAGATCATATTACTAGCTTTCTTAAGCTTTTCAAAAAATCATCATCCATCTTCAAACACAACAATAAAGATATACCTAATCATTCCCTTAAATATGAAAAGATAGCACTCTTTACCTCAAGAGTGACATATGATGATTTCAAGAGTCACATATTCATTAAGCCTAGGCAAGTTTATAAGGACAAAGTGAGAGTTAAAAAAAAAAAGTGAGTTTAATAAAGAAAGTAAGGGTGGGAATAAGAAAAGAAAAAAGAGAACAATTAAAAAAAAGTCAAAAAAAAAGAGAAATAGGATAAAATTTTTGAAAAGAAAGAGAGAAAATTAGTAAGCATTTATGCAAAATAAAAAAAAAATGAGTTTAAGACTACTTTTTTTGGCAAAATAACCTATGTTTGTGCTTTTGTACAAAGATACTTATTTTAGTACTAACATGCTTACCCTCTTTTGCAAGATTTTAATGATGTATTTGCCAAAGATATTCTAGATGGTTTACCTTTTATAAGGAAAATTGAACATAAAATTGATTTTATCCCTAAAATAACAATTCTAAACAAACTTGCATATAAAAATAACTCCAAGGAAATGAAGGAACCTTAAAGGCAGGTTAAAGAGCTCATGAAAATAAGATATGTGAGGAAAATGTATGGCAAGGAAAGCATTATGGTTTATGCATTATCTTAAAGGTATACTCTTATCTTTACTTTAAATGCAACATTGTTACAATTTAAGCACATCAAAGATTTTTATGTTAATGATCTTGATTTTGCTAATGTATATAATACATGTGAAAAGGCTACATTTTGAAAAATGTATAGGCATGATAAGTTCACATTTAGAGAAAATAGGTTATTTGTGCCTAAGAGTTCATTATGAAAATTACGAATAAGAGAAGAATATTAGAGTAGTTTAATAAGACACGTAGGTGCTAGAAAAACTTTAGATATTCTAAATGATCACTTTTTTTGGCCATACATGAAGAAAGATGCTAAAAGGATGTGTAAAAGGTGTATTACTTGTAAATAAACTAAATCTAAAGTTTTATCTCATGGTTTTTATACACATTTACTTGTACTTAGTGAACTTATGGTTGATATATCTATAGACCTTTTTCTTTTTTTTTTTTAATCAAAAAAGGGAAGAGATTTTGTTTTTGTCTTTATTTATAATTTTTTGAAGATAACACATTTCATTCCTTGCCATACTAATATAGTAGATTTTTTCTTTAAGAAAATTATGCTTTTACATGACATTCTAAGGACTATTATTTCTAATTAAGATTTTAAGTTTTTAAGTGAATTTTGGAAGAGCTTATAGGGAAAGTTGGAAACTAAACTATTGTTTTTGACTAAATATCATCCTTAAACTAATGGACAAAATATAACATTAATAACCTTGTTGCACATTATCAATCAAAAGAACTTAAAGAATTGAGAAGAATATTTTTCACATATTGAATTTACTTATAATAGCATCTATTTAGCAACTTACTATTCTTTATTTGAGGTTGTTTATGGTTTTAATTCATTTATCCCTTTGAATTTATTACCTTTACCTATTGAGGAATGAGCTAATTTGGATGATAAAAGGAAAGCTAAATTGGTTAAGCAAATGAAATTAACAAATAGAAAAAAGGACTAAGCAATATACAAACTAAGCCAATAAAGGATGAAAGAAAGTTGTTTTTGAATTTAGTGATTAGGTTTGGATGCATATATGTAAAAAGAGATTTCTTACACAAAGACTTTCAAAGTTGCAACCAAAAAGAGATGGATTATGTCAAATGATTGGAAGGATTAATAATAAACTCTTGCAAATTTGAACTTCTCAATGAATATAATATTAATGTTATTTTTAATATTTCTAATCTTTCACTTTTTCATGTTAATGATGATTTAACAAAAAATCATTTTGAGGAGAAGGAAAATTATGAGAATCAAGTCAACACGTATAATGATCTATTATGCATATAAAAAGGTCCAATAACAAGAGTTATAATTAAAAGAATGCGATAAATTTTAAATGAATTTATTGAAGTTATTTAGGCTAAAAGCAATGCATGACAAAAAAGAGCAAGGTTGGGAGGAATATCAAGGTTTAATAAATTTTATACAAATTCAAGAACAATATATTTAAGTAGTTAGGGTTGAATTCTGGACTTGACCACATATTTTGTTTCTTTAGGGGGGCCATCTATATTATTTAGTTATTTTACAATCACAATATGTTAAATAATGTCTTATATTAAGCCTAATTTGCTCAATATTTTGTTTAGTAGTTTGTTAAAAATGTTTGTTGTTTCCTATCTAGTTTAGATGTACTATTCTATTTTAAACTTTATATATAGTTATGTAATCATTTTTTATCAAGAGTTAATTGATTTTTTTAAGAAAGTTTTTCTTTGTTTTTTTTTTAAAACTTTAGAACTTATCAAGATGACTTTTATGACATATTAATTCTTATTTACATATTTGATTCATGTTCTTTTAATAAATATTGAGTCAAGATTTTACTTTTATTAAATATAATTTAACTTTTAAATTTTCTCCACTATTATTGTTTAATCTTGATAGCATATTAATTAAAAATATTAATAAATAATACTTTGATGCAAAGGATATGCAAAAACAAATTGGTTCTAAACCTTTACAAATTTTTATAATCAGATTTTGAACTTTTTTTTCATTTTCATTTAATTCTTATACTTATTAAATTTGTTCCAAATTGATCTTCTTTGGATGGAAAGCAATTAATCCATTAATAATTTTTATTTGGTAAAATTTTTTTAATAGTTTTAATTATTTTTCACTTAAAAATGACTAATTTAGATTAAATTTTAAAAAATTAAGATTTAATTGTTAAAATCTATAAATATTTAAAAATAATTTTTTATATACTTTCTTTAATGCATTTGGTATTTTATAATTATAATATAATCATAATTATATATACAAAGTATATTTATTTTATTTACTTTACTTTAAAGTTTATAAAAATTAAATTATTCATATAAATAATACTAAAGGTAAAAAGATATTAATAAAATTACATGTATAAAATATCTAATATATGTTTATATATTTATATAATAGTCAATTCATTTGTTATTAAGACGACAAAAATATGTATTGCAATAAAGGATTGAAAATAGCATATGGTACAAAAATTAAAAATCAGAAGTTAAAAGCTTCTTTTTATGGTTTAAAAGAGGTGATTGTTTTCTTAAAAAAAAAAAGTTGTCAAATTCTAAAAGGGGGGGGGGGGAGGACAAAGAAATCAAACAATAAGAACCAAAGCGAGTTTTATTTGAAGCAATAAATATATACACTTATGCTGGGCCTTTTTAATGGGGTAATCCCATTTTGAGACTCAGGACTATGTTGAGTCGTGGTTAAGGCAAGCATCCTAGTTTTCACATGAAACAAAATATCGACTGACGACTATTTCTAAGTAGGGAAAATATAACTAAGTCTCAAAGGAAATATTTTAAACACAAAAGATAGAGAATTTTATTGATGAAAGGTTAAACTTTTTCTTAATTTACAAAAGTTATACTAAGTTAAAACTGACACTATTCTTTTCATTAAATCAAAAGGTAAGGATTTATTAATTTTTTATCTTTAGGTTGATAATATCATGTTTGATGCTACTAATAAGTTACTATGCAAGGAATTTCATAGCAATATGAAAACAAAATTTAAGATAAGTTGTGATAAAATAATTGAACTTCTTTCTTAAACTCCAAATCAAGCAAACAAATGATAAAGTCTTTAACAACCAAGCAAAGTATGCAAAGGAGATATTAAAGAAGTTCGGGATAGATGATTCCAAACCTTATAGCACTCTAATGACCACTTTCACAAAGTTGAACAGTAATGAAAATGGTAAGGTTATGAATGACAATCAACATAGAGGTATGATTGATAGTCTTTTTTATCTTGCTATTAGTGGACTAAACTTGATGATTTCTATTTGTTTTTATGCAAGATTTCAATCCATCCTAAAAAAAAGTTACAACTAGTTGCCCTTAAAAGAATGCTTATGTATATGAAGGGGACTATAAGTTTAAGATTTTGGTATCCTAAGAAAATGACCTTTGATTTAAAGTTTACTTAAACTTAAACTTTACATAAGATAAAATTGAGAGAAAAACTATCACATATGCATGTTAATTCCTTAGTTAAACCTTAGTTTTATGGTATATTAGAAAGTAAGTATTAGTTACTATTTTTATAATTAAAGTATATGGCATTTGGTGTTTGTTGTGGTTATTTGTTTTAAACATAACAAACCTTAAATGATTTTACACTATATTACTTCCATTTGCCTCTAAAGTGTGTGACATAAGTGTAATCGATATAACCAATAACATCATACACCATGCTTAGACCAATATATTGACTTCAAACACCATTTCATTAGAGATCATGCATTCAAGGGCAATATGTCTTTAGTGTTTGTGAACACTAATAATCAATTAGACAATATCTTTACCAAAACTTTAAGTGAGATAGGTTCATGACCATTAGAAAGATATTGGGTTTGATTAAGTTAGATTAATCTATTGATAATATAATTATTATAATCTAACATGTTTTTATATGATTTAAGATATAATTATATATGTTTATATATTTGATATATGTGTTACATGATGATGCGAATGTTTTAAGTTCAAAAAATGAAAGATAATATTTCTGTTCAAAAGGGCTAATTTATAAACAAATCGAAAGTATAGGTTAACCAATATGAATAATCAATCAATAGCTTACTTTGGTCAATTGATGTTATTTTAAAAACTTCCTTTTCTCTTTTCCTTTTCTATAACCCAAAAATCCCTTTTCCCAAATTCAAATCCTAAATCTACAAATTTCTATTGAATCCATTGTTATCAACCTCCAAAAGCATTAATCTCTCAAATCCATCAATGATAACACCATAATATGTATTGACCTAAAAAAAAAAAAATAAAGCTTGAAGTAAAGAAATTGAGTTCAATCTCCAGAAGAACTTAATGTAACATTGCCATTCCACCTACCTTATCGATGCCACTAATAACCTCGAAACCAAAGCCAAATGTCACTAGTAAAGTGAAGGAAAGTGGTCAATTCATCAATACCACCATATTAAAGCAGATGCATTTGGTGAAAGTACAAGAAATGATTTACACTTTTAAAGGAACTAAAATTAAGGCTAAAGCCATTTAAGATGATGTCAATAAAATGCAAATAGAGCTACAAGATTTCATAAAGAAATCTAGATTAGTTGATCTGACTAATACCTTTGGTCAATCGGATATTAAAGGAAGTTTTGAAGCTAAAAAAAGAAAAGTTACAAAAATTTCAGATTACTTAACATGACTAATAATTATGATCAATTAAAGGTAACTAAAAAACATAAAAGTTTCAAAATTGTAAAAGTTATGGAGAATTTAAATTAATTGATTAGACCATACTTGCAATCTATTAATGAGGTTAAAAAATCGAAAATATATGAACTGAAAAAGTTACAAAAATTTTAAGTCAACCAATGATCCAAATATTGCAGTTAATTGATAACTCCAAGTTAAAGTCTTATGTATATAGAATTAATTACTTTTATAGAAAGAGATCAATATCTAATAATTAATTTTTATCTGTTATATATAAGAAAGTTTGAGAAATTCTTTTGTACATAATTTTGAATATTTGCTTAGAGTTTAGTGTAAAATTAAAAAAAAAATAATCAAAAGTAAAAAAAAGAAAATCAAAAAGTAATGGCTTTAAGAAAAAAGAAAAAGTTGAGATTGTTAAAAAAAATAAGAATATTCCAGTAGAAAATAATAAAGAATAAAGTATAAATTTTTAAGTGTTGTGAAAAATCATTAAAGTTTGTGAAAGTTTTAAGTAAATTTTATTGTGATTAAAGTCAAGATAATTTAGTATAAATAATTATATTCAGTTTACAAAATAAAATAAATTTAATGAAATAGAATTCTTAAAAAATAAAAATTAAGAAATGAACAAAAACTTTTAATTTGAGTCAAATCACTATAATTTGTTATATTTATTCTTTTTTCTTTTTTTCACTTTCAATTAATTATTTATTATTTATCATTTTATTATTTTTAAAATTAAAATTAAGTGAGCTTTTAAGTGAATAAATTAATTGCACCTAATTTATCTTTTTTATTATCTCAATAACCAACAGTGACCGTAATAAGAAGATTCCTTGGCTGGCTGGAGACTTGGACTGTTTCCAATTGGAAATTGCTGCACAACGCGACGCCCTTTCCAATTGGGGTTTTGACTTGGAAGTTTTTTCACGTCAACGAATTTGAAAGTCCAATGTCGCATTTTCCGGGGACGGTGATGTGCGATGTGCGGTGAGTATTAATTTTAGCTGGACGAGAGGCTCCTGGTAAAAGGAAAACAAAGTAAAAAAGAAAGGCAAAGGCAAGAGAAGATGGAGAGGGCGGACAGGGAGAATCTTGACCTTTTGCTTACGAATCAAATTAAAGCGGACAAGCGGGGGGTGCACGTCACATGACCAAAGAGAAAAAGGTTAGATGCAGTTCACAGTACACCATACCAACCACTCCGTCTCTTGCTCCCGAGACCCTTGAAACTATACGTGACTTTTATGTATTCATAGAAACCAAAATAGTAAAAGATATTTCATATATTTGACAATGATATCTAAAAAAGAAAATATTATTATTTGTGTGACATATAATTTTACT
>JAHLGO010000001.1:6624749-6707463 GCA_020615895.1 Ceriops decandra
TAATTTTTTTTTTCAAATATAAAAAATATAATTTTAATTTTTTCAAAATATGTAGATTAAGTACTTATCATCACATTAAATATTTTAACTGTTAAATTAAATATAATTTAATTTGTTCTTTTCACTTATTAGAAGACCTATTAAAATGTATGGTACATAATGAGAATAATTATCTTTTTTTCTTAACTTTATAAATTCTATATCTTTTTTTTTAAAATTAAAATTTGGGACTTTAGGAATATAAATTTTGATTTCTTAACTACTCATACATCTTCTACTTATTTAGTTAGTTATAAAGATTAAAAATCAAATTCTAAACCTAAAATTAAAAATGCAGGCTACTCTACATCTAGATCTTGTAGTTAGTGACAATGTCCCTTATTTTCCTAAATTTTCTCAAAATCGAATTTAATATTAAGAAGCAACGCCTATCACATATATTATGTTATGCATTCCTTCAATACGAATTGTTAAAATTTTACAAATTTTTATTCCTGATCCCATTCTAATTTGAATATTGCATGGTAATATTTTATCTGCCGCTCGAATTAAAATTTTTAGTTTGCCTGTTGTCCTTGAAATTATGTGCCCCATGTAAAGTATGGAACAAGAAATTAGGCCAAGATCTATGCTCCAGAAAAAGGGTCAAGTTCTAGTTTGACAATGAACTTATAACTGAAACTCTTAATGATAAAATTAGATTACCAATATATGGGCTTCTTTGATTCAAGATTACAACAAATTAGATCGATTTCGTCCCTCAACCAGCCTTTTTTTGCTCGTTTCTTCTTCATGTTAGGCATTCTTTTCCTGATAAAATCACAAGTAGGGGGGGGGGGGGGGGCTCAAAATGACCAGTGGAAAACATGGATCCCGTATTTATTGAAAATTTCCTCTGATTTAATCATGTCAGCAGTGCCCCAATTCGAAGGCTCCGATTTAGCATGTATATGTATATATTTCAGGTCCATAGAGGTTCCCATTGTGTGCTGAATTGTTGTCGTCCAGGGAACAGCTTGTATCGATGTACTGTTGCTGCACTATTGGTTCTTGACATTCTGCAGTTTCCATGCAAAGTAGAGCAACTAAGTTGTCTTGCTGGCATTGCATGTTCACCAGCTCAGCTTGCGACTTTGCCAATTGTGCTTGGAGCTCACCAACCTGTTTTTGAAGGTAGCAAATCGTACCAGCACAGCCATAGACTGGGTCTCTTATTCTAGCATTTGCTTCATAGACCATGCTGTTTACAGCATCTTCCCTCTGCCACTCCGGAAGTTCCTGAAAATTTTCATAACATTATGTGCTGTTAATTGACAGGCCTTCTATTACAGGTTATACTTGGAAAAGTGAGATGAGACCTGAGCCAGAGGCATGTTAATGTTATAGCCTTAGTTATAACCGTCAGTTTAAAATCTCGCTAAGTAAATACATTTGACTTCCGAGTTGCTGCTTTTCTAGTTATGTAATTATTGATTTCTGGAGCATATAAAATTTATTATTCTTACTTATAAAATAAATTTAAAACTTAAAAATTTTACTTAATTACAATAAGTAATTGAATCTCCAACACTATGAAAAAGATAGATATTTAGAAATTAATTAATTTTCAAAACTGCCTTCGCTAGTACGACATTTATGCTCCATACCTGACGGTGTGGACTTGGACAACGTACCCATGTTCACGTAATCGGGTAGAATGACTTCTCCATAAAGAATTGTCGGAGGAGGCGGCCTTCAAATGTGTAGGCTTTGACCTCTATGTGTAGGCTTTTTAAATTCCTTAAAACTTATAACCACACCCCAAAACTTTTTGTTATTAATTAGCTAGTGATGCCCAAATTTCCTCTCTTTAGCCATTATGATAGTCTTCAAATAAAGGAGAGAGGTTCAACTGGAGACAGTCGAAAACGCTGAGTGGAAAGATGAAAAGATAGCCATATCATAAGAATATGAAATTGCATGTTGATGTTCACCTTTTCTTTAGACAAAGCCACTTATGATTAGAGTTAATCCGTAAGGGGTCTTTAGTTAGATTTTTTTAGGTCAACCCCGAGTAGTTAATTATATGTGATATAGCTGTATCATTGATATTTTAAATAGATTCTACTCTACTTGAGAAGCTGTGCTTTGATATAATGCAATAGTATTTTATTATAACTTAAAGATCACAACTTCATATTGTAAGAACAAAGTTTCTTTATAAGATCAAGGATACGATTACTCCATTTGTTTCGGGACTACACGCTTTATAAAAACATATAAATGGACGAGAAGCTAATTTTATGGAACTAAATTTGGGAGCTCAGGCCAAAGGGTATTACCAGCAAGACCTTGATGATATTGCTAGCTCCATACACTTTATGAACGATGGTAAACTTGTATGGTTCAGTAGGAGGAAAATAAGGAGCTAAAACACACTTCTCTACGCATCGCCGGCGAAGGATTTTGCAGGCGGCACAAGGGCTAATGACAGCTTGAGAAAGAGCAGCAGCAGCAGCAGAAGAAGGTGTAGGACGTAAGCTGCTGCTTGGAGAAGATCGAGAAGCAGGAGGAGGAATAGTACTACTACTTGGACAAGTCTGAGATGTTGGGGAGGAACTAGAAGAAGATGGAGATGAGTAAGAGAATAATGTTGGGGACACTGCTACAACATTGTTATATATCTCCATTTCCAGGGAGCTGGTGGGGAAGGGACAGAGAGAGGTAATAAACTTTTCTGTTGTACCAGAAATGAAAATAAATTAGGAAATGGAGAGAGAGAGGACAGAGGAGTTACTTTGGCTTAGTTGAAGAAGAAACTTTAACAGGCGGTGTGTTATTTATAGAAACGGAAGGCAAATGGGAAATGGTATGTCATTTAATCAACTTTGATGGGGCCAGAGTTTGAAATCGCCTCAGAGTTGTCGCCTGCTTTACCTAGTTTTCTCTCTGTCCGTTATCAATTTATTCTAGTGATGAAATGCTTGACGGCTGCTTGTATTCTGATTCAGCTACAAGACTACCCGGTTCCAATTGCAATATATTCGTACGCATCAAGAAATAAACAACTAAAAAAAGTAATTTTAGGTGGCTAACAATATATTCACCAATTGTTATCTTGGATGAAAGGATAATTTTAAGTTAGTTATACTGGGAAGCAGCTCCATGAGATAAGACAGATCAGTCTTATCTCATCAAATTCTATATTGAAAAATCAATTGAATAATTTACTATCTCAGTATTCTGAATTACTGCTGTTTCATTCATTTCGATGGATTGGACTATCTTATCACTTAAACTATGTCCAATTCCCAAACTATCATTTATATAAGGTAGTGACTAAATATCTTAGCGAATCTACCAAATCATCAATAACTGGCTGAATTATTATACTCATGCAAGAAAATCAATACGCGTGCTCAACTCTTGGTTCACCATTGCATCCACCAAAAGGTTACAAAGGAAACCTAGTCCTTGACATTAACACTGATGCCACAGAACATTGATGCAAGATTTTAAAGTCTTTTAGTCATACTATTGATCTATATTATCACTTTGTGTGAGTTACTTTCAATGATTAGTGGGGCTTAACTAGCCTCCCTCCATTGAGCCTATAACCTCACAACCACCTAAATCACTAGTAATTCTGCTTCATCAATACTTATTACTATGACTATTTTATAATAAAGATAAATTACATACCTTACATCCCTCCTTAATACACCCTTGATACCCACCATTCTCCACATGATTGTCATAGCTGTATCGGTATTAAATTTGAATATGTCATTTACTGTCTTAGTTTTAAATATGATTTTTACTTTTCTCATATCATTTTAATTAGCATTATGTGAAATTATGTATCACAATTAAAACATTATGGTTAAAGATAAAGAGTTATGAGATAATTATGGTACAACTGATTGCATCATTCCATTAATATCATTTTTAAAACTATTCGTCATGATTACAAATGTTATAAAAGATGGAAAATTCTATGGCAATCATAGCTGAAACTCTTAAAAATTACAATGAGTGTAAAAAGATTCCTAGTTAAATTTATTCTAAGGATTGAGCAACGATGTTTACGAAAACATTCAACATAGGGTACTTGTCCCTTAAAAGAGTTGAAAAGTTATTTATGACATATTTTTACTGCACTTACCTTGATGTTGTAATACAATGCTGTGGAAAGTCAACAATATACGATAATTTTAGTTTCAAAGAATAGAGGAAGCAAGTTGAATTAGAACTTCAGGCTACCGGAGAAAAAGTTTGATTTTAAAATGTATACTAAAATTATATTTATGAAATTAAACAAATATAGCCCTCATGGTACGGGTGAATAGCCTAATTTTAAAACTGAGGGCGCTGGACTTGATATATATAACTCGAGGGATCGAGTAAGTTATCAAAGGGAAACCCACTCGATTGACAAGGAGTTGGGGGCCACAATAACTGTTTTTGAAACAGGGTCGTTCATCATCCACGTAGTTTTGGAAATTTCCCAAGTAGTATATTTCTGAAAAAAATGAAACCCATTTTTCAGAAATTGTTCAAGTTTTTTTACCTTGAGTAAAATTAAAATTAAAATTAGAAAATGAAAAAAAAAAAAAAGAAACAAATTCCTTTGAATGAAAGTTTTTGGGATGGACACATGAAGATGTATTTTTTCATTATAATTAGTTAAGCACACAATTTTCAAAAGGCAATGAACGAGACTTTTGTCCCGTTCAACACGAGACTCGTTATGTGCTATTATTACGTGTGGAACTGGTTCTGATTGCGGAAATAAAAACAAATTCACTTACTATAATACTAGACTCGATTACTACCGGCTTGCCCCCCCCCTGCATTGAATCTGGAAATTGTTTTGATTCATGGGGGCGTATTTCTCCGTTTATCATTGCCAGATGATCGTTCAAATTCGGGCAACGAAATTGGCCCCTCAATAACTCCAGACCGGCACTTCGTACAATCAACAGATATCCCCCACGAGGCCATCTCACATAATTGGTCTCAATGCTGACATTGCTGCAGTACTACTCAGTCATGTGATGAACGTTTAGCATAGCATAAATATGACTTGCAACTGCCTTTTATTCTGTTTTTTCCTTTTTCCATTTTCTTTTTCCCCTCTCAATTACGACGACTCGTAGTCTCCAATGGATGACGGGGAGATCAATCGATAATGACTCGAGAACTTACCGTACACAAGAGGTCAATGTAGCCTCTTGGGTCCACATTGTGGGACCGTAGGCGACTTGACCTTCGGGTTCGTGGGGAAGCGAGAAAACGAAAGAGAATGCACAATCGGGAAGGCTCATCTCAATTTTGATCGCGGAAAGTCCCTGCAAAGAATATTGTGACCTTTCAAAAGCGACTTTTGTTGTGATATTTCTACATCAAAATGCCTGTTTTTTTCCTCCAGTTAGAAATATTAGGGTCCTTTACATGGAATTTTAGTTGTGGCGTGTTTTCCCACAATTAATTCCAGTTTGGTATGTTTTTTCAGTTTTGTCTTCTTTATCATCTGATCTGCTTCAAGGATAGCTCCCCCCCGTGCGTGACGGATGCCTATAATTCTAAAGAGTAATACCATATATCTCGATTTATTTATCCCGTCTTTTTCCGAGTCCACCTTTTTTTTTTTTAAATTAAATTCTTTATTAAAACTCATCTGTAGTCCATGGCCCCTCTAAATTTCTATATGGCCTCCACCACTTTTCGTTAACCTACCCCTACTCAGTTCTATAAACAAGTCATGATGGGGGCGAGAACAAGCTTGAAACTTGTGAAAAAACTTGTCAAAATTGTCTTCTGTTCATTTGGTTTCCTACCCCTTTCTCCATTTTTTCTTTTTTGATTTTCCATAAATTGAAGATGACTTGGTTTCCTCAAATGAAACTTTGGGATTCTTGCATCAAATTTTAGTCTTCCAATGACTCTCACCAAGTTAAATTATCACAACGTAACTTGAATAAATCAGGAGATATGGCATTTACCCTATTCTAAATCAATCATCAAATAAGGCTACTTATATTTTCATAAGAATAATGCTAACCCTCCCAACTAAAGGATTCCAAAAATTAGTGAGGTGAATTATAACTAACGTGAATAATTATTTTTTTTTCTTTTATTTATAAATAAAAATGTTACATTTTATTCACTTACTTAACTCTCCAATCGCTTAAAATAAATTAAAATAAAAATATATTTTACCTTATCTCATTCATCTTAATTCTTTGTTTTAGTCAAAGAAATTGATTTCAAGATTAACAACCTCAACCTCTCTCTCTCTCTCTCTCTCTCTCTCTCTCATATATATATATATATATTTGTCCTTCTCCTCTTCCTAAGGTCCTAGTTCAAACTAGCACAAAAGCAATCGATCTCCTTAAAGCCAATAGTTACACCTTTTAATCTTAACAAACTAAAATTATAGTTGTATTGAAAGTGAAAGAATTACTTCAAATCATATATCCAATGTCACCTTTTTTTCAAAAAAAAAATTCACCCTCATTTATTTATAGCAAAAATTTATATAAATTCTTTCATAAGATAAAATAAAGTACATTTCACTATATATTATGTTATTATAAAAAATAGGACTCTTAATAGAATAATAGAAAATAATAATATTATATACAATAGGACTCATAATAGAATAATAGATAATATTTACAAAAGAAAGGAATAATAGATAATATTTAAATTCATGACCATTTCTTTAATGGTTGGGTTCTTACCTATAATCTCGGAAAAGTGACGTTAGATATACGGCTTAAAGTAATTCTTTTATTTTTAGTACAACCTCATTTTTTGGTCCAATAATCTTAAGGCAACAAAGATAATAATTCTTTTTCCAAGAAATCATGATAAAAGTGAAGAAATATGACTAAAAATAAATAACTAAAAATTATATCTAATGGATTTCAAACCCAAAACCTTTAAGTCATAATCTAAGGATTGTGATTACTAGACTCAAGGGTAATTACTTAAAAGTTAGCAAGTAATTGTTTTATATGTTATTTTGTAATAAATGATATATATATATGTAAAAGAAAAGTTGCACCTCCTAACATTTAAACTTATGAATATTTATTTAACAATTAGGTTCTTAACTATTAGACCAAAGGTGATTATTGACTAAAAGCAACACCACTTTTATAAATGTCAAGGATCCAATATTTGTTAGATAAATGTAATTTTTTCTTCTTTTGATATTTTCCATTATTCTATTAAAGATCTTATTATTTATAATCTTATTGTAAAAATATTATAGATAATTTATAAAGTAATTATGAAAATACACGAACTTCTTGAGAGCTTTATTTTAGTTGAATAATTTACAATTAAATGTGTTTCATTTTATTTTATCAGGGAATTTGCTTAGACTTTTGTAGCAAATTAGTGAAAGAAATTTTTTTTTTAAGGAAATTAGTATTAAATACATAACTTGAAACAATTTTTTCACTTTAATATAGCCTTATTTTTGGTCTACCAAACCCTTCTTCTTTAGAACACTAAAGAGCACTTTATAATGAAGTGCTTAAAATTGTCACCTACTCCTTAATCATAAAGCATCTACTACTTATTTATACCCTAAATAGTCCATTAATAATAAGTCAAAGTTTTAAGAGCCAAAAATAGTATTGAAAGTTTCTAATCTTTAAGAATTTTATAGCTACCATATCCTAATAAGAAACTTATAATGATAATTGTAAAATTAATGTATTTGAGCATGAATTTTCTTATGAAAGTTTAGTTTATTGTAACAATTTTTACCCCTTACAAAGTTTCGTCTTTTTTTTTTTTGTAAATGAATTAAATATAGTTTTGGCATATTCTCTTGTACATTCATGAGATTCATTATCCATTTGCCCTCATCTCTCTTTTCATGATCAAGAATTATTTTTTTTGGTTAAAGTACAATCTAGCTTTACTAGATTTATGATTTCTAAAGCTTCAAGAATAAGAGTTTATAATAAGAAACATCAATTGCCTTTGGTTTAGGACCCATCATTTTATCATTTCTATAGCGATTAAGAGATTAAGTGTATATATATATATATATATTAAAATTTGATCTAATATTCATTACTTAAATGACTCTTAGTCCTTTTATAGTAACTAAGTATCAAATGAGAAAAGAAAGGTAGAAAGGCCCTTGAGAGAGAAATGTGATCAGCTTTATTCATTAAAAGAAAAAAAAGAAAAAACCAATATCAATTTACTACAATATACTCTTTTATTACAAAAGATCCCAATAACAAGTTATGATACAATTAATGCAAATCTTAACAAAAAACCTACAATTGAATGGATAAGCCTTCTAAATAATGATCTTGCATTTGAACCAATAATAAGATAATGTATAAGGAAAACTTCAAAGCATGAATATAGCTAAACATTTTAGGAGAACATATTTCTAGTGTGTGTGATCTAACAATTCATGCTCTAATCACTACAATTATATCTACAAATTGCTTCTATTACAATGTTGCCATAAATGATAAGGAATTTATACCAATCATTATGCTTTTTCAATTGAATGATGAATAAGTGGTAAGGATAATCCAATCACTCATAAAGAAGTAATTTGATTACAATTCTATTAAAACAAACAAAAATAGTCATAAAATTCATACCTTTTATAACATGGAATTACCATTAATATGATCATTATTGGTTGAAACAAAATCTCTTGTCATGGTATTTAAGTCAAACCCTCCATAATATTATTATCACATTTCCAAATATAACAAAAAAAAAAGCATTAAAATGAAATGTTAACATTATATGAAAATTATATTAAAGATTTAATGTAAATAAACCTACATTGGATAATTAATGTCGAAATTTAAGGCATTAGTATCATCCCAAACATAATTCAGGTTAGCCTATTTAACATAAAATAAAATTCAATAACAAAATATGAGAAATGGATTATGTTTATGATGGTATCAATTAAAAAGCTAAAAACTTCAATAAGTCAAATATTCATGCCCCTCCACTTTTTCAAATGCCAAATTCATTAAGACATTGTGATATAACTAAAACATTTAAAGGTATGTTACTCTTTTGTTCAATGTCCTTGTAGTCTTGACAAGCTTGTTACATATATATATTTTTAAACATAATATACAAAGGAAACAATTTGCCATATATTTTTACTAAATAAATAATTAATTAATATTATACCTTTTTCTTTTTTTTTATCATGAATTACCTTCACCTTGTTCATGTTCTTATTTTTTTCAAAACCTTCCAAAAAATAAAAACAAACGAGTATGTTAACATTACATGTACCAATTCAAATGAAAAGAAAAAAACTACATAAAGTAAAAATTTACCTTTTCTTTTATTTTCTTTGTAATTTGCTCTACTTCGGATTCTTTTCACTTAGATAGTGATTGACTTTTAATTCACACCTTTAAAGAAGTTTGTCACCTCTTATTTGAATTTGATTTTTGAGATTGTACCTTAACAACCTTATATAATAATGTTGATGTGTTTAATTAAAGGGCATTAATCTACCAAACTAAGTAAACTAAGTCATCTATTAGTTGCCCTAATGCTTCATCCTCACATTTCATCAAAAATTCATTCTTTTCATTAGATTTTTTTTCTAATTTCTACTACACTACAAAAGTATGATAACAATTTGTTGTATTACATCTTTCATTCACTAGTTTTTTCATCATCATAGTATTTCTTAATATAAGTATGCATGTGTTTAATATCCTTGCTCAAATGTGCTAATATGTATCAAGAAGGTATCTCTTTTATATTCTTCCTAATTAACACTTTAGCAATATGTCTACAAGTAATTCCTTTAAATTCAAACAATAGGCATAAGCATATAATATCATTACAGTATACATGATAAGTCTTTTACCTTTTGTAATTGTCATCTTTTCCTTTTAACACATTTGCCACTTGAAATGTTGTAATTGATCGATCCACTTTAACAAACAAAAGGTTACAATAAAGCAATCCTCACAACTCATAAAGTCATTTCATAAGGTTTTGTGACCAAGTAGTTGACAATATCTATATTTTAAGGGATGTTTACCTCAATTACAAGAAATTAATCATCCAAAAAAAGTTCTTTCAAAAGTAATGCATCATTTTCCTTAACCACACACCTTAGATGATCAATAACTAAGTTCTTTTCTTGTCTTTGATCTCAAAATCATACTCTTAAAATAGAAGAATCCATTGAATCAACCTTAGTTGGGCATCTTTCTTTGATAACTACTTAAAAGCTGCATGACCAAAATAAACAATCACTTTAAAACCAAGTAATATGAATGAAATTTTTCTAAAGAAAAAAAATAGTTAAAAATCTTTTTTAGTAATGCAGCAATTATATGAGCATTGTTTGAGGTCTTTAAGGTATATAAGCTAGTGCCAATAGCTTTAACAAACCTTTGTTCCAAAACATCTCATATGGCATAATTACTTATATCATGTATAATCTCAAATGGAAAACCTCAATTTAAAGGATGAATTACTAAAGTCAAAGTCAACAGCTCTTTTAACTTGTCATACATTTCTTTATAGACATCATTAAAGTTAAAAGTCATATCTTTTTATAATAACTTACAAAAAAGGAAATGTAATTTTTGAAAAATCTTTAATAAATCTTTGATAGAAACTTGCATGACCAAGAAAATTACAAATTTCATCTACATTTGCAAGGTAAGGTAAGGATTGAATATGATCTATCTTAATTTTATTAGTTTTAATTCACTTAAATGAAGTATACCTTTTTTTACTATAAAGTGACATTTTCTTAAATTAATGACACGGTTAGTTTCTATGCATCTTTTAAGCACATAAGTAAGGTTATTCAAACATGTATCAAAAGAGTTTTCATAAATAGTAAAATTATCCATAACAATAATTTTTTCAATATAATCAAAATGTATGCTAACCTACACCTTTGAAATGTGATCAGAGAGCATTGCAAAGTCTAAAAACATGCATCAATAGATAAAGGTATAAAATGACCATATTATGGTTATTTTCTCTTAATCTTTTAATACAATCACAATTTAGTTGTAACTTGAATAACCATCAAGAAAAAAATAGTGAGATCAACCAAAAGTAAAGAAAAGTGATCTTTGTATATTGTAAATTCAAGGGGGAATTAACTCAACATTTTAGATTTTGACCACTATGAGGCCCACCTTTTTTTGGAACCACTAGTAGCAAAATAAACCATTTGCTATTAAAGATTGGGTAAATCACACCAATGCCAAAATACTTCAATGCATTTTTCTTCACTACTTCTATTATAATAGGGTTCAATTTATATTGCTTTTCTTTTGATTGTTTTGAACCTTCTTTAAATAGGATGAAATGCATATATATGGATAGGTGTGTCCCTTTAACATCTATTATGGTCCATTCAATTATTGTCTTATGATCTCTTAAAATCTGAACATGTTTTTCTTTGATCAATAGGGTTAAGTTCTTCGAATGATCAATGATAGAGTTTCTCCATTTCTTAAAAAAATATACTTGAAATACTTTTTTAATAGTTTTAACTTTAGTGTGTGTACCTATACAATAGAAGGTAAAAGTTTGTTGTGAGAAATAAGTAATTTAATATAAGATGTATCATACCTTCTTAGAATAAGATGTAATGAATGCAATGTCATTATCATGTCCCTTATACTTTCAGAAAAAAATAGTTCTCTATTTGATTTCTTGATATCTTTCTTCTTAAGTTATTAGCTAAAGACTACTTCAAACTTGTCTTTCCATTAAACTTAATGATAGAGAACAAGGTATTGTTTAAGTATAACAAAGCAAGTATTCCCAAGATTATTTGCAAAGAATCAGTGGTCTAATAACTAGGACAAGGACAAAAAGGATGAAAGAAGCTTTACAAGCCTTAATCATGGAGTTGCATGACAGGAAGGGTGCTTTAGAAGATTCCAAGGCTATTTCAAAAGTTTTCAATGCTACAATAAAGATAATCACTTATCTTTATGTGTAAGATGATAGACAAGACTTATAACTTGAAGAATAAAACTTAAATCCCATCATATAAGTCCAAGTTGCATAACTAAGCTAAAGAAAGGCTTAATTGCATGCTAAGTTGTATTAATGTGCTTGATTTTGTTTTGGGTTGTTGGATTTTAAGTTAAGGTATTACATATAGACAAGACTTAACTTCTTGGGTTTATTTAGGCTTATAGGTTCATCTAATTCTTGATACATTAGTTGGGATTTTACTTTGAATTTATGCCTAATTATTATTAGTTATAGTCTTTTTAAGGATTCCTAATCAAGGTAGATTTTATTTCTTAGGTTTCCCAACCAAGGTTGATTTGTATTTCTTAATTAGAAGGATCTCCTATAATTAAGTTTTTTCTTATATAGGTATGTTAAGAAACACCTTTTCCTTATAGGATTGTAATATTTACATGCCTATATAAAGGTTACAACTATATAAAATGGAATTAATAATATTGGGGTATTTTTCAGCAAGCTTTGCTTTATTCTCTTATGTTTTTGGAAGAATACATTGTTTTGACTTATTAAAGGAGTGATCAACTTTTGCAGTGTCTTAAGATTAGGGCTTTTCAGACTTAGTTTGCTTAAAGTTCTGATTTGATTAACCCAACTTGTTTCTTAGCTTTTTGAGGTAAGCATAATAAATTGATTTAAAGGTTCCTAAGGTAAGTCACCTTATGGGTTCTTTATCAATTGGTATTAGAACCTTAGTTCTAGTAATAAGTTTGTATTCCTTTTCCATCTTTGTTTAGTACTTTCTTTATACTTCATTCAATCCTTGTGTTTGCTTAATTCTTTTTGTTTATTCTGATTAGTTTTCTTGCTCTTAAAGTTGTATTAATTCTATACATGATTGATTTGATTAAAAAAAAGCTGAAAAAAAAGTAAAAAAACAAAAAAGAAAGTTGAAAAAAAAAAGAAAGAAAAACAAAAAGACAAAGGTAAAGATGTTGCATTTGAGCTGAGTAGTGCATCTTGATTCTTGTAACCTATTATTTACATTTATAAGGTTGCAAATTTGATTTTTTTTTTCAAGCCTAAAAAAGATATCTTGAATTATTTTTTTTTTCTTTCAAAAGTTTTTATTTTAAGATTTGCCATTATCTAGTAGTTGTTCCTTGTAATTTGTTGATCTTAAGTTTTTTAAGGACATAATGTGGCCTAACTTAAATGGAAAAGGCAAGAGTACTAGGATCATTATTGCAAAAAATCCAAATAAAGTAAAACATGAGTGATAACAATCTGATTTGAGGGTAAACATATAAAGTAGTGTGTGAAGAATAAATTTCTTTTAATTACTAATGTGTTTTTGCAAGTTGTAAACTTAAGTAGTAAAAGAGAAGTGCATGATATAAATGTAAAGATTTGGATGAAGGTTGTCACCGAGAAATTTAAGATGATAAATACAAGGCTCGATGAGTTACAATCACCCAACAAATCCAAATCTTCTAAAGAGGCATGTGATTGAAGAAGAAGATGAGGAATAGTTAGATTATAAAGAATCAAGCTCAAGAAAAGGTGGAAAGGTTGTTTCCAAAAGAGATAGCAATCTAAGTAATATAAAGATGAAAATTCCAACATTTCAAAGAAAGAATGATCTTAAACTTTATTTTGAGTGGGAAAGAAAGGTTGAACATGTATTTGATTACCATAATTATTCCAAAGAGAAGAAAATAAAGTTAGTAGGTGTGGAATTCATTGATTATGCAAGTATTTGGTAGGACCAATTGATGATAAGCCAAAGGAGGAATAATGAGAGGCCAATTCAATCATAGGAATTGATGAAATTAGTAATACATAAGAGACTTATACCTAGCCACTACCATAGAGACTTATGTAGAAAGTTGCAAAGGCTGGTGCAAGGCTCTATAAGTGTGGAGGACTATTATAAGGAAATAGAGATAGCCATGATTAGAGCTAATGTAAAGGAAAACCGAGAGGCTAACATGACAAGGTTTATTAGTGGTTTGGACAAAGAAATTGTAGATATAGAGGATTTGTAACACTATTTAGAGATAGAGGAGCTCTTGCATAAGGTTATCAAGGTGGAGAAACAAATCAAGTCCAAAGGATCCAAATTTGGATTAGCTTCGAATTCTACATGAAAGGCAATTTAGAAAGACACCAAAGCAACCTCAAAGCTAAAAGAAGATATAAGGCTAAAGGAATCAATTGTTATTTCTAAATCTCGTAATATTAAATACTTTAGGTGTAAAAAACATAGACATATTACTTCTTAATGTCCAAATAAAGGTGTTATGATTATGTTGGAGAATAATGTCATAGAAAGCATTAGTTCAAGTAATAATGGCATACTAATATTGGAGGATTGTTCTAATGTTAATGTTAAAGAACCTATTTATGGAGATATGCTAGTTGTAAGGCATGCACTAAGTATTCAGCCTAAAGATGATAATGATAAGGAGCAATGTGAGTACATTTTCCATATAAGATGTCATATTAAAAACAAGGTATGTAGCACGATTATCAATAGTGGAAGTTGTATTAATATTGCTAATACTTTATTGGTAAAAAAGTTAAATTTGGATACCATCAAACATCCTAAGACTTATAAGGTGCAATGGTTAAATGATTATGGAAAAACTAGAGTAATTATGAAAGTTTTAGTTGCCTTTTCTATTGGCAATTATAAGGATGAGGTTTTTTGTGATGTGGCACCAATGCTTGTTGGTCATATACTTTTTAGCTGACCATGACAATTTAATAGGAAAATTACTCATCATGGCTACAAGATCAGATACTCTTTATAGTTAATAATTAGATTGTTGTATTAACTCCTTTCAAACCTATTCAATCATATGAAGATCAAATTAAGATAGCAAGAGAATGCAAAATGAGGGAAGAATAGATGAGAGAACAAGGGGAAAAGGGGGAAAAAAAAAGTGGGAGGTCAAAGGAAAAGAGAGAAAGTGAGGTTATGGGAAAAAATTCAAGCGAAAAGGGTGAGGTAGAGAGAAAAGTGTGCCAAAATGAGAGAAAAGTAAAAAGGTGAGTATGTGAGGAAAAGTGAGGTTAAGAGTGCTATGATCACAAGGTAACAATTACTTAAATTTATGTATAAGGATATTTATATTTTATCTAATGACCTTAATTCCTCTTTACTTATTGTGGTTGTTCTATTATTATAAGAATTTGATGATTTATTTCCCAAAGAAATTCCTTAGGGATTATCTCTTTTAAGAGGAATTGAACACCAAAAAGACTTCATACCTGGTGTTGACATACCAAACCAACCTACCTATAAAGCTAATTTGGATAAAACAAAGGAGACAAAGACAAGTGGATTGGTTAGTACAAAAGGTATTTGTAATAAAGAGTGTTAGCCTATGCTTAATCCCTATCATCTTAGTCCTAAAGAAAGATGGAACATGGCACATGTGTGTGGATGAAGAGAAGGTTATTTTTAGAAAAGGCTTAACGTCTTAGGTTTATTTAGGTTTATAGGTTCAGTGGAGTCTTGATACATTACTAAGGGTTTTACTTTGACTTTATACCTAGTTATCATTTATTGTAGTCTTTTTAAGGATTCCTAATCAAGGTAGATTTTATTTCTTAGGATTCCTAATCAAGATAAATTTGTATTCCTTAATTAAAGAGATTTCTTGTAATTAAAATTTTTCCTATATAGGTATGTTAAGAAACACCTTTTTCTTATAGAATTGTAATATTTACATATCTATATAAAGGGTACAACTATGTAAAACAGAATCAATAAGATTAAGGTATTTTTCAACAAGCTTTATTTTGCTTTCTGGTGTTCTTTGAAAAATACATTATCTTGACTTATTAAAAGAGTGATTAACCTTTGTAGCATCTTAAGATTAGGGCTTCTAGGACTTAGTTTCTTTAAGGTTCTAATCTAATCAACCTAATTTATTTCCTAGCTTTATAGGGTGTGCATAATAAATTAATTTAAGGGTTCCCAAGATAGATCACCGAGTGGGTTTTTTTATCACTTTTTACACTAAAGAATGAAAATTTTCAATAGCAAAAATTGAATGCAAATCATTAAAATAAATCATAGCCTAAAACATGTTAAATCAAATGATTTCATTGTCAAACTCCATTGTAAGTGTACCATCATGAACATTTATCTTTGTCCTTGATGTATTAAAAAATGATCTTTTTAACAAGATAAGGGCAAACTTAGAGGAATTGTCATTCTCAATGTCAATAATGTAGAACTCTACTATAAAGACTAACTCATTGACCTATACAAGAACATCCTCAATAACTCCATCAAGATAAACATTAGACTAATTAACAAGTTGTATAATCACATGAGTTTATTTTAAGTAACCAATGTTTAAAGAAGCATAAATAAAGCTTGACATAATATTAATTGATGTTGTTAAATCTAGCATTACTTTTTCAAATCTAGTGATGCTTATTATGCAAAAGGTAATGAACATACCAAGGTCTTTGCATTTAAAGGGAAGTTTTCTTTGAATAATAGCTAAGACATTCTTCTCAACACATGCCTTTCATTTAGGCTTCCTTTTGGAGGTATGTGATTTCTTAAGAAACTATGCATATTAAGGCACTTGTTTGACTACATTAAGAAAAGGCAAGTTTACTTTCACCTTCCAAAACATCTAAATTTAGTTAAAGAAAACTCCTAATTGAATTAGCATAGTTTTAACTAGCCTAAAACCTAAATTAAGGACAACGATTCATAGCCCAATTCTACCTAGATCTTTATAAATAAGCCTATTATAGAAAGCTCAAATGCCTATTTTAATTATTATGAAGACTTAAAAGTAATCTAACAATATTTAGAATGTAAAATTTTCAAAATATCATTCAGTTGTCATATTTGCTTAAAACCACATCTTTAAGGTTTTCAATTGTTCCAATCTATTTGATCATCTCCTAAAATATAAAATTAAATCTAATAAGTATATTTAGGAAGAAAATACACAAGAAAAAAGGTATTATATAAGAAAATAAATATAGTGCACATATCATGCTTATCAATTGAGTTATGTGTACTTAAAGAGAAAAGAGTGATTATTTATAAGAGCAAGTGTTACTCTTAGTAATAGCAAGAAAATCTAGAGTGTTCTAAGTATGTAGAATAAAAGCTTATGTGCGAGAAGTAAGCATTTCTGCTCAAAGCATGGTAAAAAAGATCAAGGACCTTTGTGTGCATTGTTATTGTTTTCACTCGAGTTAAGGGGTTCAGTAGTAGAGTTAAAACTCTTAATGATGATGATTCTTTGAGGAGATGACGTAGAATTAAGAGATTTGAATCTCTATAAATAATTGTATCTCGTTGCTCTCTCTCTTACAATCTCGTTTATTATTTTTCACAATCACCATTATTTATCCCTCTTACACATATTCATCTACATATTGCACTTACTATTCAGATTGAGTTTATGTTTATTTGTTCATACTACACGCTTGTTAAGCACGAATGCTTGTAACCTAATTTATGTGTTTTTTTTTAGGTATCTTTGAGACCAGCATTTATGTATGTATTAATATATATAATCGCCTAAGCGTTATATCTTGTTAAAAAGTTCTAAACATTTATAGAAAAACTTCTTTTTTTTTTTTTGACAAAAGTTTAGATATGTTATATAGGTTGAGCTTGTCGGGTTTATGTTGAATCCTTTCATTTTAGATTATTCTCGAGTCATGTAATTTTCAAGTTCAGGCCACTTTTGGGTCAAGTCAAATAAGTTTCGGTTGGCTCGGGTCAAACTATTGGTTAAGCTGTTAATTTTTTTAAAAAAATTTTAGTTTATTTTATTTTTAAAGTAACTTTTTATTTTGTTATATGTTAGAGCAAGTAAAAAAATATGTTCTTATTTTTTTATTTTTTATTAATTAATTTGTATAAGAGTATAGGTATATGATTGATTGATTAAATGTTTATAATCTACACATTATGCACGTTTATATTATGTAAAAAAAAAAAAAATGTAGTTGATATTTTTTTATGTATAATATATATATATATGTATAGAATATTATAAATATGAAAAAAGTAGTTGATTATATAAAATAAACATTGTAAAATTGATATAAAACAAATATAGATAATAATTCAAAATTTTATAAAATAAATGAAATTCAAATATATGTATACCTTATGGCAGTGTAAAATGTTAAAGAAGTCTACATATATAATACGTAGATACTTGTATATATAATGTGCAAATATAAATAAAAAATAAAAAAATAAAAATAAAATAACAAACTTGTTTTTGTCCTTTTCAAAAAATGTTTAAGAAATTTGATTGAAATAGTAAAAATTATATGTTTTTGAACGTAAGATTTGTGATTCAAATATTAGAATCTCCTATTCTTCTTTTTTTTTTTTTTTTTAAAAAAAAAAGGTATGTTGGTTCATTAATTCGATCTACAAATTAACCCAACTCAATCTTAAAATTTTCATATTGTTCTAAAAGAAAAAAGACAAATTATAATCTTACGATTATAATTTTTTAGTACAAGTCTCATCCTTCCCTAAATCCAACAAGGTGGCCTTCTATCTCATACTTCTTCTTGCATTAGTTTAAATTTCTTTTTTGTTTTTTCGTTTGAAAGAAAGAATTCCGATGAGTCTGAAAACAGGGATTCCATTTTACATGGAACATCTGTTAACCCAATTAAAATCATTGCTTAGTTTGACTAACTTTTGGTAAGACCCTTCTTACACGGTTTCTCCCCTTTCCTTTTCCCATTTTTCTTTGAATGGCCTCCATGAGAAAATGCACAAAAATCACGGTATATCTCTTGATCTCCCCTCAACCAACTTTGGTGGGTTAAAATATATGATTAGTCACTTTTCATATTGAGAAGATTGACTGTATGTATATGAATCTTCACAAGACAAATGTGGATCGATTAGCTAAAACTTTGTTTTATTTTCCAGGTCTTCGATGGGAAACGTGCAGGCCCCGCCTCACGGAGCATGTTTTACAGTTGGATGCCATTCCTCCTACGCCAACTCACAAGCGTCAAGACACATGAGCACCCCCCCCCCCCCCTCTCCCCCCAATCTACAAGTCATTAGCTATGGTATTTTCATACCAGAAGTTTTGGGGGGTCAAGAGGCTTTAGTGCTACAGTTTTATAATCCTTTTTTATATGCATCATATTATATAACCTGGCGACTTTGTAGGTACTAAAAAAACAAAAAAAAAAAAACAAAAAGAAAGGAGGACAGTTGACGATAGTCTCTGATAATTCTAGATTCCCACGTAAGGCTGAGAGCATGATTCATGCTTTTTTGCCCATGTAGAAGCGAGAAAATTATATTTGAAGTATGGGGCATATACCCCTTCCAGAGGACAAAAGTTCTCATCCAAAATGATACTCTAAAGAAATGAAAAATTGAAAAAAAAGAAATAAAAAAAAACAAACGATATTGATTTTGAATGTCTCAATTTTAATCCTGAAATATAGTGTGAGATTTATTTTATTTTTATTTATAAAAAAATAGAGAGAATTAATTTTATTATATATAACTCTTTATCCAATCAATCTTCCAATAAACAAAAGAGAAAGAGATGATCAGTAAAGTATAATCTAATAGCAATCAAATATGCATTGAGATAAGCTCACATGAATTCTTTACTCTCTCTCTCTCTCTCTCTTTTTTTTTTTTTTTTGTCTTTCTTTTACGTCAAATTGTATTAATGAATAAAAATAACTATACAATTGCATTAAATTAGTAAACAAATTAGCATTTTGTACGAATAAAAAATATAAAAATTATTAAGCAAAATAACTTAAATTGTAAAAATAAATTCTTATATTTACATCATTAAATCCAATTCGACCTTCTTTATTTGTATTCACTAAATTTTAGGAACAAGAGGAGGTATAAGTTGCGAAGCGAATGGGCTTCCTTCCCCCTTACAGTCTCTTCCAGGAAACTGCTAACCTCCTCTATAGTCTTGGAGCTAAAGCTTACAAACGGAAACAATTTGATAAGCACGCGCCCACCGTCAAAACTTACTTGCTTGCCACTATTGAATTTGCTAATCATATTGCATGATCATCTATTTAAGGTAATTGTATATGCATTTGCAGGTCAGGCTCCCACCCAATCGGAACCAATCGTTGAGTACATAAGCAAAAGTGACAATGACTAGAAGACCATGCGACCATTGCAAAAATGTCACCGAGGGCATACCCCAAAAAGCTAGAACTTTTGAATTCTCGAGGGAAAGACATCCATGGGCTACAAAAGGACTGCCCCTGTTGCATTGCGTAACCGAATGGCCCAGTGAGTCTCATAAAACTAGATTTTAATCTAATTAAATACACAGTTTAAAGCAAGAGTCACAAGGGTACAGAATTTCAAGATTCATGCAGATACCTAAAGAGTTGCGTCATCTTTCCTCTCGTGAAAACATATCAGGTGCACCTTATCCTCCTTCCACAACAGTGATACAACTAAAACCCTTGACATGATATCAGTGAACACTACAGAACAAGAGCCCATGGAGACAATCAACTATGAGAACCAGAGCTGACTAGAGACTCCACTAGATGTGAAGTCCATGAAACACTATCAACGTTTCACTTGAAAAAAGAAGCACTTGAAGGGTTTATCTCTGGATCTAATGCACCAATTGCAACTCAAGTACAGATTCTCCTCCAAGTTCTAACTGCATCAAAGAATATTTTCCCACAACTCAAGGATAACAGACAAAGCCTATCAGTCACGGACAACCAAATAAAAATAGTTTTTGTACACACAAGACTTCTATATTCATTATATTCATTCAGCTACTGAACACTTTATCCTGACAAATGCCAACTTAGCAAGACAAGAACATTACCAAAATGAAAAATAAATAAGAAAAAAAACTTCCAGATATTTCTCATGTTTCAGTAGAGGTGCACACACGTCATGTAAGGCTTCCATATTCATTCAGCTTCTGAACTCTTCATCCTCACAAATGCCCACTTAGTAAGACAACAACGTTACCAAAGCAAAAGGAAAAAAAAAAAAATTCCAATATTTATAATTTTCCTATAGAGGCATGCACATGCACACACATCATTCCCTCTAAACCCAAAGAGAAAATCACCCTCTAAATCCCACGCCCCACAAAATAGGAAATAACAGACTGAGTCAAGATGTTTTGTCCTTGTACACACTCAGAATGCAAAAAGAAAAACTAAAAAATTCACATATCATGTGTCCATCTGGCAAGAAGGCCCAAATTAGACGAGCTCAGCAATAAATTTCTCACCTTCATGGCTCCATCTAATAAACTAAATATCAATCTGTCAGCTCCTGCCTTGAATGTTGTCCATGAAAGAACAGAAAAAATGTTAAAGAACAGGAACAATACAGTTCCATACATACCCATTAGTTGAAGATATGCATTAATTAGATCATATAAATTTCAAAACCTATCAATAAAATTCAGAGAATACAAAGAAATATACGTAGCAGAAAGCCAGCCACTCCTAAATAGTACACTGATCAGACTGCCAAGTTTCTTCAATCACCAACTGGACAGGACAGAAAATTACCTAATGTCCCTGTTGCATTTGATTCCCGATGGCCATATGCAGCAGGCGTTGATGGATCTTTACTGACTTGACATTCCTGGAACAGCCATAAAAGAAATTGCTAAGGTAGAACAGCCGTTGCTATGCTTTTTCGTCTCTTAACAAGTGCATACATCAACTTAATGTATGTAGATTTATGTAAACTAATGCCCTTCTCTGCAGATTCTTGAAAGAATTGCATTGCATCCTTGTACCTCCCCTGATTGCAAAGCTCACTAATCTCTTGCGAATAAGCATACGAGTCTGGATCAGTTTCCTTAGGATCAAGGGTGCCAACATGTTCTCCCTTGTGCACCAGTGAGGACTGTTCCTTTAGCTTTCCTCTTTCCACAATTTTTTCCATGAACTCCTCTGCATCCTTTGTCCTACCAGCATCAGTAAGAGCACCAAGAATGGCATTATATGTATAACAATCAGGCCCTAGTTTCCTTGCTTCCATTTCTGCATAAAGATCAAATACTTCCTTAAATCTCCCTTCTTTGCAAAGGCTTGATATTATTGTGTTATATGTAACTGAATCAACTTTCCCATCGGAAGCCCATTTATTAAAGAGTGTCAAAGCCTTCTCAAGCATACTCTCCCTACAAAGTGCACGAAGAAATATGTTAGAAGTACAAATATTTGGCTTGAATGATTTTTGAACCATTTGATTGTGAAACTGAAATGCTTTTTCAATTTTCCCCTCCCAACAGTATCCATATATAATTGAATTATACGTAGTTTCATCTGGGACCAAGCCGTTCCCAAGAAGCTCATTCAATCTGTCCATTGCTTGATCAGTTTTCCCCACTTGGCATAACCCTCCAATGATAGTGTTATAGGTGACAACAGTTGGAATGATCTCATTATCCTTCATTTCATCCCAAAGCTTGAAAGCTTTATCTAATTCTCCATTCTGACAATATCCCTTCATCAAGGTTCCATAGCTTATCTCATCAACAAAATAGCCTCGCTTACTGGCAGTAACAAGCAACTGGTACGCCTCATCAAGATTCCCCTCCCTACAAAGTGTATGAAGAAAGACATTAAGTGTGAAACTATCCATCTTCAAACATTTT
Organism: Ceriops decandra; assembly: GCA_020615895.1. NCBI lineage: Eukaryota > Viridiplantae > Streptophyta > Magnoliopsida > Malpighiales > Rhizophoraceae > Ceriops > Ceriops decandra. The sequence goes on from JAHLGO010000001.1 coordinate 6,647,387, forward strand.
TTTCCCATTTCATTCATCATCTTGAATGCTTCACTCATCTTCCCTGCCTTGCAATAACCATTTATCAGTGTGTTATAAGTAACTTTGTCTGGTGACAACCCAGTCTTTTCCATCTTCGTAAGGGTTAAATTTGCCTCATCCATTTTCCCCTCCTCAACATACCACTTAACAATTATGTTGTGTGTAACTACATTCATGTTAACTCCCCTTTCTCCCATCTCTTCAACCAACCTAAATGCCTCTGAACTGCTACCATGATCAAAACATCCATTAATCAATGTGTTATAAGTAACCACATCGGGCAACAACTTCAAATTCTCCATCTCACCTTTCAACTTCAAGGCCTCCTCAATCCTAGCCTCTCTGCAGAAGCCATTGATCAGCACATTATAGGTCCAAATATCAGCCAACACATTATTCTGTGCCATTAGTTCAATCACATCTGCTGCATCCTTCAACCAACCCAACTTACAATACCCAGAAACCAAAATGTTATAGGTAAACCTATTTGGTGCCAAGCCGCATTTTTTCATATCCAACAGCAAATCCCTAGCCTCATTCAACATGCCTTTCTTAAAGAAAGCATCCAACAAGATATTATACGTCATAGTATCCGGCAAACAACCAAACTCCCCCATATTACCCAGAAACCCCTTTGCCTCCTTGAACTTACTCTCCAAACAGCACCCACGAATCAAAATGTTAAAAGTTGCAGTTGTGACATCAACATCAAGCTTAATCACATCACCGAAGATTGCTTTAGCTAAAGAAACGGAATGCGAAGAAGGGTACCTGACCAGAGCACTGAGAAGCGTGTTGCAGGTGAGCAAGTTGGGCTTGAGGCGCAGCCTCTTCATCTTGTTAAAAATTTGAGCCGCGTGGTGGGGCTTGCCGGAGGCAACGTAGGCGCTGATCGACAAGTCAAGAACCGCCTTGGGGATTCGGGGGATGGCGGTGGGATCGGGGCGAAGGATTTGGCGGTGAAGGGCGTCGTGCTTGTCGGCGGCGATGAAGGCGGTGAGGAGGGACTTGGCGTCGGGGAACTTGTGGAAGGCGAGGACGGAGGGGAGGAGGGAGAGGAGAGGAAGCGGAGAGAGGGCGGCAATGGAGGGAGGGAGTTGGGACTGTGCCCATTTGTAGAAGACGATGAGGTTGCTGGTCCTGTTGGCTAATTTTTTGGAGGAGAGCAAGGAGAGGAGGAGTTTAGGGCTCTCAGAGAGGTGGGGGATGTACGCGTTCAGACAAGGGATTGACAGTTTGTCAGAATCTAAGGTCTTGATCAGTGTTTCTACCACTCGTACATCTGTCATTGCCTCCTCCTTTGAATTTGGCTTACTACCCCTGCGTTGCTCCCATTTTCCCCATCATCAATTGCAATGTAACGGAACGGGAATGGAATAAATATGCACGCGCATACGATCCTCCTCCGTATCTGTGTCCCAGAATTGTTTTTCCCAACATTGCTAATACTGCAGCACAGAGAGTGCCCTGATCAGACCTGGAAGTACTTCATTTTAAAACTGCGGACCACGGACGCCGACCACCGAGGCATAGACGACGACGCTATACAACGGCGAGCTTGGGAATAAAATATAATTTTCTTTATTTATAATAATAATAATAATAATAACATATAATTAATTTATTATAATTAATTATAAGTGTTTTAATAAGTGTTATAATTTAATTTTTTTTCTCCGTGAGAAAGAGTCGCTGCATAACAATATTTATCAAGACACATTTACTTATAATTTTATTTATTTATAATAGTAAAAAATATAATTAATTCACATTTCTTATATTTTATTAGTTGTTGCCTATGAATACAATCAAAATACGTTGACACACTAATTTTAAAAAATTAAAACATAAACACGTTTAAGATACAAACACTGTATTTCAATTTGCGCACCACACGTATTTTAAGATGAATTCAATATAATAAACGATGCATGATTTTTGAAAGATAACATAATGAGATTTATAGGCCTTCTTTCAATATTAAAAAAAAAAAAAAGAAATATGAAATTACTGCAAATGATTATATATAACCACAAACCATTTAATAAATTTTTTATTTTGAAAAATTAGAATTCAAAATACAACTAAAATACACTTACAAACACACACACACACACACACACTTACAAACACAAACACACACATACACTTACAACTAAAAAACAAATGGTTCTTAAAAAAAAAAAAAAAATGGTAAGGTTTATAATGTCCCTTTCCCAAATTAAAAAAAAAAAAAAAAATTTGATAAATTTTTAAAATCAAATCATGCCTTTTAGCAAATTTCTTTTTTTTTTTTTAATGCTTGAGCCATTATTACAAATAACCTTTATATTAAATATCCATTTATTTAAAAAAATTTTGAAAAAATATATTTGTTAAAATTTTCAAAAAATAAATTTTTATCTACTATTTGTTTATGATTTTAAAATATGTAAAAAAAATATTTTTTTTGTATTTGGTGTAAAGAAAATTAAATTTTTAAAAAGTCATGATAAATTATTTTTATTTAATGATAATTGTCTTTAAAAGTCTTTTTCTAACTCCTTTTTTTTTTTCCTTCTAGCTTTTACCTTCTCTAACTTTCTTTGTTTCATTTACATATGCTTTCTGTCTTACTTTTTCTATTTTAATCCTTTCTCACTTCTTTCTCCATGTTCTTTTTTATCTTTGACTTTCTTTTACTTTTGCTTTATCTTAATCATTTTCTTTCCTTTTTTTTCCTTTTACTTCTTTCTATTTTAAGTGCATTCTTTCATCTTTATGCCTTTTTCTCATTACTTAACATCTCTCTCTTTGTTATCTATTCTTTATATTTAATCTCTTTACTTCGTCTTTTTTTATATCTCATTTTATTTTATTTCTCTCTCCTTCATCTCTTATCTCTCTTTAATTTGTTTCTTATGCTTGAGTTATAATGGCTAATGCAATTATAAAAACAACTTAATATGGTCACCATATTCCATGTGTTATGCTTTATTAACTTGACAATTTAACATTTAAAGATTATGACACTCCTCCTAAAATGATATAATTCTATCCTCTTGAATAATATTAAGGTTTTAAAATTAAATGAATAAATAAAAAAAGCAATCAGAACTTAAAATTAACTAAGGCTTTTAAAATTCTTGGTGTTCTTGTTTATTATAAAATCTTTAGTTAATTTAACTCGATTAATAGGTCAATAATCAACCAATATAGTCAATTTTTGGAGTAAAATTTTCCTTTTATACATGATAATAAGGCTTTTTCACTTATAATTCAACTTATTTTTCATTTTCACTTGAAAATCACAACAAAAACTTCATGAAAAAGTAAGTTAAGCTAGTTTTCATATTTATTCACATTGACATCTTATCACAATCATACACTTTTAATTATAAGAAAAGTAAATTGAAAAGTAAGCTTCCTAACATTTTATTTTAACTTTTTGCAAAGCAAGTAAATCTTTATTCATGGTATCCAAAGAACAAATAAAAACCTTATTATAACTAAGATACCTATATAAACTATATAATAACAATAACACTTTTGTTCATTATATCATACCACCTTAAACTTGCCCATAAAATTAATATGCATAAATTACCAACAAAAGTGACAAAACCAATAAGGTTTTAAACCAATATACATACATTATCAAATAAAAATAGATAGGTTAGTTGTAAATTAACCTAGTACGAATACTAAAGCCACCACAGAAGATCAAATAGCATTCAAATCTAACATACCAAATGACATCTACATTAGGCTAACAAAATAATAGGTCTTACAAAACCAAGACAACTAACCAATTCAACTAAAAATAAAAAGCAAGCTTGCCTCTCCTAAAGAACAAAGGTTACTTTATAACAACATCCATAAAAACAACACAACAAATTGCAGTTCTTACCAAAATAATAACTTTGGCCAATATGACACTAAAAGTAAAATTTTAGCCAACATCATAACATACCTATACACCTCATAAAAGTTATAACACAATAACAACCCATGCAAATATCTTTACCTATAATGTCATCAAAGACATCTCTAGCATAAATCAAGTAGCTACATTTCACATAGATATCCAAAAGTGCATTCATGAAATTCTAGCTATAACTCACATTCTTTTTCTTATCGCAGTCATGAACCCTTTTCCCTAATATTAAATCATTATTTTTAGAACAAGCTAAAAGCATAACAATCATAATGACCTCATTTGGCTCAACATTGCTCAATAGCATATAATCAAATCACTCTAAAGCCATATTATAAGATCTAGGCATCGAATACCCATTAATCCTTAAGGTCTTAAATAAACTATTGTTCCTACAGTCTTGTATGGATTGTAATTATTGTCTACTAGGTTTAAGTGTGCAAGAAAGTAAAGTCACATGGAAGGGCAAGAAGGTAAAAGCCACATGGAGGGGCAAAAATACAAAATCCATATGGAAGGGCAAAATAGTAAATGTATCCTATTAGGGTTATGGAGGAGTATATAAAGGCCAATATAATTGCCTAACACAAGAGCTGAACAGTAGCGATCAACAGGAAGAGAGAAAACGATTTAGCTGTCAAATGAACAGTAGCTATCGCCAGAAGAAGAAGAGAAAACAAAAATAGGCCAAATAGGAGAAGAAGACAAGGAGGTGAATGGACAAGTGGGTGAACGAAAAGAGACGAAACGATGAGTTGAAAAAAAAGGGGGGCTGAACGAAGAGATACCGATGGCAACAAAGAAGAACAATCATCGAGAGAGAAAGAGAAAGAAGGTGATGTCGAAAGTGGGCTAAACGAAGAACAAAGAACAAAGGTCGAGATACAGCCAAATCAGAGTCATCGTTGGGCGAAGGAGAAAAGAGGACCAAAAAAAAGGGAGAAAACCGGACACCACTGATATGCCTAAAATACACCTAAAGAAGAGAGAAGCCATTGTCAGAAGAATAGGGGTGGTTAGCCAAAACACAAGAGAGACGGTAAGACTAGAGGAGTTGATGGGAAGGAGTGAGAAAATCTAGAACGGCCAAAGAGGGGTGGATGAAGAGAGAGATCGTCGGTAGAATAGAGGAAATTCGGTTGGAAGGTAAGAGAGAGAAATTCAGCTTGATAGCAAAAGAGAGAGAAATGGATAAGAAGGCTGTGAGATGTGGAAGGGTAAGCCAGAAATGTGAGGTGAGCTGTGAGACAAGGAGACGGGTGATATAATGAGACAATGAAAGCAAGAGTTATGTGAAACAACTTAGAGAAGTAATTCAATAAAGCATGAAAAGAACTCAACGTATTTCCAGATTTCTTCAAGAGAGGTTAGAGAGTGTTGCAGTGAACATCTAAGTGGTAGTGGAGTAGCTTTTTAAATTCAACAGAGGCAAGACAAGTTAGAAAAAGGGTAGACACAGTAAGTGATAGTCTCAGTAAGGGAAGGTTCCTACCACCGTGGATGTATGTTACATTGATGGAACTACGTAAATCTTGTGTGTCCTTAATTTGCTTTACTTTTTGTGATTTGAATTGAGTTGTGAATGCAACTAAAATATCAGCTAACCCATAATCTAATGAAGACCTAAATAAGAACATTCAAATTATCTATTAGGCAAGGTGTTTGAAAGGTGACTTTGGAGATTATTGTGATTAGTAAGTAGCAATATATCTACCTTAGTCGAGTCTGAGAAAGAGTTTGCTTTTAAGAAGAGGTTGAATTTGTTCACTTACCTGTGAATTACGAATTGTGGTGATACTGATTTACCCCCCTCTCAATATTACAAACAAGTAGATCATAGGGAGAAGTCGGGAACTTTAATTGGTATTAGAGTACAGGTTCACCAGTTTGAAACTTAACAGCTTGGTGTACTAGTTTGAAAGGATCTAGAAGTTTGACTTGTTCAGCATACTGAGAAATGGAAGTCAGTACCAGCATTAGCACCACTTACAGCAAGAAGGTTCCAATCTTTAACGGAATCAACTACGATATGTGGAGAGCAAGAATACAAGTGGTATTTGCAACCATGGGCATGAACGTGGTGAAATGCGTACATGAGGGTTTTGTGGCTCTGGAAGAAGGTAAAGACTCAATCTCAAAGGAGTTAAGGCAGTTTGAGATAAATGGGAAGGTCTTAAATGTCATGATTTCAGCATTGATAGATGTTGAGTATGCTAAAGTTATGGACTGCAAATCTGCGAAGGAGATATGAGATAGATTGCAGAAAGTCTATGAAGGTGATGGCAGAATGAAGGAGGCAAAGCTTCAAGTGTTCAAGGAGAAATATGAATCTCTTAGAATGCAGAAAAATAAGACAGTCCAAGAGTTCTTCATCAGGGTTATTAATGTTGTAAATGACCTCAAAAGTCATGGGAAGAACAAGAAGGACTCATAATTATGAAGAAAATTCTAAGAATTCTGCCTGAGAGTTTTGCCTCAAAGGTAGCATCCATAAAGGAGAGTAGAGATCTCAATTCTATGTCTCTGCATGATCTCCAGTGCAATCTCATTACATATGAGATGAGGATAAAGTCAATTGAAAGCTCTACATCAACAAAGGTATCAAAGGAGGTAGCTTTCAAAGCTATGAAGCACTTAAAGATAAAAAAAGAGGAAGAATCATCTAGTGAGGATGATGATGATAAGGAAGAAAGTGAAGGTGAAGTATTGGCTTACTTCACAAGGAAATTCAAAAAGGGGTCTAAGAAGGCAAAAAGATAGTTATCCTTGAGATGTTATCATTGTAGGCAGACTGGACACTTTGCTTCTTAGTGCCAAGTGAAACTTGATGATGAAGATGAGGATGGTGATGATGAGTAGAATTCAAGATGGAGAAGATCATCATTTAAATCAAAGAAGTCCAACAAGAAGATTGCCAACCCACAGAAGAAGAAGAAAGGCTCATTCAAGAGTTACGTGAGTTAGACAAAAGACGGCTATGAGGAGGAAGATAAAGACTCATCAGATGAGCATGCCTTTATGGCATCAGTTTAAGTTGGTAGTTCAACCTCTGAAGAGGAAGAGGAGGTTGATGAAGAAGAACCAGATCTTGAAGCTGAGTTGGAAGTAGCTTTAAAGGAGATAATCAGAAGGGGTAGAACCATAAAAAGGTTGGAGGCTCACATAAAACAAGTTGAAGCAAAGTCTGAGGAAGCTGAAAGTCAAAAGGATGAAATAAGGGTTGAACATATTGATTTAAAGAGAAGATTTGAAGAACAGATCATAATATGTGAAAACCTTATAATAGAGTTTGGCTCAAGGACTTCAACAATTGAAGAAATGAAGATAGAGTTACTAAGATTTTAGCAAAAACTCAAAAAGAGTGAAAAGAACTTGCAGAAGTTTGAAGTGGTAGGAGAAATAAGCTCTGCAAAAGAAAAGAAGAATATGACTTTGCCATAAAAGTTGAAAGAGAAGGCTGTGACTCAGGTAAAGATAATTGAAGAAGAGAAGACAATTATCAAACCAAAGCCAAGGTAAAAAATGATATATGTGGTTAAAGAGCAGCAGCCCATAGCTGTTACGTTTCAAAAAGAAAAGAAAGTCAGCCAGTAGAGGGCTACAGCTGAACAGAAAAAGGAGAAAAAGGTGACTGAAATGAAAGTCACACAAGCAAAGAAGCCAACTACTTTGCCTATAGGGCAAGTGATGAACAGAAGAAGACAAGCTATGATCAGACCTAAGAAGAGACCGTTTCAAGGTCATTGCCTTTATTGTGCAGTTTGGGATCATAAGGTGAGTAACTGTTGGTGGATAAGGCCAGTATATGTCTCCAACTTGACAATATATAACACTGCATATAGGGGGAGACAATACAAAATTTAGAAGAGAACACTTGTCGTGAGTTCTTCCACATACTGAAAAGGCAAGGACACATTGATAAGGAGTATTGGTGAAAGCCCAAACCAGTAGCTTCAAAGAATAAGTTTGCTATATTGGCAGACTTGGAATATTGTGAAAGGTGTGGGCAGGATGGCCATAATGCCAAGAGATGCATGACACTTCTCCCTGAGCAAGAGAATGCACTCAATGGCACAGTGAAAACAAGTGGTGCAGTCAAAGTTTTGAAAAAGGAGAAAGTTATCTTCCAACCAGTTTAAAAGAAGGAATATTAAGCAAAAAGGGAGGTGGCTAATATAGTTGAAATTACACTAAAAGCTGATTGCAAGGATAAGCAGTGGATCCTTGATAGTGGATGCACTTCGCACATGACAGGAGATAAGAATAAATTATCAAAGTTAAACAAATCAAGAAAAGGCAGAGTTATGTTTGGCAATGATGATTCACTCAACATAAGTGGTCAAGAGTTAGTAAACATTGGAAGAGGAAAGCTAAAAGATGTTTTGCACATTAAAGGACTCAAATATAATCTAACATTTGTTACAAACTATGCAATGAAGACCATAAGGTAATATTCATAAAAATAGGTTGCAAGATAAAGAGTAAAGAAGGCAATATTGTTGTAGTTGGGAAGAGAACAACTGGAAATTTGTATATGATTGATGAAGAAAGTGATCCTCTTACAACTAAGATTGTGTAAGAAAGAAAGGTAAAGAAAACATGGACTAGTGCTTATCAAGAAAATCAGATCATAGGTGACCTATTAGCAGGAGTTACAACAAGAAGAAGAATTATGGGAGCTACTGCTTTACTCTCACAAGTTGGACCTAAATCTGTTGAAGAGGCTATACAAGATCTAACTAAATCTCTGTCTACATAGCTATTTGAAAAGCACAGAATGAGTTTGTCTGTGCAAATGCCTCCTCAAGCCTAAAAATCAGGTGAATCCTCCATCTCTACTTTGTTAGTTTTTCAGATTTGTAATTGGTTAGCAAAGGAGGAGAGAAGCAATAGTGCAGAGGTAGCTGTTAAGAAAAGGAGAGTGTATATTTAGGGGGAGTTGAAATTATTGTATAATGGCTTTTATTATGAGTGCTGCCAATAATTATAAAGGGGGAAATTATTGTTCCCACAGCCTTGTATGGGTTGTAATTATTGTCAACTAGGTTTAAGTATGTAAGAAAGTAAAGTCACATGGAAGGATAAGAAGGTAAAAGCTACATGAAGGGACAAAAACATAAAATCAACATGGAAGGGCAAAACATTAAATTTGCCCTATTAGGGTTTTATGGAGGAGTATATAAAGACCAATATAATTGCCTAACACAGGAGCTGAATAGTAGTCGTCGAGTGAACAGTATCCATCAATGGGAAGAGAGAGAAAATGATTTAGCTGTCGAGTGAACAGTAGCCATCACTGGAAGAAAAAGAGAAAATGAAATTTGGCCAAATAGGAGAAAGAGACAAAGAGGTGAACGACCAAGTTGGTGAACAGAATAGAGACGAAACAACAAATGGAAAAAAATAGGGGGGCTAAACGAAGAGATATCAATGAAAACAAAGAAGAATGACCGTTGAGAGAGAGAGAGAGAGAAAGAATGAGACGTTGAAAGTGGGGTTGAACGAAGAACAGAGGACAGAGGTCGAGATACGACCAAATCAGAGTCATCATTGGGCAAAGGAGAAAAGAGGACCAAAAAAAGGGTAGAAAATCGGACACCATCGATACGCCTAAAATACACCTAAAGAAGAGAGAGAAGCCGTCATTGGAAGAACAGGGGTGGTCGGCCAAAACACAAGAGAGATAGCCAGACTAAAGGAGTTAACAGGAAGGAGAGAGAAAATCTGGAACAACCAAAGAGGAGTGGACGAAGAGAGAGACCGTCTGCAGAATAGAAGAAATCCAGCTGGTGCTGGTACCAATATCCATTTCTTAGTATGTTGAACAAGTTAAAATTTCTGAAACCCTTCAAACTAGTACACCAAATTGTTAAGCTTCAAATTGGCGAACTTGTGCTCTGATACCAATTGAAGTTCCCGACTTCTCCCTAGGATCTACTAGTTTGTGATACTGAGAGGGGGGTAACTCAGTATCACCACAATTTGTAATTCATAGGTAAGTGAACAACTTTAACCTCTTCTTAAAAGCGAACTTTTTCTTAGACTCTAAGGTAGACCTATTACTACCTACTAATCACAATAGTTCCTAAAGTCACCTTTCAGACACTTTGCCTAATAGACAATTCGGATGTTCTTGTTCAGGTCTTCGTTAGGTTATAGGTTAATTGATACTTTAGCTACGTTTACAACTTAATTCAAATCACAGAATGTAAAGCAAATTAAGGGCACAGGAGATTTACGTGGTTTCGTCAATGTGATGTACATCTACAGTGGTAGGGACTCTCCTTTATCGAGACTATTCACTATACTTAAGAATTCCAGTTACAATGGATGTCTTAATCCTCTTCTCCTTTCACTATTGTAATTACTAAGTAAGAACAATACAAAGATTGTCACTTACTGTGTCTACCCTTCTTCTAGCTTGTCTTCCCTCTGTTGAATTGAAAGGCTGCTCCACTGCCGCTTAGAAGTTCATCGCAACGCTCTTTAACCTCTATTGAAGAAATATGAAAATACGTTGAATTCTTTTTGATGCTTTGCTGAATTCCTTCTCTAGGTTGTCTCACACAGCTCTTATTTTCATTGTCTCATAGTCTCACCCGTCTCCTATTTCACATCCCACAGCCTGCCTTATGATTCTGGTTTGGCGTTACATGTCTCATGCACGTTTCTGGTTTGCACCCTTTGTTGGTCACACACCTTACATACGCTTCTGGTTTAGCGTTTCACGTTTCACGTACATTTTTGGTTTACATGCCTTATTGGTCACATGCCTTACCACCATTTCTGGTTTACACTTATCTATTTCACACCTTCAGGTAGCTTGGTTTTCTCTCTCGGTGGTCTCCTCTTTCATGATTTTTCCTCTCTTCCCTTACATTTTCTTGAATTCCTTCGTCATGATTTTGCTGCACATTGCACTCCTCCATCACTATTTTGTCATTTTGCTACACTCCTCCATCACGGTCACATTGCCTACACTTGCTACTATTGCTATTACACGTTTCCTCTAGTATGGTGTGGCTGCTGTACCTTTTCCTATATTAGTTTGTTAGCTATTGCACCTCTCCTTGATTGGTTTACCAGCTGTTGTCTCTTTCTTTGAGTGGCTATTGTAACTTCTTCCTTGAGTAGCTATTACAACATCTTCTTCTCCCTTTGGTTGACTGGCTATTGCCTTCTTTTTTTCTCTTTGGTAAGGTTGTCGGTTGCTGTAACTCCTTTTCCCTTTGGTAGGGCTGCCAGTTGCTGCACCTTCCTTGGCCGGTTGCACCTCTCCTTGGTGTTGTATCTGTTTTAGCCAACTGCACCTCTATTTGGTGGATGCCTCCTTTTCCTTGGCCAATCACTCTCTCTTTGGTGGTTACCTCTTTCTTTACTGCTTAACCTATCTTTGGCTTTAAGTTTGTCATTCACTTCTTCATGGTTTTAAGTTTACTATTTACCTTTGCAGCTTTACCATTCTTTTAATTTTTCTGTAGCCTACACTATGAGATGCATGGAAGTATTTATAGAGCCTTAAGATTAGGGTTGCATTCTCATCAATGATTAGCATTGATTCCCAAGGGTTGCCCTATAATAAACGACCAAATTTGATTCTTAAAATTTAGAATCAATAGTCAACATTAACTTCCTAAAATTTAGGGTCAATAGTGTAAGGTCAATGATTAGTCTTAACTCCTAAAATTTAGTGTTAATGGTCAATATTGACTCATCTACTTTAGGGTTGACCTATCATTAACAATTTTTCCAAACAACCTCTCTGTATCTCAATGACATTCAAAATATTAAATCAATAAGAATAACTACGAAAGATAGATTCAACACAAAATTACAAAAGTTATAAAGAATTTAGGTCGGTTGACCAATTCAAAATTTGTGATTAATTAATACCTTAAAGTTAAAGTTTTTTGTTTTTGGAAATTGATTCTTTTTTGTAAAATGACATTAATATCCAATGAAAGAAATTAGTATTCAAGAGCTAAAAACTCCTTTATAGATGACCTTAAGATATTATATTAAGCAAAATGATATAAGAAACAAAGAGAAGGTAGAGAAAGTGAAAAAAATCAAAACTAAGAACTTTAAGAGAGAAAATTTGAAATTGGGAAAAAAATAAAAGTATTGTTGTAAAAAGCATTAAAGTATAAATCTCTAAGTCTAATTAAAGTTAAGAGTGAATTAGTGTAAAGGGTTGCTTTCATTATACAAAAGAAGAAAGTATTAGTAAAGTTAAACTCTCATAGAAAGAACTATAAGAAATGGATGTATACTTCATATTTAAGTAGAATCACTATGCATGCTCTCTCTCTTTTTTTATTTTCAATTGTTGAATTGCTAGTTTTATTATTTGTTATTAATTATCTTGTTATCTCTATTTGGAGTTAGGAATAAATGTAGGTTGAGTAACTAAGCAATTAAACTTAATTCACCATTCTCTTAGGTTTCCTTAAGGACTAATAAGTAGTATCTAAGGTTAGTCTTTATTTCATTGGCCTAACCTTTTAAAGTTGATCTATGACATTCTTTGTACTCATATGTCATATTAAAAGTGTAAACATGTTTAGACTCCTTATCCTTGATGATAGTAGTTACAATTACTAAAGAGACAAGATAACCATGTATATCTAATCCCATGATTATGAACATTGAGAAATAATTGAGACTAACCCCAAAAAAGTCTTAGAAGTGAGGATTAGTGAAAAAAAGAGTAAGTCCACCACTAAGGCCAAAAAATTCAAAACTTTTAACTCTATAGTTAAATGTTCTATTATGATTTAAGTGTCAATGAATATAACATAATTTCATCATGTCATATGACAAATAAGATATGAGACAAACTCATAGTTACTTATAAGAATATAACACAAATGGATGATATAAACATTAATTTGCTCATGTATGAGTACAAGTTTTTTAAGATGATGAGCGATATGATAATTTTAGAGATATGCATAAGGTTTACTAACATCATCAATGTACTTAAAAGCATCAAAAAAGACATTGAGATGAGTGATTTTATGAAGAAAATGTTAAGATCACTTCCCAAGTCTTGGAACCTTAAGGTAATAGCCATTATAAAATCCAAAGTTTTAAACACCTTAAGTATGGATGAATTAATTGAGTCCTTATTGACCTATTCATTTAAAGGGTCATTGAGAAGAAGAAAATAGTGGCTTTTAAAATTCCTCTTCTAAAAAAAGAGATGATAATAATAAGAGTTAGGAAGATGAAGAGGAGCTTATCATGTTGATTAAGAGGGCCACATAATTTTAAAGAAAAAAATCAAAGTAAAAAAAGATCCTTTAAAAACAATTGAGATAAGGATAAGATCATTTATTATAATTGTAACAAACTTGGTCTCATTGCTCACAATTATCACATTAATAAGAAAGGTAAGAAAGAAAGTCCTTAAAGCTACTTAGGATGACCTAAGTGACCCAAAAGATAATTTTGATGATGTTGAAGTTAACTTGGCATTCATGATTATAAAAGATGAAGTAAATTATAACTATAATACCTTTAAGGATAATAAGTCTTTTATTAATGAGTTGTATAGCACACTTAATTGCACGGATAAAAGTTCAAAGTTATGGTTGTTAAGAATAAGGGTTTTTATGCTAAGAATGTCTTTATAAAACATGAAGTTGAATTCTTAAAGGGTGAAATTGCTTCTTTAAAAATAAGCCCAAGTTACTTTTTAAGAAAAATAATGAGTTAGTAATCTTTACAATGAGGAAAGACTTATAAAGCTCTTGGATGAAAATATTTAACTTAAGAAAAAAAGTATTTAAACTTCAAGAGTTTCTTACTAAGTTTACTTAAAACAAAATAACCTAAACGTACTACTTCATTCTTAAAAGCCTCAAGATAAGATAAGTGTTTTAGGATATACATCTCAAACATATCAATTGAAAGCTTTTTAGAGCAAGATAACTCATCTTTACACGAATACATAAGCACTAGTAACACATCATATAAAAATACTCATGCATCATATTATGATAGAAAAATATCATACAAGTATGCATATATGTACATAAGATACATACAAAAGTCTAAAACATATTATATGCATATATATTCTCATGATAAATGGTATGAACATGATAAATATGATACTCATGCAAATATATATCTTGCTAAAGATCATATTAGATGTTATTTCTATAGTGACTACGGTCATATGCAATATTTATACAATTTGGATAGAGTTTAGATGGTTATTTTCATGTAAATACTAAAGCACCAAAGCTAACCTTCTCAAACCTAAGAAAATTTTAGGTATTTATATTTATATGATTTGATCATTGATATGTCCTAAAACCAAAATTAGAAAAGATAAATGGTGTCTAAATAGTAGCTACTTTAGGCATGTGATATGAAATTCCAAAAATTTTATTTCTCTCAACAAAATAAAGAGATGGTAATGTTTAAAAGCAATATCAATGGTAAGATTATTAACATTAACAAGATAGATAAATGAAAGTTCTCAATGATTAATAATGTTTCACTTGTCAATTAACTAAAGTTTAATTTTTTCATTATTAGTTAATTGTATGATAATGTTTATAAGGTATTATTTGAGCAAAATGCTTGCCATATTGCTTATTCCAAAACAAATGATACCTTATTTGTTACTACATGGTTAAATAATGTGTATATTATTGATTTATATCCTTTGGCTAACCAAGATGTTAAGTGTTTTGTCTTTGCTAATAAAGAATTATAGATACAGCATTGAAAGTTGGGTTATATAAGTATTAAACAACTATAAACTCAATCAACACAACATTATATAAAGTCTTCCAAAGGTGAATTTGGAGATAGTTAAGTAAAGTAAAAGCTTTTTAAGAGTGAAAAGGTAATATCTATTACTAGACTCTTGCAATTGTTACATAAGGATTTGTTTGGTCTTACTCATGTTTCATCTTTAAATTATAAGTCAAATGCACTTGTCATATGTCATTGTGTATAACTATAATAGATTTACATGGGTTATATTCTTAACTTATAAGGATGAATGCTTAAAGATCTTTGAGAGGTTTTGTAAGTCCAAAATAAAAAGGGGTATTAAATTACTTCAATTAGAAGTGATCATAATAGTCAGTTAAAAAAATGAATACTTTTAGAAATTTTGTAATTCTTAAAGTAATTATCACAACTTTTTGACTTCAAGAATTTTATAACAAACTAAGTAGTTAAAAGAAATAATAGAACTTTACAAGAAATGACAAAAACCATGTTAAAAAAGTATAATCTCCCTTAATATGTTTGGGTAAAAGTAACCTATACTATTTGTTATATGTTTAATAGAGTATTTATTCATTTAACTTTTGTAAAGACCCTTTATGAGTTATGGAATAGGAAAAAACTAAGAAATGACTAAAACCATGTTAAATAAGTATTGTCTTTCTCAATATTTTTGGGCAAAAGTAGCCTCTACTACTTATTATATGTCTAATGAAGTCTTTATTCATCTAACTTTTGTAAAGACCCTTTATAAGTTATAGAATGAGAAAAAGCTTAAAATAATATTCTTACAAGTCTTTGGTTGCAAGTATTATATTCTAAATACAAAAGAAAACCTAGCAATTTTGATTCTAAGGTAGATGAAGGTATTTTTTTGGAATACTCTTTTGATAACAAGACACATAAAGCATTTAACAAAAAGTCTCTTATTATAAAGAAATTCATGCATGATGTATTTGTTGAAACTAACCCCTTCTCTCTTAAAAAGGAATAGTTAAATGATCTTGTATGTACAAATAAAAGTTTGGAAAAGGTAAATGAATCATCAAAGTAACAATAACATTATAATTATGTTTAAAAGGAACAAAATGAATAACTTAAAGTGAATGAGTCCAACTTTCTAAAGGATAACAATCTTGATAGTGTTGTTTTATGAATTTTAAGAGATTAAAAGCATGTTAGAAAGGTATTCCATGATCAAATTATTAGTAACCCTTTTAATCCTTTAAGAACTCAATTTTCACCCATGAATACTAATATTATAGACCTTATTTCACAAATAAAGGATTCATTGGTTGATTAGTGTTAGGTATATCAAATAAAGGATAATTTCAACTAGTTTGAGAAAAACAAGATCTAGACTTTGGTACTAAGTCCTAATGATCACCCTATTATCGTAACTATGTGGGCCTTCAGAAACAACCCTCATAAAAGTGGTCAAATTATAAGAAATAAGGCAACATTAATTGCCAATGGCTACAATTAAGAAGATGACATTGATTATGATGAGAATTTGTCTTAGTTGTTAGGTTAAAGACCATTTCAATGTTACTTACATTTACATCGCATAAAAGTTTCAAGTTATATCAAATGGATGCTAAAAGCACATTCCTTAATAGATATATCATAAAAGAAGTTTATGTTGATTAACCCTTTACTTTGGAAGCAAAAAGCTCTCAAATCATGCTTACAAACTTTCGAAAGATTTGTTTGAATTAATATAATTACTATTGTTCTCACAGCCTTGTATACGTTGTAATTGTTGTTAACTAGGTTTAAGTATCAAGAAAGTAAAGCCACTTGCAAGGCAAGAAGGTAAAAGTCACATGGAAGGGCAAGAACGTAAACCTCACATAGAAGGGTAAGACAGTAAATTTGTCCTATTAGGTTTTTATGGAGGAGTATATAAAGGAACATAAGAGAGCACAGTAAAAGGTGTAGCCGTCAAAGGGAAGAGAGAAAAAATAAACTAGCCACACAGTGTAGTTGTCGAGTGAATAGTAGCCATGAATAGGAAGAGAGAGAAAATGATTCAGCTGTTGAGTGAACAATAGCCGTCATCAAAAGAAGAAGAGAAAACAAAAATTGGCCAAATAGGAGGAGACAAAGAGGTGAATGACCAAGTGGGTGAATGGAAAAGAGATGAAACGGCGAGTGGAAAAAATTGGGGGGTTGAACGAAGAGATACCGATGGCAACAAAGAAGAACAACCGTCGAGAGAGAGAGAGAAAGAAGGAGACGCCGAAAGTAAGGGCTGAATGAAGAATAGAGAATAGAGGTCGAGATATGACCAAATTAGAGTCGTTGTTAGGCGAAGGAGAAAAGAGGACCAAAAAAGGGGAGAAAATCGGACACCACCGCCAAAATATACCCAAACAAGAGAGAGAAGTTGTCGTCAGAAGAACAGGGGTGGTCAGCCAAAACACAAGAGAGACAGCCAGACCAAAGGAGTCGACCGAAAGGAGAGAGAAAACACAGCCAAATAGGAGAAAAGGAGAGAAAATCTAGGATGACCAAAGAGGGGTGGATGAAGAGAAAGAGATCGTCAACAAAACAGAGGATGGTAAGAGAGAGAAATCCAGTGGTAAGAGTGAGAAAAGAGAGAAATCTGGCTGGATAACAAGAGAGAGAGAAATGGATAGGTAGGTTGTGAGACGTGGAACAATAAACCAGAAATGTGAGGTGAGTTGTAAGACAAGGAGACGGGGGAGACAGTGAGACGGTGAAAGCAGGAACTGTGTAAAATAATGTAGAGAAGGAATTTGGCGAAGCACTCAACGTATTTCCAGATTTCTTTAAGAGAGGTTAGAGAGCGTTGCGGTGAACTTTTAAGTGGCAGTGGAGCAGCCTTTCAATTTAACAGAGGCAAGACAAGATAGAAGAAGGGTAGACATAGTAAGTGACACTCTTTGTATTGTACTTACTTAGTAATTGCAATAATGAAAGGAGTAAAGGATTAAGACATCCATTGTAACTGGAATTCTTAAGTCTAATAGATAGTCTCAGTAAGGGAGAGTCCCTACCACCATGGATGTATGTCATATTGACGGAACAATGTAAATCTTGTGTGTCTTTAATTTGCTTTACGTTCTGTGATTTGAATTGAGTTGTGAACGCAACTAATGTATCAACCAACCCATAAACTAATAAAGACCTAAACAAGAACATCTAAATTGTCTATTAGGCAAGGTGTCTGAATGGTGACTTTGGGGACTATTGTGATTAGTAGGTAGTAATAGATCTACCTTAATCGAGTTTGAGAAAGAGTTCACTTTTAAGAAGAGGTTGAAGTTGTTCACTTACCTGCGAATTACGAATTGTGGTGATATTGATTCACCCTCCTTCTAGTATCATAAACTAGTAGATCTTAGGGAGAAGTCAAGAACTTCAATTGGTATTAGAGCACAGGTTCACCAGTTTGAAGCTTAACAGCTTGGTGTACTAGTTTGAAGGGATCTAGAAGTTTGACTTGTTCAGCATACTGAGAAATGGAAGCCGGTACCAGCACTAGCACCACTTACAGCAAAAAGGTTCTAATCTTCAACGAAACCAACTACCATATGTGGAAAGCAAGAATGCAAGTGGTATTTGCAACCATGGCCATGAATGTAGTAAAATGCATACAGAAGGGCTTTGTGGCTCTGAAAGAAAGTAAAAACCCAACTCTAAAGGAGTTAAGGCAGTTTGAGAGAAATGGGAAGGCCTCAAACATCATTATTTCAGCATTAACAAATGTTAAGTATGCTAAAGTTATGGACTACAAATCTGCTAGGGAGATATGGGACAGATTGCAAAAAATCTATGAAGGTGATGGGAGAATGAAGGAGGCTAGGCTTCATGTGTTGAAGGAGAGATATGAATCTCTCAGAATGAAAAAGAATGAGATAGTTCAAGAGTTCTTCACCAGGGTTATTGACGCTGTAAATGACCTAAAAAGTCATGAAAAGAACAAGAAGGACTCATCGATTATAAAGAAAATTCTAAGAATTCTGCCTGAGAGGTTTGCCTTAAAAGTAACAGCCATAGAGGAGAGTAAAGATCTCAATTCTATGTTTCTACATGATCTCCAGTGCAATCATATTGCATATGAGATGAGGTTAAAGTCAGTTGAAAGCTGTATAACAATGAAGGTATCAAAGGAGAGATCTTTCAAAACTATGAAACACTTGAAAATAAAAGAAGAGGAAGAATCATCTAGTAAGGAGGATGATGATGATAAGGAAGAAAGTGAAGCTGAAGTGTTGGCTTACTTCAAAAGGAAATACAAAAAAGGGTCTAAGAAGGGAAAAGGACAGTTGTCCTTGAGATGTTATCGGTATGGGTAGATTGGATACTGTGCTTCTTAGTGTAAAGTAAAACTTGATGATGAAGATGAGGATGGTGATGATGAGCAGAATTCAAGATGGAGAAGATCATCACTCAAATCAAAGAAGTTCAGTAAGAAGACTACCAACCCATAGAAGAAGAAAAGAGGCTCATTCAAGAGCTATGTCAGTCAGATAAAAGAAGTTGATGAGGAGGAAGATGAAGAATCATTAGATGAGCATGCCTTTATGGCATCAGCTCAAGATGGTAGTTCAACCTCTGAAGAGGAAGCGGAGGTTGATGAAAAAGAGCTAGATCTTTAAGCTAAGTTGGAAGTAGCTTCAAAGGAGATAATCGAAAGGGGCAGAACCATAAGAAGGTTAGAGGCCCATATAAAACAAGTTGAAGCAAAGTCTGAGAAAGTTAAAAGTCAAATGGATAAAATAAGGGCTGAGCATATTGACTTGAAGAGAAGATTTAAGGAACAGATTAAAATATGTGAAGACCTTATAGTAGAGCTTAGCTCAAGGGCTTCAAAAATTAAAGAAATAGAGAAAGAGTTTTTGAGACTTCAGTAACAACTCAAAAGTAGCAAAGAGAACTTGCAAAATCTTAAAATGATAGGAGAAACAAGTTTTGCAAAAGGAAAGAAGAACGAAGAGAAAGTGCAGCAATTTGATGTTGCACTACCTAAAGACAATGAGACTTTGCCACAAAAGTTGAAAGAGAAGGCTATGACTTAGGAGAAGGTAACTGAAGAAGAAAAGACAGTTATCAAACAAAAGCCAGGGGCAAAAATGATGTATGTGGTTAAAGAGCAGCAACCCATAACTACTACATCTTAGAAAGAAAAGAAAGTCAGCCAGCAAAGGGCTACAACTAAATAGAAGAAGGAGAAGAAGGTGACTAAAATGAAAGTCACACAAGTAAGTGATGAACAGAAGAAGACAAGCTGTGATCAGACCCAAGAAAAGGCAGTTTCAAGGTTATTGCCTTTATTGTGGAGTTTAGGGTCAGAAGGTGAGTAATTGCTGGTGGAAAAGGCCAATATATGTCTCTAACTTGCATACAGGGGGAGACAATACAAAATTTAGAGGAGAACACTTGTCATGAGTTCTTACACATACTGTAAAAGGCAAAGACACATTGACAAGGAGTGTTGGTGGAAGCCCAAACCAGTAGTTTCAAAGAACAAGTTTACTATATTGGCAGACTTGGAACATTTTGAAAGGTGTTGGCAGGATGGCTATAATGACAAGAGATGTAGTCAAAGTTGTGAAAAAGCAGAAAGCTATCTTTCAACTAGTTCAAAAGAAGGCATATAAAGCTAAAAGGGAGGTGGCTAATATAGCTGAAATTGCACTCAAAGCTGACTACCAAGATAAGTAGTTGATCCTTAACAGTGGATGCACTTCACACATGATGGGAGACAAGAGTAAATTATCAAAGCTAAACAAGGCAAAAGAAGGTAGAGTCAAGTTTGGCAATGATGATTCACTCAACATCAGTGGTCAGGAGTCAGTAAACATTGGAAGAGGAAAGCTGAAAGATGTTCTGCATGTTGAAGGACTCAGATATAATCTAGCATCTGTCAACAAACTATGCAATGAAGACCATAAGGTAATATTCACAAAAACAAGTTACCAAGTAAAGAGTAAAAAAGACAATATTGTTACAGTCGGGAAGAGAATAGCTAGAAATTTGTATGTGATTGATGAAGAAAGAGACCTCTTGCAACTAAGACTATGCAAGAAATAAAGCCAAAGAAAATGTGGACCAATACTCATCAAGAAAATCAAATCACAAGTGACCCACCAACAGGAGTTACAACAAGAAGAAAAATTGTGGGAGCTACTGCTTTACTCTCACAAGTTGAACCTAAATCTATTGAAGAGGCTACATAAGATCTAACTAAATCTCTGTTCATAGAGGTATTTAAATAGCATAGAATGAGTCTGTCTATGTGAATACCTCCTCAAGCCTAAAAATCAAGTGAATCCACCATCTCTACTTTGTGAGTTTTTTAGATTTATAATTGGTTGGCAAAAGGGGAGAGAAGCAACAGTGCAGGGGGAGCATTTAAGAAAAGGGGAGTGCATATTTAGGGATAGTTGAAACTACTGCATAGTGACTTTTGTTATGAGTATTGCCAACAATTACAAAGGGGGAGATTATTGTTCTCACAGCCTTGTATAGGTTGTAATTGTTGTCAAGTAGGTTTAAGTATGCTAGAAAGTAAAGCCACGTGGAAGGGCAAGAGGGTATAAGCCACATTGAAGGGCAAGAACGTAAAAGTCACATGGAAGGGCAAGACAGTAAATTTTTCTTATTAGGTTTTTATGGAGGAGTGTATAAAGGAATATAAGAGAGCATAGTAAAAGGTGTAGCTGTTGAAGGGAAGAGAGAGAAAATAAAGGAGCCACATAGTGTAGTCGTGGAAGAATAGAAAAACAAAAATTGACCAAACAGGAGAAGGAGACAAAGAGGTGAACGACTAAGTGGGTGAACAGAAAAGAGACAAAACGACGAGTGGAAAATATTAGGGGGCTGAATGAAGAGATACCAACGACAACAAAAAAGAACAACCGTCGAGAGAGAGAGAAAGAAGGAGATGTTGAAAGTAGAGGCTAAATGAAGAACAAAGAACAAAGGTCGACATACGGCCAAATCGAATCTGTTGTTGGGCGAAGGAGAAAAGAGGACCAAAAAAGGGGAGAAAACCGAACACCACTGATACAGCTAAAATACACCCTAAGAAGAGAGAGAAGCCATCGTAAGAAAAACAGGGGTGGTCAACCAAAACACAAGAGAGACGACTAGACCAGAGGAGTTGATGGGAAGGAGAGAGAAAACATGACCAAATAGGGAAAAAGGAGAGAATCTAGAAAGGCCAAAGAGGGGTGGACAAAGAGAGAGAGATCGTCGGCAAAATAGAGGACTGTAAGAGAGAGAAATTTGGCTGGATAGCAAGAGAGAGAGAAACGAACAAGCAGGTCGTGTGATATGGAATGGTAAACCAAAAACGTGAGGTGAGCTATGAGATAAGAAGACGGGGGAAACAGTGAGACGGTGAAAGCAGAAGCTGTGTGAAACAACATAGAGACGGAATTTGGTGAAGCATTAAAGAATTCAACATATTTTTAGATTTCTTCAAGAGAGGTTAGAGAGCGTTGCGGTGAACTTTTAAGTAGCAGTGGAGTAGCCTTTCAATTCAATAGAGACAAGACAAGTTAGAAGAAGGGTAGACATAATAAGTGACACTCTTTGTATTGGAATTGCTTAGTAGTTGCAATAATGAAAGGAGCAGAGGATTAAGACATCCATTGTAACTGGAATTTATTAAGTATAGTGGATAGTCTCGGTAAGGGAGAGTGCCTACCACCGTGGATTTACGTCACGTTGATGGAACCACGTAAATATCGTGTGTCCTTAATTTGCTTTATGTTCCGTGATTTGAATTGAGTTGTGAACGCAGCTAAAGTATCAGTCAACCCATAACCTAACGAAGACCTAAACAAGAACATCCAAATTGTCTATTAGGTAAAGTGTCTGAAAGGTGACTTTGGGAACTATTGTGATTAGTAGGTAACAATAGATCTACCTTAGTTGAATCTGAGAAAGAGTTCGCTTTTAAGAAGAGGTTGAAGTTGTTTACTTACCTACGAATTGCGAATTGTGGTGATACTAATTCACCCCCCTCTCTGTATCACAAACTAGTAGATCTTAGGGAGAAGTCGGGAACTTCAAGTACTAAGAACGTGGTATGAAAAATTGAGCTTTCTTTTAGGTGAAAAAAGTTACACTAAAGATAAATTTGATATAACTTTTTTTGCTAAATTAAAAGGTAGAGATTTGTTAATTATTTAAATTTATATTGATGATATCATATTTGGTACTACTAATGATTTATTGTGTAAAAAGTCTGCTAATGATATGAAAATAAAATTTTAAATGAATATGATTAAACAATTGAATTGTTTCCTTAAACTCCAAATCAAATAAAGAAATGATGAAATTTTCATCTATTAATACAAATGAGATACTAAAGAAGTTTGACAAGGATGATTCTAAATCTTATGGCATTTTAATGACTATTCCCATAAATCTAGATATTGATGTAAATAATAAGGTTGTAAATAAAAAGAAATATAGAAGTATGATTGGTAATCTTCCTTATTTTAGTGTTAGTAAACCAGATTTAATGTTTGTTATTTGTTTGTATAAGATTTCAATTTACCCTAAGGGAATCAAACTTAGTTGTTTTCAAGAGAGTGCTTAGGTATGTAAAAGAAACCACAGGTTTAATTATTGACTTGATAGATTACTTAAAGTCATGCTTTATAAGAGATAGAATTGAGAAAAAGAGTACCATAAATGTATATCAATTTCTTAGGTAAGCCTTAGTCTTATTGTGCAATAGAAAGCAAGGTTCAATTAATCTTTTTATAACTAAAGTAAAGTACATGGCAATAAGAGGTTGTTGTACTTAATTTCTTTGGATGGAACAAATTTTAGAGGACTTTATATTACATAACTCCCATATGCCTATTTAGTGTGTAACATCAAGCTTAAACCAAATACATTTACCTCAAGTACTATTTTATTTATGATTGCATGTACAAAGGAGATAAGTTCTTAAAGTTTTTTAATACAATGATCAATTAGCTAATAACTTTACCAATCTTTGAGTAAGGATGTATATATAACCATTAGAAAAAGATTAAGTTAGATTGATCTTTTGATTATGTAATTATTATGATTTATATATTATATGTAATTTGAGACATGATTGTATATGTTTTCATGTTTGATATGAGTAACATGTTGATTTAGATATTTTGAGTTTGAAAAATGAAAGTCAATGTTTTTATCCAAAAGAGATTGGTCAACTAGGACAAAAGTATAGAGTGGTTAACCTATGGCTTACTTTAGTTAATTGATGGTATTTTGAAAGCTCCTTTTCCTTTTACTCTTTTCTAAAATGTGAAAATCCCTCTCCATACAATATTCCTTTCCTTTTTTGAAATCAAATACTAAATCTACAAATTTCTATTGAATTTATTGAAATCAATAATTTATGGGCCTTAATCTCTCAAACCTATCATCAATGACCTTAAAATCTAGATCTAGTTTAAAGAAGGTGAAGTTTGAAACAAGAAAATCGAGTTCAGTTTCATTGGAAACTTAAGGCATTGCCATCATTCATCCTCTCCCTTATGTGTTGTCGGTGACCTCAATACCCAATTTAAGAGTCATTATTGAGTTCATGCTATCACCAACATTGAATGGATCTTTATCACTAGGGTTCTCACATGCTCTTCCTTTATTTATGAAGCCTCTATGGAAATATTCTAATCAATATTTTCAAAAAAGGGCAAGATAACTAAAAAATCAAAGTGTTAAAATTGCCCACTTTAGCTTTATTGGAGACATCCTTAATGTCTTTGTCATTTTTAACAACACCACACATAACTTCACCATATAATCCACCACTTAAAAAAGAACCATAATAGGTATGTTTAATTCTTTAATTCATCAAGGTACTATAACTTTCATTTTAGAATTTTCAAAATTAAAGATAATTTTAACAAATTTAGAAAAAAAAGATTATACATACTAATAAACTATTAAATTTGGATTATGTTGCTAAGTTTGAAAAGAATAAATTTTTAAATGTATTTCTTTCCAAAAGTGGATCAAGGTTATCACATTTAGGTGTGATTTTTATACTAAGATGTTGAAATATTTTATAGAAAATATAGAGGTAAACAATAATTGTATTTTAATCATTTCTTATATGTATGAGAAAGAAGTGAAAATCACCCATAATGTGATTATGAATTATTTGAATTTGCCATTGGAAGATAGTTATGTTAATTAGAATTATTCTTATAATTTAGGAAATTTTTTTATTCAAAAGCAAATGGAATGTTTAAAGGTCAAGTTGACCTTTGCAAGGAATGTGCCAACATTAAGAAGCCATTCAAAGATTCTTCCTTACCTATGAAGTTTAGGATAATACAATGGATTATAGCTTGTAATACCAATTCTAAAGATGACCATTATGATTAGCTAACCTTTCTTAACATTTTCTTATTGACTTATCTATTCAAGAATGAAATATTTAGTTGGCCAAAACATATGATGAGTGATTGAAAAGGTTTAAAAGGAAAAGGTGCAAAACAAGACCCCTTTTACTTTAATATGGTTTAATTCATTAGTATCACCACATTTAAATATATGCATTTAGTGTAAAATGAAGGGAAATGGTCTACATCTATAAGAGGTGTCATTAAAATCATGTTCATGTTCTTTTTTTATGATGTAAAAAGAGGAAGGAGATGATTAATGACCTTATTAGTCATGAAGACACATTTTTTATTTTATGAATTTATGGATATTTGATGTTACCATTTTATTTTTAAATGATCATACTTAATTAATACTTAACTACCTTACACTTTGATACTTTTCATGTTAATGATTAAATTTTTACTTTAATACTTGATTTTATTTATTAATTGATCAATGTCTTATTGCTTTGATACTTACTGAGTCATTGGTTGAATAATATGATTGTTCAAATGTTTATATTACTTTAGTGAAGGGAAGAGCATACATTTGAGTGAAGAAATTAAATTTTGTTGTCCCATTAATTAATCATGGTTGTCATCTTTAAAAAGAAGGAGATTATTAAGTTTATCAAAATTATGAACTATATATTATTTCTTTAGGTTTTGATATGTCCTCCATGATTAATTGATGTCAATTTATTTGAATTATTCACTTTATATCTTGATTGACAAGTATATAAACATTATTTGAAAATATATTATTTTGATTCATGCTTTTTATAGTAAGATCTTTGAAATTTGAAATTTGAAATTTGAATTAAGTTAATAATTATGTAAAGATCTTATCTTCTATCAATTCCATAATTTTAGAAAGGTATTAAATAAAATCTTAAATGATCTCAAGGAAAGATATAACGAATCATAAAGATTTTAAAGCTGTTAAAAAGTTGAAACCAATTGACTTATGTCATAGACTTGACAACTTGATGGAAAGAGAAGTAGAAAAAAAAAATAGCAAATTTCGGCTATTTGACTAAACCAGTGCTTACAATTGATCAAACAACAAAGATAGCTTCAAGCCATAAAGAGAAAATCTTATAGAAATTTCAAACTACTTAACTTGACCATGGTTGTAAAACTAAAAATTTTAAAGTTTCAAAAGTTATAGAGAATTTAGATCAATCAACCAAATTATGCCTATAATTGATCGATGGGATTGAAAAGCTAAAAGCAATGACACTAAAAATGTCATAGATATATTAAGCAGTTAACCAATCTAAGTGCTACAATCAATCAATGCCTTAAAATTAAAGTTCTTTATTTTAAAAATTGATTCTTTTTATGGAAAAAGATCAATGTTTAACAATTGGATTTTTTTTTTTTTGTCTATAAAAGTGTTTAAGGAACTTTTTTATAGGTGACTTCAGATATTTTATTACACTAAATGATAAAATAGAGAAAAAGTAAGAGAAAGCAAAACAATCAAGAGTAAAAACTCTAAGAGAGAAAGTTGAAATTATGAATAAAAAAAAAGAGTGCTTTAATAAAGAATAATAAAGTATATAAACTTTTAAATATTAAAGAATTGTTAGTTTTTATGAAAGTTTCACATAAATTTTGTTGTAATTATAACCAAAAGTGAGTTAGTGTAAAAAATTGTTTTTATCGTGCAAAAACAAAAAATGTTAGGGAAGTTAAACTCATAAGAGAAGTACCTAATAAACATATATTCCAAATTTGAACCATATATGTACACACACTTTCTATCTTTTCCTTTATCTCTCTTTATTTTTAGTTGTTTAATTACTTGTTTTATTATTTATTATTAATTTTCTTGTTATTTATTGTTGTTCCCACAGCCTTATATGGGTTGTAATTGTTGTTAACCAAATTTAAGTGTACAAGCAGAAGTGGCTCATATCTTAGAAATTACAAGATAAGACTAGCATGTCAAATAATCTCGTAAAGTGATCTCCTTAGAGTGAACTTGTAGAGGGAGTTTAGCATTACTGAAGTCTTCGTGTGACAATGTGACAGGGTTGTATATGGATAATAATAAATTCATAAGAAGTTAAATCTATAAGTCTGTAAGCCTGGTTTGAGACTAAGTCCAGGAGCGATTCTGGAGGAGCGGAATAATTCCGGGGTTATGGACAGATAGGGAGTCCGAAAGAAAGGAAGGTTACGAAATTTTAACTTAGCATTTTTGGAAGATGGGCACTTATGGGGACAATTTCTTTTGTACTTTTTAACTATTCATGGACAATCATGGTCGTTCATTCAAGCATTCAAAGGATGAGATTTCAGTATAAAGAAAAGTGCGAGAAAAATAAATTAAGAAGGAGGATAATGTTGAATCTTGAATAGAACAGTAGTATGAAGCCACATGGAGGGACAAGAAAGTAAATCCGCCATAGCTATAGTAAACCCTACTAGGTTTCCATAGAAGGCAGTATATAAATCAAGATTTATCTCTTTTGAAAGGTGTGGGAGGCGTGTGAGACAACCTAGTGAAGACATTCTGTGAAACATAGAGATAACTCAACAAATTTGTAGATTTCTTCAAGAGAGGTTAGATAGTGTTTTGGTGATCTTCC
Organism: Ceriops decandra; assembly: GCA_020615895.1. Lineage (NCBI taxonomy): Eukaryota > Viridiplantae > Streptophyta > Magnoliopsida > Malpighiales > Rhizophoraceae > Ceriops > Ceriops decandra. The sequence continues at coordinate 6,675,052 of JAHLGO010000001.1, forward strand.
AAATGGCAGTGAAGCAGCCTATTCAAATCAAACAGAGGCAAGACAAGTTAGAAGAAGGGTAGACACAATAGGTGACACTTTTTGTATTATGATTGGTTTGTATTTGTAATAGTGAAAGGAGTAAAAGATTAAGACATCCATTGTAATCATAGGGGTATCCCATTGGTATTCTCAAGTATAGTGGATTTTCTTGGTAAAGGAAGAATCCTTACCACCGTGGAGTATGTGACATAACCATGTAAATCTCTTGTGTCCTTACTTTGAATTTGCATTCTATGTACTGAATTGAGTTGTAAACAAAGCTAAAAAAATCATCAAACCCATAACCTAAAAGAAGACTTAATCAAGAACAACCAATCTATTTAATAGGTAAGGTGTTTGGAAGGTAACTTTGGGGACTATTGTGATTAGTAGGTAACGATAGATCTACCTTAGTTGAATATGAGAAATAGTTCATTTCTAAGAAGAGTTTGAAGTTGTTCACCCATTTGCATATTGATAAGAACCAAAGGATTAAAGAAGTATATTACTTTAGCTTAAATTATTAGAGTTTTTCAAGGGGGTGATACTGATTCACCTTCCTCTCAGTATCACAAACTAGTAGATTATAGGGTAAAGTTGGGAACTTCAATTGGTATCAGAGCATAAGTTCACCAGTTTAAAGCTTAACAGCTTTATGTACTAGTTTGAAGGGCTTCAAAAGTTTTAACTTATTTAGCATACTAAGAAATAGATGCTAGTACTAGTACCAGCACCAGCACTACGTACAACAAGAAGGGTCCAATTTTCAATGGAACCAACTACCATATATGGAGAGTGAGAATGTAGGTGGTATTTGCAACCATGGGCATGGACGTGGTGAAATCTGTACAGGAGGATTTTGTGCCTCCAAAGGAAGGTAAAGATTCAACCTTATAGGAATTAAGGCAATTTGTGATCAATGGAAAGGCCTCATATATCATCATTTTAGCATTGACAGATGCTGAATATGTTGAAGTTATGGATTACAAATCTGCTAAGGAGATATGGGATAGATTGCAGAAGGTCTATAAAGTTGATGGCAGAATGAAGGAGGCTAACTTTCAAGTTTTCAAGGAGAGATATAAATCTCTCAAAATGAAGAAAAATGAGACAGTCCAAGATTTCTTTACCAGGGTTATTGATGCTGTAAATGACCTTAGAAGTCATGGGAAAAAGAAGGACTCATCTATTGTGAAGAAAATTATGAGAATTCTACCTGAGAGGTTTGTCTCAAAGGTAGCAGCCATAGAGGAGAGTAGAGATCTCAATTCTATGTCATTGCATGATCTCCAATGCAATCTTATTGCATATGAGATGAGAATAAAGTCAAATGAAAGCTCCTCAACATCAAAGCCATCAAAGGAGACAGCTTTCAAAGTTATGAGACACTTGAAGATAAGAGAAGAGGAAGAATCATCCAGTGAGGATGACGATGATAATAAGAAAGAAAGTGAAGGTGAACTATTGGCTTACTTCACCAGAAAATTTAAAAAGGGGTCTAAGAAGGGAAAAGAACAATTGTCCTTGAGATGTTATCGTTGTGGACAGAATGGACATTTTGCTTCTCAGTACAAAGAGAAACTTGATGATGAAGATGAGAATGATGATGATGAGTAGAATTCAAAATGGAGAAGACCATCATCCAAATCAAAGAAGTCCAACAAAAAGACTACTAACCCACAGAAGAAGAAGAGAGGCTTATTCAAGAGTTATGTGAGCTAGACAAAAGAAGCTAATGAGGTGAAAGATGTAAAATTATCAGATAAGCATGCCTTTATGGCATTAGCTCAATGTGGTAATTCAACCTCTGAAAAGGAAGAGGAGGTTGATGAAGAAGAACTAGATCTTGAAGCTGAATTAAAAGTAGCTTCAAAGGAGATAATTAGAAGGGGTAGAACCATAAGAAGGTTAAAGACCCATTAAATAAGTTGAAGCAAAGATTAAGGAAGCAAAAAGTCAAAAAGATGAAATAAGGTCTGAACATATTGACTTGAAGAGAAGATTTGAAGAACATATCAAAATATATGAAGATCTTACAATAGAACTTGCCTCAAGGATTTCAAAAATTAATGAAATAAAGATAAAGTTGTTGAGACTCCAACAACTCAAAAAGTGTGAAGAAAACTTGCAAAAGCTTGAAGTGGTAGGAGAAACAAGCTCTACAAGAGAAAAGAAAAATGAAGAGAAAGTGCAGCAATCTTAGACTGCATTGCCTAAAGAGAATGAGACTTTGCCATAAAAATAAAGCTAGGGTCAAAAATGATGTATGTGGTTAAAGAGCAGCAGCCCACAGCTACTAAGTCTCAGAAAGAAAAGGCTGATCAGCCAGGAATAGTAAAGGTTGAAAATAAAGAAGATTTGAAGAAGTAACCTAGGGTTGTAAACAAAAATGAAGAAAAGAAAGTCAACCAGCCAAGGGTTATGGCTGAACAGAAGAAGGAGAAAAAGATGGCTGAAATGAAAGCCACACAAGCAAAGAAGCCATAACCTTACCTACACAGCAAGTAATGAACAAAAGAAAACAAATTGTGGTTAGACCAAAGAAGAGGCAGTTTTAAGGTCACTATTTTTATTGTGAAGTTTGGGGTTATAAGGTAGGTAAATGTTGGTGGAGAAGGCCAATATATGTCTCCAACTTGAGAAGATCCAATGTTGCATATAGGGAGAGCCAATACATAATTCAGAGGAGAACACCTGTCGTGAGTTCTTGCACATACTGTAAAAAGCAAGGACACATTGACAAGGATTGTTGGTGGAAGGTATGGGCAATGTGAAAGGTATGGACAGAATGACCATAATGTCAAGAGATGCATGACACTTCTCCTTGAGCAAGAGAAGGCACTCAATGGCACAGTGAAAACAATCCATACAGTCAAAGCTGAGAAAAAAGAAAAAACTATCTTCAAGCTAGTTCAAAAGAAAGAATATAAAGCTAAAAAGATGGTGGCTAATATAGCTGAACTTCAACTAAAGGCTGACTACAAGGATAAGCGGTGGATCCTTAATAGTGGATGCACTTTACACTTGATAGGAGATAAGAGTAAATTGTCAAAGTTGAACAAGTCAAGAGAAGGTAGAGTCAAGTTTGGCAATGATGATTCACTCAACATTAGTGGTTAGGGGTCAATAAATATTGGAAAAGAAAAGCTGAAAGATGTTCTGCACGTTGAAGGACTCAGATATAATCTAGCATCTATTAGCTAACTATGTAATAAAGACCATGAAGTCATATTTACAAATACAAGTTGCCAAGTAAAGAGTAAAGAAGGCAATATTGTTGCAGTCAGGAAAAGAACAGCTAGAAATTTATATGTGATTGATGAGGACAAGACAAACAACTATTTACTTACAAAAGAAAAAGAAAATCAACTCTAGCATAAGAGGCTAGGACACTTAACACAGAAGAACATGAGTAAGCTGACCATTACTTATGTAATCAAAGACATTCCAAACCTTAAGAGAGAGAGAGAGAGAGAGAGTATGTTTGTTGAGCATGCTTTAAAGGAAAACATGCCAGAAAGTAGTATAAGACCAAAGAGTTCAGTTTTGAAGTAGTTTTGACATTGTACATACTGATTTATGTGGGCCAATGAGAACAAAAGGGATGAATAGTGAGAGGTACTTCATCTTGTTTGTTGATGATTATTCCAGAAGGACCTGTATCATGTACACCTCAAACATAAGTCAGAAGTTTTGAAATGCTTCAAGGGATACAGAAGATTGGGTGAAAATGAGAGTGGAAAAAAGATCAAAGTATTGAGGTCAGATCAAGGCATTGAATTCACAAATGAACCTTTTGATGATTACCTTGAAAAGCATGGAATTCACCATCAAATGGAAGCAGTAAGAACACCTCAACAAAACGGGGTAGTAGAGAGGAAAAATAAAGATGTGGTTGTAACGGCAAGAACTCTATTGCTGGTATCCAAGTTTCACACAACATTTTGGACAAAAGCAACATTTACAGTTGTGCACCTACTGAACAGAGTTTTATTAAGTCCCAATACTGATAAGACTCCATATAAGCTATGGTGTAGGAAGAAGACAATAGCTAAGTATCTCAGAATCTTTAACAGCCCATGTTTTATGAAGAACAAGGAGCAAAGCTTGGGAAAATTCCATGCTAGGTCAAATGAAGGCATCTTTGTGGGATACTCAGCAAAGACAAAAGGTTACAAAGTTTTCTTGCATAAACTAGGAAAAGTGGCCACTTTTAATGATATGACAATTGATGCTTTACGTTCCATGATTTGAATTGAGTTGTGAATGCAGCTAAAGTATCAACCAACCCATAACCCAACGAAGACCTAAACAAGAACATCCGAATTATCTATTAGGCAAGGTGTCTGAAAGGTAACTTTGAGGACTATTGTGATTAGTAGGTAATAATAGATTTACCTTAGTTGAGTCTAAGAAAGAGTTTGCTTTTAAGAAGAGGATAAAGTTGTTCACTTACCTGCGAATTATGAATTATGGTGATACTGATTCACCCCCTCTCAGTATCACAAACTAGTAGATCTTAGGGAGAAGTTGGGAACTTTAAGGAGTTACAACAAGAAAAAAAATTGTGGGAGCCACTGCTTTACTCTCACAAGTTGAACCTAAATCTGTTAAAAAGGATACATAAGACAAAGCCTGGGTCAAAGCTATCAATAAGGAGCTGGAGAAGAATGATACATGAGAGCTGGTTCCAAGACCCACTAACAAGAATGTCATTGGAACAAAATGGGTGATCAGAAATAAATAAAATAAAGATGGCTAGGTGGTGAGGAACAAGGCTAGGCTAGTTTGCAAAGGCTATATTTAGATAGAAGAAGTAGATGTTGATGAAACTTTTGCACCAGTAGTAAGGCTAGAAACTATTAGAATGTTCTTAACTTTGGTAACATATAAGAGGTATAAAGTTTATCAGATGGATGTGAAATCAGCCTTTCTGAATGGGCTCTTTAAAGAAGAAGTGTATATTGAACAATCTAATGGAGTACAAATCAGTGAGGATGAGACATACATGTGTAAGCTGAAGAAACCCATGTTTGGCCTTAAACAAGCCCTAAGAGCATGGAACAATAGGCTGGATGTGTATTTGAAAAGGTTGAACTTCAGAAAAGGAACAATTGATAATAACCTATATGTGTTTAACTCAGAAAAAGGTCAGCTGATAACCATAATATGTGTAGATGACATCATCTTTAGAGGGGATCACTCTGAGTTATGCCAAGAATTTGCACAGAAGATGAGTAAAGAATTTGAGATGTCATTGATTGGATTATAGATAAAACAGTGTGAAGTCTCAGACAAAATATGCCAAAGAGATGCTGAAAAAGTTTAATATGGAGGATAGTAAACCTGTCAATACCCCTATATCAATGGGCTATATGTTAACAAAAGATTAGGAAGGAAGGAGTACAAGCCCTACAGAATACAGGAAGATGATAGGGAGCCTTCTATACCTTACAGCATTAAGTTTTAATCTCATGCAAGATGTGTGCATTGTCAGTAGATTATAAGTTGATTCTAAGGAAACTCATGTGTTGGTAGTGAAAAGAATCCTAAGATACCTCACAGGGACACTGGAAATGGGTTTGTTATATCCTGTAATGGATTCTGTAAAACTACAAGCATACACTAATGCAGACTGGGCAGAAAGTACAAATGACAGAAAATCAACTAGCGGCTACCGCTTCTACTTGGGTTCAAAGTGTGTTGCATGGTTAAGTAGAAAGCAAAACAGTGTTGCTTTGAGCATAGCTGAGGTTAAGCATATGGTTGCTTATGCAACATTGATGAGAACCATAGAGATAATGGGTGGAAGGCTTCAATGGATGCAAGAGGTCCATTGCACATTCCAGAAGGCCCAATGACATGAGCTAGAACCAAAAAGATTAAAAAGCACTAAATGGGCTAATTTAGGACATTCAGGCCAACCAAGCTTTAAATAGTGCAAATTTAAGTTTGACAAAGAGTCCAGTACTAATTAATATAATTAGAATACTTAAATAGGTTAGACTAAGTAATAGCATTCCCTCCTAAATAGGAGTTTATTGTTTATGTTGGAATTTGTCCATATTTAGGAATTCCTCCAAAATAAGGATTTCTCCAAAGTAGGAATTTGTGCCTCTTTAAGATTGCTATCTTAGCCTAAATAGGCACCCCTTGTAAGCTCTGAAAAATCAGATAACTTTGAGTGAAATAGAAAATAAGGGTTTTTTTCTCTCGGTTCTTTTAAGAACTAAAGAACTTATCAAGAGGTACTTCTTCTTATAGTGTTCCAATTGACTTATCACTCCCAATTCCTTTCTTTTCTGGAGTGTGGCGTCCATATCCTTCTTAAATACCCTAGGTTCATATTCCCTTGGAGGGTGGGTCTAGGGTTTGTGATATTAAACTCTGGTTTAGCTTTCCTAGTTATTCTTGATTCCTTCTATGCGTTAGGTCCCTATACCACATCTTTTTAGGGTTTTTCACATCAGTTGGTATTAAAGCCCGAGTTCTAAATCAAGTTGAATCCACTCACTCTTCAATTTTCTATCTTTTGATTTATTTTTTGTTGTTTAGTTTGTCTATTATGTGCATTATCATTCAAATGCACAAATCTATTTATTTGCAATCCTTCTCTCTTTGCTTGTTTGTTTCAACTCATAAACGTGCTAATTTCAATTCCAATTGCTATGTCTAAGTATTAAACTATTGTTTTGTGTTGAGAAAAAAAAAGAAAAAAAAAAAGAAAAAGGAAGGAAGAAGAACAAAAGAAAGAAAACATCAAATTCAAAGTTATTGATAAGGTTAACAGTTTGGTCATATTGGCCACAATAATAATAAATTTTTCTTGCCCAACTCCAATTCTACCATCTGTTTTCCTATTTTGTTACCTAAGTTTTTCCTCTAGGTTATATTACCCTTATCTTGATTTTATGAGTTTAGTTTATTAAATATGTTTGTGTTGACATCCTTTTTCGTTTTATTCTTTGTTCTCTAATTTGTTCAATTCTATGCCATTTAGCTTATTCTGTTCAAAATCAATACCCTTGATTTACGTTGTTTAGTTCTTTATAGAGTTGAAAGGGAAAATTTGAGTGGTAAAAGGTAAAAGAGAAAGTTCATATAAAGAAAAAGCCATAAAGAGTGTAAACACGAGGGAGTATGACACAATCTTTTAAGTGACACACATGAGGGAGTGTTCTATGGGACATCTTATTTTTCTTATGCAAAAGTACGACTATGACGTCCAAAGACAAAAGTGTAGCTCAAGAGGGAGCTGGTGATGTGTTCTTCATGATCAAAGCTATGCAACAACAATTTGAGCGCATGAATACTAGATTTGATGATATAAGGGAGAGGATGGAGGAGCAAACTAATACAATTGTAGAGTTGCAAAGGAGAGATGGGGAATATAAGGCTCCCAAAGCAAGAAGGTAGTTGACACGTGCCTATGACCATAAAGATGATGTAGAAGATGATGAATTTGACGATCAGACTACGATGGTTAGAACTGGTAACAATAAAAAGGATCGAAGAGAATTTGGGAGGCAAGGCACCTACGACCATAATTTGGGCAATATTAAAATGACAATTCCGTCATTCCAAGGTAAGAATGATCCTGATGCATACCCAGAATGGGGAAAGAAGGTTGAATTAGTTTTTTATTGCCACAACTATTCTGAGGAGAAAAAGGTAAAGCTTACTGCAGTTGAATTTACTGATTATACTATTATTTGGTCGGATCAACTTGTTTTGACTAGGAGAAGGAATCATGAGCGGCCTATTGATACATGGGAGGAGATAAAGGATATCATGAGGAGGAGGTTTGTCCTTAATCATTATTATAGGGAGTTGTACCAAAGGTTGCAAGGGCTCACTCAAGGCACCAAAAGTATGGAGGACTACCAAAAGGAGATGGAGATTATCATCATTAAGGCCAATGTAAAAGAATATAGAGAGGCAACCATGGCTCAATTTCTACAAGGGCTAAATAGGGGCATAATTGCAGCACTATGTGAAATTAAAAGACATGATGCATATGGCAACAAAAGTTGAAAGGCAACTTAAACGAAAGGGCTCTATACTATTTGGGCAGAATTCCGGTTCTACCTCATCGTGGAAGCCAAATTGGAGTACCAATTACAAGTCCAAAGCCAAGCCATCCAAGCACAAGAATGTGGGTTCTAGCAAGGAGACAAGTAAATTTGGACCCTAACCGAGTAGAAATAAAGATGTTAAATGTTTTAAGTGTTTGGGCAGGGGTCACATTGCATCTCAATGTCCAAATAAGTGTGCAATGTTCTTGAGAAGTAACGGTGATATTGAAACTAAAAGTGAATCAAACTAAAAGTGAATCAGATGAGGATTCTATGCCATCATCAGAGGGTGAAAGTGATGGAGAAGAGTATCTGATTAATGGAGTAGTGCTCGTTACAAGGCGAGCATTAAATGTGCAAGTAAAAGAAGAAAATGAGGTGCAACAAGATAGCATCTTTTAGACAAGGTGTCTTATTAAAGATAAGGTATGTAGTATGATTATTGATGGTGGGAGTTGCACTAATGTTGCTAGCATAACTATGGTTGAGAAGCTGGATATACCTACTATGAAGCATCCTAGACCATATAAATTTCAGTGGTTGAATGAGAGTGGTGAAGTGAAGGTAAATAAGCAAGTGCTCGTATCGTTTTTTATCGAAAGTTACCATGATGAAGTTTTATGTGATGTTGTACCTATGCATGCAAGATATATTTTATTAGAAGACCATGGCAATTTGATAGGCGAATTATGCATAATGGCTTCAAGAATCAATATTCCTTTGTAATTAATGAAAAACCTATCATTCTTGTACCATTATCACCTCAACAAGCATATAAGGATCAATTAAGGATTAAAAATGAGAGTAAACAGAAAAGAGAGATTGATAAAAGAGAAAAAAGAGAAGAAAATGTAAGGACACAAGAGAAAGAGAAGAAAAGAGAAAGTCTCTATGCAAAAGGAAGTGAAGTCAAAAGAGCATTCTATGTCAAATAGCCTATGATTGTACTTTTGTACAAGGAGGCTTATTTTAACACTAACAAGTTTGATCCATCTTTGCCTAGTGTTGTTGTTGCACCATTGTAGGAGTTTGAAGATGTATTCCTTAATGATATCCTTAGTGGATTGCCACCTAATAAAATAATTATGTATCAAATTGATTTCATCCCAGGTGCATCCATCCCTAACTAGCCAGCATATAAGACTAATCCTGATGAGACAAAGAAGCTTCAAAGGCAGGTTAAGGAGCTTATGTCCAAAGGATATGTGAGGGAAAGCATGAGTCCATGTGCTATTCCTGTCCTACTTCTACCCAAAAAAGATGGGACTTGGAGGATGTGTGTTGATTGTTGAGCAATCAATAAAATCATTGTAAAGTATCATCACGCCATACCTAGATTAGATGACTTGTTAGATGAATTGCATGGGTTATGTGTCTTTTCTAAGATTGATTTGAAAAGTGGATATCATCAAATTAGGATGAGAGAGGGAGATGAGTGGAAAACAACTTTCAAAACTAAGTATGGGTTGTATGAGTGGCTAGTTATGTCATTTGGTCTCACTAATGCACCAAGCACTTTTATGCAACTAATGAATCATGTTTTACGAGCATTCATTAGTAAATTTGTAGTTGTGTATTTTAATGATATTTTGGTCTATAGTAAAACCCTAGAAGATCATCTTGATCATTTAGGTTTTGTTGTGAGTGTTTTACATTTTGAGAAATTGTATGCTAATTTACATAAATGTTCCTTTTGTACTGATCAGATCACATTTCTTGGCTATGTTGTCAGTGCTAAAGGTGTTGAGGTTGACGAGGAAAAAGTTAAGGCAATTCGTGATTGGCGTACACCTAAGTCAATTAGTGACGTGTGTAGCTTTCATGGTCTAACTAGTTTCTATAGACTCTTTGTTAAAGACTTTAGCACCATTGTCGCACCACTCACTAAGCTTATCAAAAGGAACATGAGTTTTCGGTGGGATAGTGACCAAGGGAAGGCTTTTAATTGCATCAAGGAAAAATTAAGTTCTGCACCCTTACTTGCTTTACCTAACTTTGCAAAAGCTTTCGAGATTGAGTGTGATGCTTCAGGTATTGGCATTGGAGCTGTTTTGATGCAGGAAAGGTGCCTAATTACTTACTTTAGTGAAAAGCTAAATGGAGCAAGCCTTAATTATCCTACTTATGATAGAGAGATGTATGCATTGGTACAGGCTTTGGAGACATGGCAACATTACCTTTGGCCTAAGGAATTTGTCATCCATACTAACCATGAATCTTTAAAGCACTTGAAGGGATAAGGAAAGTTGAATAAAAGACATGCCAAGTGGGTTGAACTCATTGAGACCTTTCCCTGTATCATCTAATATAAAAAAGGTAAGGAAAATGTGGTAGCTGATGCATTATCTCACAGGTATGCCCTTATCTCTACACTTACTACAAACTTATTAGGATTTAAACACATTAAAGATTTATATGTGAATGATCTTGACTTTGTTAATGTGTATGGAGCATATAAGGTGTCAACCTTTGAGAAGTTTTATAGGCATAAGGGTTTCTTATTTAGGGAAAATCATTTATGCATACCTATGAGTTCTTTGAGGGAATTGGTTGTAAGAGAAGCTTATGAGGGTGGTCTAATGGGTCATTTCGGAGTTATGAAAACCCTAGATGTCCTAAATGAACATTTCTTTTTGCCACGAATGAAATAAGATGTTGAGAGGATATGTACGAAATGCATAACATGTAAACAAGCTAAATCTAGAGTTTTACCTCATAACTTGTATACCCTTTTACCCATACCTAACCATCCCTGGGTTGATTTATCTATGGACTTTGTACTAGGATTGCCACGAACAAAAAAGGGTAGGGATTCTGTATTTATTGTTGTTGATAGATTTTCAAAGATGGCAAACTTCATCCCATGTCATAAAACTGATGATGTAAACAATGTGGCTGACTTATTCTTTAGAGAAGTAGTACATTTGCATGGCATACCATGAAGCATTGTTTCAGATCGGGATATAAAGTTCTTAAGCTACTTCTGGAAGACTTTGTGGGGTAAGTTAGGTACTAAGCTATTGTTTTTAACTACTTGTTATCCACAAACTAATGGGCAGATTGAGGTAGTTAATCGAACTCTTTTTACTCTTTTACGTGCTATTATTCGAACAAATTTGAAAACATGGGAAGAGTATTTACCACACGTCAAGTTTGCGTATAATAGGTGTGTTCATTCTACTACTAGTTACTCTCTATTTGAAATCGTATATGGTTTTAATCCATTGACTCCTTTGGATTTGGTACCTATACCTGTCAATGAGTGTGCTAGCTTAGATGGTGAATGCAAGGCTGACATGATAAAAAAATTGCATGAAAAGGTGCAACAACATATTGAAAAACAAACTAAGCAACACACATCCTATGTCAACAAGGGAAGAAAGAAGGTGGTCTTTGAACTTAGTGATTGGGTTTGGGTGCATTTACGCAAGGAACGGTTCCCAGCTCAAAGGCGTTCAAAGCTACAACCTAGAGGAGATGGTCCCTTTCAAGTTGTAGACCAGATTAATGACAATACTTATAAGTTGGACCTTCCTGATGAGTATAATGTGAGTGCAACATTTAACGTTTCTGATCTTTCCCCTTTTGATGTAGGTGATGATTCGGGGATGAATCCTTTTGAAGAGCGAGAGAATGATGAGAACCATAGATAAGGTAGGTGGAAGGCTTCAATGGATGCAAGAGGTCCATTACATATTCCAAAAGGCCCAATAACACGAGCTAGAGCCAAAAAGATTAAAGAAGCACTAAATGCGCAAATTTAGGACATTCAAGCCAACCAAGCTTTAAATGGTGCAAATTCAAGTTTGAAAAAGAGTCCAAGCCTAATTAATATAATTAGAATACTTAAATAGGTTAGACTAAATAATAGCATTCCCTCCTAAATAGGAGTTTATTGTTTATATTGGAATTTGTCCATATTTAGGAATTCCTTCAAAATAAGGATTTCTCCTAAGTAGGAATTTGTGCCTCTTTAAGATTGCTATCTTAGCCTATAAATAGGCACCCCTTGTAAGTTCTGGAAAATCAAACAACTTTGAGTGAAATAGAAAGTAAGGGTTTTTTTTCTCTCGATTCTTTTAAGGATTGAAGAACTTATCAAGAGGTACTTCTTCTTATAGTGTTCCAATTGACTTATCACTCCCAATTCCTTTCTTTTCCAAAGTGTGGCGTCCATATCCTTCTTAAATACCCTAGGTTTGTGTTCCCTTAGATGGTGGGTCTAGGGTTTGTGATATTAAACTTTGGTTTAGCTTTCCTGGTTGTTCTTGATTCCTTATGTGCATTAGGTCCCTAAGCCACATTGTTTTAGGGTTTTCTGCATCAAGCATGTACTTAGGTGATATGGATGCAAAGAAATTGGCAAATTTGGGTGTTGAAGTGAAGTTACCAGTGAGTGTACTTTGTGATAATCAAAGTGCAATTGATCTCAGTAAGAATCTTGTTCAACATTCAAGGAGCAAGCATATTGAGATCTGGTATCACTTTATCAAGGATCAAGTGGAAGATGGCACAATTCAGTTAGAGTATGTTGGCATTAAAGATCAAATCTCAGATATTCTAACTAAATCTCTATCCATAGTCCTGTTTGAAAAGCACAGAATAAGTCTATTTGTGCAATTGCCTCATCAAGCCTGAAGTTCAGGTGAATCCTCCATTTCTGCTTTGCGGGTTTTTCAAATTTGTAATTGGTTGGCAAAGGGAGAAAGAAGCAACAATGTAGGGAGAGCTGTTAATGAAGGGGGAATGCATATTTAAGGGGAGTTGTAATCCATCTGCTTCTGGATTATTACTCTAAGAAGATTATGAAGGACTACTATATAATCTCTTTTGTTGTGAGTGTTACCAATAATTACAAAGGGAGAGATTGTTGTTCCCACAGCCTTGTATGGGTTGTAATTGTTGTTAACTAGATTTAAGTGTGCAAGTAGAAGTGGCTCATATCTCAAGAATTACAGGATAAGACTAGCATGTCAAATAATCTTGTAAAGTGATCTCCTTGGAGTGAACTTGTAGAGGTAGTTTAGCATTACTTAAGTCTTCGTGTGACAGTGTAACAGGGTTGTATACAAATAGTAAATTCATAAGAAGTTAAATATACAAGTCCGTAAGCCTGTCTTGATACTAAGTCCAGGAGTGATTCCAGAGGAGCAGAATAATTCTGGGGTTACAAACAGATAAGGAGTCTAGAAGAAGAGGAAGGATACAAAATTTTAACTTAGCATTTCCAGAAGATAGGCAATTACGGGGGCAATTTCTTTTGTACATTTTTAACTGTTCATGGACAATCCTGGCCATTCATTCAAGCATTCAAAGGATAAGATTTTAGTATAAAGAAAAGAGCAAGAAAAATAAATTAAGAAGGAGGATAATGCTGAATCTAGAATGGAATAGTAGTATGAAACCACATAGAGGGGCAAGAAAGTAAATTCACCATAGCTACAGTAAACCCTACTGGGGTTTCCATAGAGGGCAGTATATAAACCAAGATTTATCTTTATTGAAAGGTGTGGGGGGCGTGTGAGAAAACCTAGTGAAGACATTCTATGAAACATAAAGAGAACTCAATGAATTTCTAGATGGTGATCTTTCAAGTGGCAGTGAAGCATCTTATTCAAATCAAACAGAGGCAAGACAACCTAGAAGAAAGGTAGATACAGTAGGTGATACTCTTTGTATTGTGATTGCTTTGTATTTGTAATAGTAAAAGGAGTAAAAGAATAAGACATCCAATGTAATCATAGGGGATACTACACTAGTATTCTCAAGTATAGTGGATTGTCTCAATAGAAGAAGAATCCCTACCACTGTGGAGTATGTCACATGGACAGAATCACGTAAATCTCTTGTTTCTTTACTTTGAATTTACATTCTATGTTCTGAATTGAGTTGTAAACAATGCTAAAGAATCATCAAACCCATAACCTAAAAGAAAACCTAATCAAGAACAACCAATTTGTTTAATAGGTAAGGTGTCTAGAAGGTAACTTTGAGGACTATTATGATTAATAGGTAACAATAGATATACCTTAGTTGAATCTAAGAAAGAGTTCATTTCTGAGAAGAATTTGAAGTTGTTCACCCACCTGTATATTGACAAGAGCTAAAGTATTCAAGAAGTAGAGTATTTTGGCTTAAATTATCAGAATTTTTCAAGGAGGTGATACTGATTCACTCCCTCTTAATATCACAGACTAGTAGATCTTAGGGTGAAGTTGGGAACTTCATTTATTTTTAGAGTTTGGATTAAATATAGGTTGAATGACTAAGTAATTAGACCTAATTCACGTTTTCTCTTATGTTGCCTTAATAACCAACACGTTCTCCTTCCAATGACTTCATTGATAAATACATTAATAGAATGAGCTAATTCATATATGAGTTAGTTGCCTTTCTATTAATATGACTAGTTAAGAATTTTGCAAAGGTAGGAATAAAGCTTCTTATATTAGCTATTAATGTTAGGTCCATAAAGACTTAGCCTACACTTTTTTAACAACATTAATTGTAGATAAACAATCATCCCCAAAATGATCTTAACCAAGGCTAGTGACATAACAAGTTAGACTCCCAAAGGGAGCCTTAACACTTTTAGTACTTCTACAAAGAAAGACCTAAAGAAAGAATGTGACATAATAATGCATAAAATGCTTCTGTGACCATGAACTACAATCTTTAAGACTTTATAAGCTAAGAAGTGGGCAACATATGTATTCAACTTAAAAGACCCAATAAGTGGTGGAATCTATGGTTTGTTGTTTGGTTTAATTGCTATTGGTAGAAGAATAAGCACTTATATCTATGGTTTGTTGAGGAGTAAGGCACTTATGCTAAAAAGTCCTTAAGTTCTTAGCTTTTCAAAATACTTAAGCTACCATTAAAACCACCTTAAACTATTCTTTATCTAGGTAACTAGTCAAGGATAACAACCATATGTCAAAATCATCCAAAGACTCATTAACCACACAAAAACCTAATAAGTAGATAAACTAGATCTAGCCACAATAGGGTATTTAAGTAAACTATGCATGATTGTTTCAATGGCTTCACTATATAAATCACAAGTGGCATCCAGTGACAAACCATTTATATGTAAAGATGATTTTATTGGGAGAGAACCTTTAAAAACTTGTCATACAAAATTTTCACTTTAATTGCTAAAAGGTCTTGTGCCAAGAATGTTTGCATTCATACTTGAAATAAAAGTGACATTCTAGTTTTGAGGTGCTATGGAAAAGCTTAAATGATATGTCATCTTCACCAAAAAAAAAAAAAAAGATTCTTAAGTAAAATGCCATATAAAATGGTCCTTAAGTAAGTGACAACTAAGGTAGACAAAGAGAATTTCTCCCTATTCAAAACTTTAAAAGAGTAATTCCATCAGATCTTTTTTCCAAACTTTGTGTTTAAAATCAATTAAGTCAACCACTAACTAACTTACAGATTTAGGTAAGGAAATGACCAAAAACCCATTTAAGTTTGGTATCCATAGATTTTCCCAAATTTAGCCTTGATAACCATCATTTATTTGCCATCTTAAGCCTTTATTAGAAAAGGACATGATCCAACAATACTCTACCATGTATAACTTGGATAGTCACCCAAAGCAAAGGTAAGGAAAGACACTTGAAAATAGCATGGAAGACCCACAATTTTGAAAAGACTAAGGAAGAAGAATTAGTTACTAGTCATCAAGCTTGCTTAGCCAATTAGCATTGTAAGATTGAAACCTTTGAAATTATGAAAACCAAACCATCATGATCTTTAAAGAAACAAATATATGACCATGATAACCAATGAGTCTCTTATGTCTAAAGAACTACCCCATTAGAACTTACTCGCAAGATTTTCTATATCTTTGAAAATAGTCACTTAGAACTTTAAAAATTGAAATAACTTAAATGATAGCTTTAAGTAAAACCTTTTTTCCGACTTTAGAGAAACATTTCTCTTTTCACCCCTATAGACTTGAATTTACATTACATATTAATTTTTATTTTTGTAGTTACTATATTTTATTATGATTCATCCATATAACTATATTTATGCTTTTAACCCCATTAAACATAAACAGTGTAATAAGGTCCATTGTAGGTCTCACACTAAGAAGGGGGATGAATCAATGTGAGTTATCTTTTTTTAACAAATTGATCTGGATTTAATCTCTGTGGCTTGTTAGAACCGATGTTTCAATTTTTAATTTTCTCTTTTATATAAGCACAACTAGACGAATAAAAATTAATGCGTAAATACCTAAGAACACATGAGAATTTTTACGTGGTTCACTTACAATGTGTGAGCTATGTCCATGGTATGATAGGATCACTTCTAAATCACACAATCCACTCTTGTTATCAAGGGATACAGTTATGATGTAGAAGAATCACTCCTTAACCACTTATGGAAGGACTATTTTTTCACTACTTACAACGATCTCCAGATCACTCCAAGGGTATCCTACCCTTTTTTAACACAGCGAGAAAGCATAATTAATAACAGGAAATCAATGATAACAATTGAATTCCAAAAAACAAAAGGCACAAGCAGTTTTCAAAGAAAAGTTTTCTCAATTAGGTTAAAGTTAAGATATTCTACGTTTCTCACCAAGAAACCCTAAAATATATATATATATTTCATAAAATTTAACTAAAATTACAAAGAAGCTCATTGGCTTAGACTTGGCTTTGAAGCCCATTGCAGTTTCTTATCCTTTTCTTGCTTTTCCATGTACTCCTTAGATATTTAGTCCACATCATTCTCTCCCACTAGAGAAGAACTCGACCCTGAGTTCTCTTCAGGATATAAAGGCGTATCATATGGATAAAAAAAAGATAAATCAACTACATTGAATGTCTTGGAAATGTTCATATCATCAAGAAACTTGACAATATAAGCATTGTTGTTGATTTTGCGCACAACTTCATAAGGACCACAATTCTTTGGCTGTAATTTGCTATACTCACCCACAGGAAAGCGCTCCTTCCTTAGGTACACCATCACCTAATCACTAACCTCAACCATTTTCTCCTTCTTATGTCTATCAGCAACCTCCTTGTATTTTGCGTTCGCCCTTTCAGTTTTCCTTTTTACCTCTTCAATGATGCCTTGGCACTACTCTACCATGTTCTTAGCTGGTATACTAACCTTTACCCCCTTGGGTAACTTCAAAAAATTTAGGGCATGTTATGGTGTTTTGGTGTAAACCACTTAAAAGGGTGATTTCCCAATAGTTCTATGAATATGACTATTATAGTTAAATTCAGCTTGGGCTAATGCCTGATCCCACTGTCTTGACTTTTCACCATAGATGCTCCTGATCAGATTTCCCAATATTCTGTTAGTCACTTCAATCTGCCCATCAATCTATGGATGAGCTATGCTACTAAAGTTTAGCGAAGAATCAAACAAGAACCACAACGTATTCCAAAAGTGACTAAGAAACTTGCTATCCCTATCAGAAGTAATGGACGTGGGAACACCATGTAAGCACACCTTCATTGAAAAACAACTTGGCAATAGATTATGCATCTGCGGTTTTTCTACATGGAATAAAATGAGTCATCTTAGAAAACTTGTTAACAACAACAAACACAGAGTTAGCACCTCGTTTGGTACAAGGTAAACCTAAGAAAAAATCCATCAACAAGTCTTCCCATATGTTCTCAGGTATTGGTAATAAAGTATATAACCAAGTGTTCTAAGATTGCCCTTTGGAAGTTTGATAGATGTAGCATCTCTCTACAATCTTACCTACATCCCTGCTCAGTTGAGGCCAAAAATACTTCTCTGTTACAACAACTAAGGTCTTATCTCAACCCAAATGTCTTGCTAAACCTCCCCCATAAAGGTCTCTAATCAACTTCTCCCTTAAGGAGGACTCAAGGATGCATAATTGATTTCCTTTCATGAAATACCCCTCATAAATATGATAATCATCACAAGGCTCTTTAATAGTACACTTCCTCCAAATCTCCTTAAAATCACCATCATCTTCATACAAATCTTTTATTCTTTTAAACCCCACAACCTCAACACTTAAGGTGAATAACAAATCAGCCCTTCTACTTAAATTGTCAGCCACTTTGTTTTGTACACCAGATTTATGCATCAACCTAAAAGGAAACCTCTGCAAAAATTGAATCCATCTAGCATGCATACACTTACTTATCCTAGTCCGACCACTCAAATGTTTTAATGTTATACAATCTGAGTATAAAATGAATTCCTTTCCTACCAAATAATGTTCCTATACTCTCAGAGCTCTCACAACAACATAAAACTCCTTATCATAAGTCAACCAATTCCTCCTGACCTCACACAATTTCTCATTATAGAATGCTATTGGCCTTTTCTCCTGTTATAACGCTACACCAATCCCTACCCCACTAACATCACAGTCAACCTCAAATAGCTTATCAAAATCAAGTAGTACCAATACATAGGCCCTAGATAACCTTTCCTTTAGATTCACAAAGCTTGTTTTAGCCTCTTCACCCCATTGGAATTTCCCTATCTTTAGACACTTAGTCAATGGAGTAGCAATTGTATTGAAATGTCTTATAAATTGCCTATAAAAACTAGTCAATCCTAAGAAACTCCTCAACTCAGTCATAACTTTAGGAATAGGCCATTCCTTCATTGCCTTCACCTTTTCATCATCCACCATGATACCCATATTGTTCACCATAAACCTTAGAAATAATAATCAACTTGACATGAAGACACACTTTCTCAAATTAGTAAATAATTTATTCTCCCTCAATACAACCAAGACACACCTTAAGTGTTCAATATGCTCCCCTTTCGAGTTATTAAATACCAGTATATCATCAAAATACACTATTAAAAAACAACCATTAAAGGGTTTTAATACTTGATTCATCACACGCACAAAAGTATTAGGCACATTGCTAAGGCCAAATGGCATTATCAGCCACTCATACAACCCCTCTTTGGTTTTAAATGCTATCTTTCACTCATCCCTAGGCCGGATTCTGATTTGATGGTAGCCACTCTTTAAATCAATTTTGGAAAATACCCTAGCCCCACTTAATCTGTCTAACATGTCATCCAATTGTAGTATAGGGAATTTGTAACCAATGGTGATCTTGTTGATGGCCCTGCTATCAATACACATTCTCCAGCTTTCATTTTTCTTAGGTATCAGTAAAACTGGTACAGCATAAGGACTCATGATGTCTTGAATAAACCCCTTGTCCAATAACTTTTGGACCTTCTCTTATAAGACCTCAGTTTCCTTAGGACTCATCCTATAGTGTGGTAAATTTGGAAGACTTACTCTAAGTACCAAGTCTATTTGATGCTAGATGTCCCTTAGGGGCGGTAGTCTCGTAGGTAGGTCATCAGGAACCATATCTCTATATTCCTCCAATGCTCCCTTAACTAATTCAGGGACCTCTACACTCACATCTTCATCCCCAACTACCATATTCTTGACAATAAGTGCATGGGCCACCCTTGACTCTTTCAAATCTTCAACCATCTACTTCTCTGACTGGGCAATAGTCAAGAAAGAGCACTCCTTTATCCTGTGAGCTCTAAAGCGACCCTCTAACTTCAAAGGTAATAAGGTATACTTTACACCCTCCTTCTCTAACTTGTAAACATTCTTTTTACCTACATGTTGGGCATTCATATTGAACTATCAGGGTCTCCTAAATAGCAGATGACATGCATCCTTATCAACAATATCATAGAAAATTTCATCTCGATACTTCCTTATAAAAAATGGCACCTTGCACCTCTCCTTCACCTTAATCATCTCGGCCACCTTAATCCACTTGATAGTGTATGGGTATGCATGTTTTTCAACAGGCAGCTATAATTTCTTAACAACTTCTCTCTCGATGATGTTTTCATAACTCTTACTATCTACAATCAAGTCAAACACCTTTCCCTCAATTGTGCACTTGGTATGAAACAACTGGTGTCGTTGGGTATTTGTCTCCTATTTAGGTGCTAACATTATCTGCCTAATCACATAGGCTAACTCCACTTCACCATCCTCCTCCTTTTTATATTCATCGTCCAAGATCTGTGCAATCCTGTTAACAGCTCTATGTTTGTTAATTGGATTAGCATACCTATCTCTTGCCCTAGGCCTATTACCACCAACATTCATTGAGTCAAAGCGCTCAATCAAGCCTTCAAAACACTGTTTAAAGCATTGGATTCTTTGATCTAAAGCATTGAACTGTGACCTAGAAACCCATTGATCAGCTCCTTGGACTCATGCATCCTGAATATAGTCAAGAACATAACCGCCATCAACACCTTGATTAACTGACATCTTTGTAGGAAATTGCCTAGCTCTGATACCAACTGACACGCAAGAAAGCGTAATTAACAATAGGAAATCAATGACAATGATTGAATTCCAAAGAAGTCTGTTAGCTTAAACCCGACTTTAAAGCCCATCACAGCTTCTTATCCTTTTATCACTTTTCCATGTACTCCTCAGCTATCTGGTCCACATCATTTTTTAACACATTTCCTTTCCCTCAGCTTGATATGTCCTAGCCCTTACAAGTGCATTTCCTTTCCCTCAACTATACTACATGTTTGTCACACCTGTGAACAATCACAAAGTCATTACCTCATTCCATATAACTTTATAATTAGAACTCAATGTTTTGCTATCATTTAATTTTTTTCCTGATTTTGTATCTAGGCCCATCAATCCATTTTTCATATTATTCTTTATTAGTTCTTAAGTTTATTCACTACTATCAACCTAATTTCTTCAAGCATACTTAATATAGATTGAGACCTAGCACTAATTATCCTTCCATTAAAAGCTTTACATAAGTTATATCAACTATATCACACTTTACTCTTGGATTAAAAAATGCTTTATGCCATCTCTTCAATGGATCATTCAAAATGTCAACAGTATGTCACAAGGCCATTACAGAACTTGTTAAGTTAGTCTATAGAAATTTTAAAAAGAAAAAGTAATAAATACATACCTGGTCCTTATCTGAGATTATTGCCTAACCTACTCCATCCCTTATTGATATGTTATTCTTCACAAGATTGATAAACCAAAGTCTAATTATCTATTGTCTCACCATCACTTACTACCCATACTATAGAAAACATTCACATTTTTGCCAAATATAGATAACACAACACCTTTCACTATTCCTTTTAAAAAAGCCCCATCAAATCCAATAATTCTTTTATAACCAGCCATTCATTCTTTTTTGCAGTAATCACACATAATGTAAAAGTTGTTAAATAAAGGATTTCCCCAAGTAAGAGCTAGGGTAAGCATATTTAACTTAAAAGTACTCCTTGGATTTGACTATATATTGCCTTATAATCCTATAATTTGACATACTCTTCCAAAGCATTCCAAATAAAAATGTCCATAACCATATGTTTGGCTCTTTTCAATGTTGAAATATCCACATTCAACCTTAATTGATCTTTCACCAATTGCTTCATGTCAATTAGTTTCATAGAGTTAATGATAAAGAACCTATTAGGCCACTTACCTTAAGAACCCTTGAATCAATTTGTTATACACACTCCAGCAAGATAAGAAATAAGTTGGGTTGATCAAATCAAAACCTTAAAGAAACTAAGTCTTAAAAGCCCTAATTTTTAAATGCTACAAAGGTTGATCACTCCTTTGATAAATCAAGACAATGTATTCTTCCAATAATATAAAATGACAAAGAAAAACTTGTTAAAAATACCTAAATTTTATTGATTTTTATTTTACATAGTTGTAACCTTCATATAGGCATATAAATATTATAATCCTATAAGGAAAAAGTGTTTTTTAACATAACTACATAGAAAAAACCTTAATTATAAGAAATTATTCTAATTAAAGAATACAAATCTACCTTGATTAGGAATCCTTAAAAAGACTACACCTAATGATAGCAAAGTATAAAAGTCAAAGTAAAAACCTTAATGTATTAAGATTCAGCTAAACTTACAAGCCTTACCTAAGAAGTTAAGCCTTTTTTTACATATAATTTGGCCTTAACTTAAAATCTAACAACCCAAAACAAAATCAAACCCTTTAATACAACTTAACCTACAAATCAAGCCTTTCTTTAGCTTGATCTTGTAATTTGGACTTATATTATGGACTCTAAGTTTTGTTCTTCTAGTTTTAAGTCTTATTCATCATCTTGCACATAAAGATAAGTGATTATCCTTGGTGTAAATTAGAAACTTTTAAAATAACCTTGGAATATTCTAAAGCACCCTCTTTATCATATAACTCTATGATTAAGTCTTGTAAAGCCTCTTTCATCCTCTTTGCCCTTGGTCCACCGATTCTTTGTAAAGGATCTTAGGAATACTTGCTTTGCTATACTTGAACAACACCTTATTCTCTATCATTCTCCCTTCTTTGAAAGGATTTGTCCTTAAATCACCTACATTATACAAAAATAAGTCAATAACATTAAAAATAGAACTAACATTACCATAGTTGGTTGGTAAATCTAGGTTTTAAGCATTGTCATTAATCCACTCCAAGACTTGAAAAGATTTATCTCCTCAAGGCTATAATTTGGACTTTCTGTGTAAATGAAATCATTCCTTCCTCATATACACCTATACCCAATCACCAGGTTCAAAGACAACCTTCACATACCCCTTATTAACTTGCTTAGCTAGCTCATTCTTCCTTTCATTGTTAGCCCAAACCTTGGCATGTAAATCCTTAATAAATTTTATCTTTTTCTTACCATCAATGTTAGCACATTCTTTAGTAGACAAAGATAAAATCTCCAAAAGAGTTATAAATAACTTTAAAAAGTGACTAAGAGGTAGTAGAATGAACATATCTATTTATAAGCAAATTCAATATATGGCAAACACTTTTCCCATTACTTCAAATTCTTTTGAATGATAACATGTAACAAAGTAATAAGTGTCCTATTGACTACTTTAGTTTTTACATTTATTTGAGGATGTGTAATAATATAAAATAAGAGTTTAGTTCCCAATCTATTCTATAAAGTGCACTAAAAAAGACTTAAGGACTTAACATCCTTATTATTAACAATGGTTTCTTAGCAATCCATGCAAACGCACTACTTCCTTAAAGAATAACTGAACAATATATACGTTGCATGATTGGTTTTACAACATGCAACATAATGAGCCATTTTGATAAACCTATCAACAACTATAAATATGCTATCCTTACCACTTTAAGACCTTGGTAATTTTAAGACAAAGTCCATAGAAATATCAATCCAAGGTAGTTAGGCACAAGTAAAGGTGTATACAAGCCATGTGACATAACTTTAGTCTTTACTTGCCTATACATAATGCAATTATAACAAATGGAATACACATTATACTTCATATTAGACCAATAAAAATGCTCATGCAATATATATAGAGTCTTCTACACACTAAAATGTCATATTAAACCAACCCTATGAATTTCCCTAATAAGTAACTCGTGAATAAAACAAATAGACACACATAATTTATCCTTCTTAAATAAAAACCCTTAATACCTCTAAATATCACTAAACATATATTTATCATATAAATTTCATACTTGGCCAAAATTAGAATCATTAGCATACAAATCCTTAAGTAATTCAAAAGTAACTTAGTTTGTAATGAAGTAAATAATACATAGCTCCTATATAATGCATTAGCAACAAAGTTTTCTTTTCTATGTTTTCACTTGATAACATAAGGAAACATTTTTATAAACTTTAACCACTTAACATGTCTTTTATTAAACTTACCTTGGGATTTCAAAAACGTTAAACTCTCATGATAAAAATAAATGGTAAATTCCTTTAACTAAAAATAATGTTGTCATGTTTGAAGAGTTCATATTAATGCATAAAGTTCCTTATCATAAATTAGATAATTCAAGACTATACCACTTAGCTTTTCGCTAAAATATGCAATGGGTTTAGAATCTTACATCAAAACAACCCTTATTTTTATTTCAAATGCATCACATTTTACTTCAAAAACTTTATCAAAGTTAGGCAAGTATAACAAAGGTGCATTAGTAAGCTTTTCTTTCAAGGTATTGAAAGCCTAATCATGCACATCATCCCACCTAAAAACAACAATCTTTTTAACAAGTTTATTTAAAAGTGTAGCAATGGAACTAAAATCCTTAACAAACCTTCTATAAAAACTTAATAAACCATGAAAACTTCTTACCTCATTTGCATTCTTAGGTGTAAGCCAATTCCTTATCGCCTTTACCTTCTCCTTATCTACACTAATACCTTACAAACTAACAACATAACCAAGAAACATAACAAATTCCATGCAAAATGTACACTTTTTAAAATTAGCATATAGTCAATTCTCTCTTAACACATTAAGCACAACATGTAAGTGTTTTACATGTTTATCCAAATTCTTGCTATAAATTAAAATATCATTGAAGTAAACTATTACAAATTTTTCAATGAAAGTATGCAAGACATAATTCATTAATCTTATGAATGTATTAAGTGGATTACTTAATCCAAAAGGCATTACTAACCACTCATATAATTTATATGTAATTTTAAATGTTATTTTCCATTCATCTCCTATGTGAATTTGATAGTAGCCATTCTTTAAATCAATTTTTAAAAACACATACGAACCATGCAACTCATCAAGCATATCATCTAATCTAGGAATAAGATGTCTATGCTTTATAATGATCTTATTGATGGCTAGGTAATCCCAACACATGCATCATATTCCATCTTTCTTTAGGACTAAGATGACAAAGACAAAGCATGGGCTAAAACTCTCCTTTACAAATACCTTTTGCACTAACTCATCCACTTGCCTTTGTATCGTTTTAGTTTCCTCTAGATTAGCTCTATAGGCAGGTCAGTTTGGTATAGCAACACCAGGTATGAAGTCTATTTAATACTTAATTCCTCTTAAAGGAGGTAATTTATAAGGAATCTCTTTAGGAAATAAATCTTTAAAATCTTACAATAATGAAACAATTATAATAGACAAAAAGGAATTAAAGTCATTGGATGAAAAATAAACATCTTTGTACATGAGTATAAATAGTTGTTACCTTGCTACCATAATACTATTAACCTCGCCTTTCCTAACAAACACACTCACCCTCTTACTTTTCTCACCTTTTTACATACTTTTCTCTCTAGCTTTTCTCTTGACCTTACCTTTTTCACTTGAATTTTTCTCTTTAACCTCACTTTCTCTCTTGTTCTTTTCCTTTTATTCTCTCATCTATTTTTCTCTCATTTTGCACTCTCTTACTATTTTAATCTAATCTTTATATGCTTGAATAGGTTTAAGAGGAGTTAATACAATAGTCTGATTATTAATAAAAGGTATCTATTCTTGTGGCCATCATAAGTAACCTTTCCATCAAATTGCCATGGTCGGTCAATAAGTAAATGACCAACATATATTGGTGTCATGTCACAAAGAACCTTATCCTCGTAATTGCTAATAGAAAAGACAATTAAAATTTTCTTGGTTACTCAAATTTCTCCATAATTGTTCAACCATTGCAACTTATATAGCTTAAGATACTTAAAGCTATCTAGATTTAACTTCTTTACTAACAAAGTATTAGCAATATTAGTGCAACTTCCATTATTGATAATCATGCTATATACCTTGTCTTTGACATGACATCTTAAATAGAAAATGTACTCACGTTACTCTTCATCATTATTATCCTAAGGCTAAATAATTAGTACACGCCTTGTAACTAGCATATTTCCATAAACAAGTTCTTCAACATCAACATCATAATAATTCTCCAATAGTGGCATATCATTATCACTTGAACTAATGCTTTTTATGTCACCATTCTCTAAAAAAATCATAGCTCTTTTATTTGGACATTCAAGAGCAATATACTCATGCCCTTGATACTCAAAGCACTTAATATCACAAGATTTAGAAGATTTTGCTTCAGTTTTAACTTTAGAAACAACTAATTCCTTCGACCTTGCATCCTCTTTTGGCTTTAAGGTTACTTTAGTATCTTTCCAAATTGCCTTCCATATAGAACTAAAAACTAATCCAAATTTGGATCCTTTGAACTTAATTTGTTTCTCCATCTTGATAGCCTTATACAACAACTCCTCCATCTTCAAATAGTGTTGCCAATCCACTACATCTACAATCTTTTTGAACTTAATTACAGAAGATTTCTCTAATTAAAGAATACAAATTTGCCTTAATTAGGAATCTTTAAAAAGATTATAACTAATGATAGCTAGACATAAGAGTCAAAATGAAAAACCCTAACTAACATATCAAAACTCAACTAAATCTATAAGCCCCAATAAACTTAAGAAGTTAAGCCTTTTTTTACATGTAATTTAGCCTTAACTTAAAATCTAGCAACCCAAAACAAAAATAGACCCTTTAATACAACTTTGCTTATAAATCGAGTCTTTCCATAGCTTGGGCATATAGCTTGCACTTATATTATGAACTCCAAGTTTTGTTTTTCAAGTTCTAAGCCTTATTCATTATCTTACACATAAAGCTAAGTGATTATCATTGCTATAGCATTGGAAACTTTTAAAATAGCCTTGGAATCTTTTAGAGCAGCCTTTTTGTCATACAACTCTATGATTAATCCTTATAAAGCCTCTTTCATCCTTTTTATCCTTGTCCTAGTCATTGGACCACCGATTCTTTATAAGGGATCTTGGGAATACTTATTTTGTTGCACTTGAACAGCACCTTGTTCTCCATTAGTTAATTTTAAATAGGTTTCTAAAAATGTTCAATGCCAACTAGCTATAAGAAACCCTTTTATTTTTTAATACCATTTGGCATCTATGATCTTCTTTAAAAAGTTTTTTCACAATGAAAATATCTTTATTTCTCTTATAGCTTGCATTAATCTTCCAACCACAATCCTTAGTTGCACATTTTGCTAGTACATGAATATAACTATTTCTTGCATACTTAAGTTTTATCCTTTTAGCAATGGTGTACTTCATGAGTGCCTATTTGAATTGATCAGCATTCTTAAACCTTACTGTTAATGTAAAATTGAGACACTTTGAATTGGGGTCATGAAAAGCTGATTTATTCATTAGCCTAACAGCTTCATCACAATAACTATCTTCTTCACTTTCCCTTTCACTTCCATCATTCTCATAATTGCCACTCATATGAATCAAATTATTTGGTTTCATAACCCATATCATTTTGATCTCATCCACCCTTATCTGCATCCTACTTTTTATAATCTTTACAAGGACATTAGAACTCCCAATCACTTAGATTCTTTAGAGTAAAAGATTTGGATTGACTCTTTTGCATCAATTAGTTCATCATCATTTAAAAACCACTCACATTGTATACTAGACATAATAAAAACTAATATTCTTCACCATTTTCATCATTAAAGATGTCATTATTGTTGTCCAGCCCTCCTTCATTAACCTTTGACTCTCTATCCTTTTCATGTTTCAAATAACACTCAATTATTTTGTCCTCACTTTGCAACACATGGAACATCATGTTAGAGATTCCTTGGTCATTTACAACCTTCTTGAAGCCATTAGCTAATGTCAGACTAAGAATTCTATAAAACACTAATTTAATTGCATCAATCTCTTTATAATTCTACCCCATACCAACTTTCTTGGTCTCTAATCTCATGAAGACAAAATTGGTTTGGATCTATTTCCATTTCATATTTACTATCACCCACATATGCATCGTCTGGCTCATAAACTAGGTAGCTTAATTTCGAAGAAAATGTCAAAAAAAATTTACTTAACATTCAGAAGCTTTTGATTTTAATGTTTAATGGAATTGTGGTCTTTAGGTTCAGGATTTTCAGACAAACAAACAGAGATTGAACGTTATAATTATGAGGTTATGCCACGCGTTATGCTGTCGTTGAAGTCTCGTTTTGTTTAGAAGACATCTTAATTGTAGGAATGCAATGGAACTGGAGTTAAGTAGACCTCCTTGATTTATAACCATAAGGTGCTTTTGGATCGTCTATTTTCTAAGTCAACTGGATGGAAAACTCAATACCAAAAATACAGGAGCTCTGTTTCCTTCCAAGAGTGTCGATGGTTGTCAACAACTACGCTATGGTTGTTTTATTTTAACTACTACAAAAAAGATAGGTTTTTGAAGTCTTTTTTATGTCTTAGTTTTTGTGCTCTTGGCTGTCTTGGCTGTGTTTGTGTGGATGTTATTTTAATTGCTTGTGCTGGAGAAGTGGATGTTCTGCTGTTGTTTTTTGACGTGTAAAAATGAACTGGTGTGTTTGTTGAAGGTTATTTCCCCTTGCCGTTCTTTTTTTTTTTTTTTATTGGGTCGTACATCCCCTTATATGCTGGATTTTCCAGAGAGGCGTTATGCCAAGATAGAGGTATCCTGCTGAGGGTTATTCCCCTAAGAGTTATTTCCTGTTCATGTTAGTGATATGTGCAGTGTAAGTAACGTGCAGGAAGACCCATGGAATAGGAGCTGGTTGCAAGCCGAAGTCCCATCGTAGGAGGCAGAGGTGGGCTGACAAATCATACAAGAAATCCCATCTTGGGAATGAGTGGAAAAAGTCATTGCGGGGTCATCCCATGGCAAAGGAATCTGGAAAAAATGTAAGACCCACCTTTGCCTCCTTTCACTGTGTGCTGCCACAGTTAATGATGGTTATAATTGGGTCTTGGCGTCAGTTAATTGATGCAGTGGGATTGAAGCTAAACAGCCAAACTCTGCTATCAGAAAATATCCTCGTGTCCAGCTGTTCAAGAATGGAAAGAAGATTGCCTGCTTTTTGTGCCTAGTGATGGTTGCTTAAATTTCATTGAGGAAAATGTAAGCCTTCTGAATATTTGCATTAAATGCCTTTATTTTTTTTTTCAAAATATTGCTATTTGGAATTTGTGTTGATAATGTCCATTTTCAAACCTTGGTTAAAAGGGTAAAAGATTGGGAGCACCTCATCTGATATAGGATCAAACATATTTCTTTATGATTTCTGGTTTGATTTATTTTCAGAGCCTGTTGATGTATTTTTCTTGCAGTAAAACTTTGTACATTTCCTGAGTTACTTGTTTCTGCATTTATTCAATTTCTTTACTTGTCTCTAGTGTTGCTTCTGCCTTAACCGGTCTCTGGCTCTTTATGCTCGCCCTATTGGCTGTCCCTGCTGAGGTTTCTACCAACCGAGGCTTGCCGCCATATCTTGTGCCCTCTGAAGAAGATCTATTGGCGGCGTCCAGAAACTGCGTGCATTAGCACTGGTGCACATAAAAATGAAGCCTCCTAATTTTCGGAGTTTATTGCCCCAACTTCATCCAAAGTCTAAAATTTCAAAATGTATGCTCCTCCTGTCATTGCTCGGCGAATGGTATCCATTTCATTGCCGCGAAGGATGCTGGAAAAGCTCCGCCTGCTAAATAACTTGTGATTCTGAACATCACCAAATTTCCTATAATCAAGCGGTTGACATTAGGCATAATGATCAGCTTCAAATGTTCCAATATAGCCTTTTAAATCTTTGGTCTTGCTCAAGAAGCTGGATAACAGAACTAAAATTCGTTCCTTACCCAAGTCAATTTTCTGAAACTGGGAAGTGGAGGAACATAGCATGGCCAACCTTGAAGGCAAATACATTCACTTCAAAGTTGAAAGCTTAGCACCAACTGTCAGGGTAAATTGCTTTTACATTAATGCTTATAGACAAAAGCATCCTATCTCTACTGTCATCTGCTACAGAAATATAAGAGTGACATGGTTTCGTGAACCGCCAACAGCTACTAAGGCAACATGGTTCCATGATAGAAACTTGTAATCACGGGAGCATAGTAACTACAAAAGAGAGGATAGCAACTACAAAAACAAGGGTCGGCTAATGCCACTAGAGACAAGTGAATCTGCAGTTCTTCATTGCATCTTGCCATATCTGGATTCCTAACGTGGCATCACAATCCCCAGGTGTTAAATAAAGCAGACACCAGCAGAATCAACTTCTACAGCAGTATTCAGTATGCACCAGAGTCCAGCAAGACCAGCCATATAGCACTCTGCCTCCAATTCTTTGAACGTTAAGTCTTCCCTGTCCTAGTAATTTAATGGTAGATAAGCAACATATCACTGGTCAGATATTTGGTTAGGTGGTATGGCATAAAACAGGAAAACTTGCAATCATTCATTTACTAGACCCTACTATCACCACAAAAGTGAAAGTTCTAAAAACCATGGAGGAACCTGATTGGAAAATGATTGCTGATCAAGTCAACATAAATACGATATCTAAGTTATAACAAAACAATTTATGTTTTTAATGCAACAAGATCTGGGACAGCTGATGCCGAGGATGATGAGAAGTGAGGAGTAACCTGCTTCACTGAGACCACAGATCTCAAATAACTCACTTTCACGGGCATACAGACACACACACACTCACATAATTCATCGCAACAAAACAAAAAACCAATGCTCACAAGCAATCACATGTTCACAGAACTCTGTGGATACCCACAACCAACTATGAATAAGCAAGGCCTACAGACAAACTCAAATAAAACAAATCCTAACAGGAGCCACTTAGGAAATCTTCATCAAGATGCATGCATTTACCTGGAACATTCTACTAACCACATTAACTTCTTCAATATTCAAGAAAAAGGGTTGCATCTTCCACACCATTTGTTGTAGCAATTGGAACAGTTTTGAACGGCACAGAGATGGTATAATTGAGCTGGTAATTTACAAGCATCGAACCAAAAATGTTGAATTTTGGGGCACTACCATAAGCAGCTTCTGCATCAGAACACCTCTTAAAAACAACTCTTGCACGATTTGTATCCCTATCAACCTCTGTCTCGGATTCTCTTATAGGGCCAAAACGTCTGAACATCCTATTCAGGTTAGATTCTGAAGGAACAGAATCCACCACAGGAAAATGCATTACAAGTTCTGCTGGTGCCTTCTTGTCCACATAGCCAGCGGGTTTCTCCACTGATGGATCAGAATAGCCATCATAGCATTGCTTGCTAGAATTTGACCCACGAAGAGATTTATCTAGATCCCCAGGCACAACTTGGTTCTCACGTTTCCTATATTTACGTGATGGTTGCACTTCTGATCCATTTTGAATAACCCGGTCTGTCCAATAAGTGTCATTCATATCCTCAAATTCAAATGTTGCAGAAGAACCACCAAAGGTGTATGCCTTTTTCCTTTTACCCCCTAATTTATCATGCTGGTCGACAATCACAGAGTTTCTAAAATCGGTGAAGAAACTGATAATAATGTTTAAGAAACTACATCGTTTCAAAGGATCAGAAGCCGCCAAGTGAAGTTGTGCTAGAAATTCATCTATTGATGCGTATTCAGTTGGGACAATCATTGTCTTTACCTCAGAGTCCTCAGAAAGCTGGATAGAAACATCAAATCTATCCCCTAAAAGTCCATCACTACTTCGATCGACCTTCTGACCGTTACTCTTCAGAATAGAAGGTGAACCAGTCATTTGGCTAGCAACCCTACGGATGCACTCACCGATTTTAAATGAAGGCTTTGGGACAGAGATGGAGTTAGACACTTGTGCAAGAGATATAGTTTTCCTCCCTTCTGGAGTGGCCAAGTCACTAGCAAAAGATTCAGAACCCTTCCGCTTCTTTCCAGAAGGCAATGAAACTAAATTCATGTCAGCTTTCTCATCAAACCCAATTTCATCATCTAAAGAATCCCCCAGGTCACCCGTCAATTCTGTCAAGCTTCTTTCTTTTCTTCTAGCATGGAAACTATCCTTTAAATTGTGTTTACGTTTGTGACAAGGACTACTTTGGGTATGTAAAGTCTCTTGACCAGGCAGATTTTCCCCCTCATTTCTACAAACAGGAGATTCATGTTCTGTCACTTCATCCTGAAGCTCTAATCCATCTGCCCTCTCCAACACATCTCCACAAAACAGGAATTCAGGCAGCTGAGTAGAACCCCTGAAACGACAGAAAGCCAGCAACTGAGATTTAGCAGTTATAAGTTCCAGACGATCAGCCCCATCTGTTGGACAAACTGCTAATTCTTTCATATACTGCAATAATTTGTCAGGTTCAAACACATTGCCACACGTGAATTTGTCCAGACCATCTATTCTCATTGATTCTTCCCGGATCCCTGCGTTTTCGACCACCTGAGATCTTATTCTATCATAAATGTCCTTTGGTATGCATGAACAAGCCAGTCCTAACTCCACTCGTCTCACTACTTCTTCCAAAGCACAATTAACAGCATTCTGGAATGATTCTAAATTGCTCTGTTTTTCAACCTGGTGGTAATGTGACCTAAATGGCTTGAGAAGAGA